>JAANDG010000075.1:0-367060 GCA_036852015.1 Pelodera strongyloides | reverse complement strand
TGCATACTCCCGATCGGGAAGCAGCTGTATGAACACGTTTCGTAGAAACTTTTCTAATTGTTCACTCCCTGAGTTGGAATTCAAATAATTCGGTTTTTGGTAAACTATTTGTCTCCATTCTTTACTAAATACAAGTCAACACGAAGAAAAAGATGATTTTGCAGTGAATGCGAATGCGATCCTTTAAAGCGAAATACCGGCCGGTTTTTGAATCTAGTACACCAACATTCTTATGATGATTATGTAAAGGAGCATAAATTAGAACAAAAATCGCGCTAAATGAATAATGATCCAGTTGTTCAAAAACCGGCCGGTTTTTGAATCTAGTATTTATATCAATTTAATTACATTTCTTATTACTTTCGCTTCTTCACTTTAACGTTTGCAGGCAAATTTTATATTTAAAGTGTTGCAATATTCGGCTTTGAAACGTCGTATTTTGACTGCACCGGTGTTCTAATATATGCTCTAGAATTGGATAATAATAATAGCTTTCCCTCACCTATTTTTGTAGATTGTAGAATATTATGTCTTCGTAGTAGGAGTATTTAAATATTGCATATTTGAAATAATCAAATGAAGTCCCTGACCCATTACTTCTTTTAGTCGTTAGTTTTCTATTAATAGTCCTTTCGTCGTTTCTATTTGTTGATCGCTTTGACAACTGATTTGTATTCAGGTATGCATTATAATTACCGTACAACCATAATTTAATATCGAACGATTTTTATTATTGATTTTGCGCGGAATTAACTTTTCCAGTTTTTTTTTTATTGTTTTGAATAAATATTTTTTTTGTTTTTTTGTTGTTTTTCTGTTATTATTGTACAGTAGTAGGATTGGTAAGGTGGTAGTACGGGGTACGGTATGCTCGGTTCATGCCCATTTCGCGCAATCGCCGCGCAACCCTCGCGCCATCGCCGCGCAACCCCCGCGCCATCGCCGCGGACCACAGGCGGTATCGCCGCGCGCCTGTGGCGCAAAGTGGATCCGCCGCCCCGCTGTGGCGGAGCCTCTTTTTACGCGCGGCGATGGCGCCAATGTTGCGCGGCGATGGCGCGAAGTTTCACGTTGCAATTTAGCATGGTCAGTCATACCCAACTATATATCGAAGTTGTCACGCCCCTCGGCGCTAATTGGGCAATATGCTCTATTGGGCGTGGCAATTGCGATATGGGCCAATCAGCGCGAATGGGCGTGACAACTGCGATTGATTGTTGTGTATGACTTGCCATGGTAAATTGCTGAAAACTGCGTGAATATTGCGACTGAAAATTGGAAAAAAAATCAGCCTACTATATTTGAAACGGAGAATCCGATGGAGTCATCAAAAATAGGGGTAATTTGAAATGGGCCTGACCCTTTAAGGGAATAATAACAAAAGTTGTCTAAAGTTACCCAGTTGAAAGAAAATGAATTGCAAAGTTCATGTTTTCAATAGAAAACGCATTAAGCAGACCCGTGGCAAAATTTCGGGTCTGATGGAGAAAATTTTAGCATAAGTATGCAGATCTCGGCAAAAAGCATGAAACAGTGGCATATTCGAATTTACATATTCAGTCGCGCTTAGATGCATGTCTGAGATGGAAAACGCAGTTTTGCGTCTGTTTTGCGCATTTTGCCTGCATACATATTCGCTTTAAAGGGAATATGTAGGCCCTTTTTGAAGTTAAGCTGTATTAATAGAATGCGTGTTGCCCATTAAGGAAACAATAACAAAAGTTGTCTACAATTACCCACTTAAAAGAAAATCAATTACAAAGCTCGCCTTTTCCATAGTAAACGCTAATTCGGACCCCTTGCATAAATTTGGGTCTGATTGAATAAATTTCAGTTTAAATCGGCAAATAGCAAGATTCAAGATGCAGCGCATTCCAATTTCGTATTTACATATTAGCCCGTATTCTCGCGCCACTTTGGGAAAGGCATTTTGGTAGGCCATTCCCAATCTCCTCTGGTAGGTCTACCAGATTGGAAATGGGAGAGGCCTACCAGTGGTAGGCTCTGGTAGTGGTAATCTCCGCTGGTAGGCCTAGTACATGCAACAGCCCTCCCAATCTGCTAACAATTGGGAAACCGCGACACGCGACGCGCCTCCTACCAGTACAACATAATTAGCGCTTTTTCTCCCACTGGTAGGTCATTCCCAATTGGGAGGCCTACCAGTGACGCGAGAATACGGGCTATTCAGTCGCCTATTTAAATTAACGTCTGGTATGGAAACGCTAGTTTCGCTTTTTTTTGCTCATTTTGAGTGCCTACATATTCGCTTTAATTAATGTTGTCTTTACATATGTAAAGATGCACCTTTCAGCAATTTTTCATCTCACATCAGCAAGCGTTGTCTTGGGCGATAAATTATACTAAAAGTTTGTTTGGGAGTAAGTACTGCGGATATGTATCTGAGGAGTGTCAATTTGTCGCTAGGAACATTATGGAGAGAGAAGCAAGTTCATTGTCGAATTGAACCAATTTGTATTGTTCACTGTTTTTCCTTACTGTTGGTATGTGGTAAAACTGAAGAATACTACGCCCACTAAACAATGCTACCCAAATTTGAAATATACCGCTCCAACCTTAGCATTTTGTAAGGTGAAAAATACTACCCCACCATTGAAAACATCTCTTTTGACATTTATTTAAAGGGATCGGTTCGCAAAAAGGGTAATTGTCCTATACAAACTAATGTAAGCAGGACAATTACCCTTTTTACAATCCGAGTCGATCAATCCACCACTTTATCACCCAATATCTTCGTGAGTATTGAAATAGAACAATACTTTTGTATTCCAAATTTTTATTATCCCGTATAGAAAATAAAGAAAACAAAACAGGCACAATTTATGGTGAACCGATCCCTTTAACACCCCAGCCAGGCAATGGTGAAATAAATTGAAAAAAAATGGTGTTGTTGTTCTATAAATGGATAGTATATTCCACATGGTGTTGGGTAGTGCTCTTCCAAACAAAGTAATATTGTGTAATCCCATATACGTGAAAATATTTCACCAAATCGGTTTCACAAAATCTATCCCTCACCCATTGCTTTTTACTCCCCCATAAGGGCAATTACGAAATACTGCGTCCGCCAATATATCATCACTCTCACACTGCACTGAATATCACCACCCCAATTGAATATCACTATACCCCCACCCCACTGCTGAAATACCTACGCGGTGAGGCAATTTGACATATACAAATCGTCATAGTAAATTCCTTCCAATAAAATAGTGCTTCAAAAGCCAAGTTTAATTTGAATTGAGTGCCATCATCTTTCAACAAAAGGAAAGCACTATGACGTCGGGCGGGGACTCGGGTGCCTCTGAATCTAGTTATCCTTAATTTAACAAAAACATTAAAATTGGTTTGAATTTCAGAAATACACATACGCCGGAATTGATGCCTTGTTTGACCTATATTGCATAGGGAAATGGCTTGATTATGGGCCGTGTCTAACTATTATCCGCGTAAGTTTCGAATTTTTCGCACTTCCATCAATTCCTCCAGCGATTTTGAAGGAGTAAAGTTTTTCTGAATGCAAATCAAGCAATATTCGCAAAAAGTATTTCAACGGATATGTATGTTCAGGCCGGTTTCACAAGAATTTAACTACGGTTAGGATAGGTTAACTTTATCCTCAGGGTAGCATGTTAGCTGACCCTCCATCCATTTCACAAAGATTTACCGCCGCAGGGCGCCTAACCCGGCACTATCCTTTGGCTGCGCATCCTGAAATACAACGTTGTGCTGAGTACGCAGCCAAAGTCGGCCAAAACGCCTGTTATACCCGATTTTGGCAAAGTGTTCGAACTACTTGTATGTGATATGCAAGGGCGTGCATAAGTAAAGGTTAAAATGACAGGCCGTCATCTTATATGTATACCTTTAAACTGCAGAGATCGAAGCTGCCTATGCAAATTTATCATGAAATTAAAATGCGAGTTAAATTTGCTATACACCTTGGAAATCTGCAGCTTTACGGTATACGACGAGCGCATCGGAAAAAGTTTCCCAGGGAGAATGTAGGGGGAATTGTGTTGTTGATATTGCAATAAAAATGCTTTATATTAATTATGAACATATCGTAAATATAGGTTTAATTTGATGGACATATGAGATCGTAGAATACCTATTACATTTGGTAATCTTCCGATAATATGCTACTTTGCAACGTTTCTGTACTGGAATCGTTCCGAAAAAGGTGGTGCCTACTTTTTTTTACTTTTACTCACTCGCGCAGTATTAAAACCCCTAACTCACTAAGCGTAAAATGTTGCTCCAACCCGATGCTCTGGAGCAACATTTTACGGCCTTTTTATTTTACGGAATCCTAGGCTACACATACGATTATCCACCACAGTTACGTTTTTTTACCCTTTTTGACTATCAACTTTTCCTAACGATGAGTGCTGACTGTATGGTCCACCATTAACTACGACCCCCAAAAATAAAATGCTGGTAATCGTTCATGCGTAATTGCATATAACTGCCAAAGCCAATACTCTTGGAGAGCACTGAGTCTGCACTGTACTACACAATGCAATACTATGTATGTAAGAAACAAAGTAAGATTGACCATCATCACGTTTTTCCAATATCAGGTTATTGAGCCGTGGCTGCTGATTGAATTGCATAATAAAGCACCGTCGCGCGCGATCTCAAAGAGGCGATCGGACGTCATATGCGATACACTGTAAATTATGGAATCCTGACCCAGTTTTAAACTGCACAATATTATGGAAGCATTGCATCAAAATAACCAACCATGAAAGTGTTTTGTTTCCATGGGCCATACAAGGGAGGCAAACGGATTCTGTAGTAGCAGCGAGCTACCGTGGCGTCCGAGATCACCAGTCTTCTCTGATTCTCACATTAGCCTTAGATCACCACTGGAAATAAGAACGCGGATAACATATATAACGTATAGTGATGTGATACACTCAAAACGGTTCGAATTGCTATTACGCAACTGATTAAATATGATTAGTGATGATTAAAGGGATCGGTTCACCTTAAATTGTGTCTGTTTTTTTGTTTCTTTATTTTCTATAAGGGATAATAAACATTTGGAATACAAAAAGTAGTGTTCAATTTCAATACTCACGAAGATATTGGGTGATAAAGTGGTGGATTGATCGGTCCGAAATGCAAAAAGGGCAATTGTTCTGAGACAACCCTTTTTGCATTCGGGGCCCCATCAATCCACCACTAGGCAACAAATATGACCACTTTTAGTGCTTAATTTGGTATTGCAACATAGGGTTCTCACTAAAAAAAAACAGCAAATGGGAAGTTGAAAAGTTGTTCTTTTTTACTCCAAACAATGTTTTGAAGTTTTATAGTAGTTTATTGTGGAGTTATTGCCGGCCCCACTTGCCGGTAAATCCGCTCATGAAGCCGTTGCAAGGATGCATGGTGCTCCCGGTCAAGTAAGAGCACCACAAACCATATAAAAAAAACGAAAAAAAGCGGCCAGTAATTGTTTACGATTACAAAAGGAACGGTGAACGACTATCCATATTAACGGTGAACGACTATCCATATTAACGGTGAACGACTATCCATATTAACGGTGAACGACTATCCATATTAACGGTGAACGACTATCCATATTAACGGTGAACGACTATCCATATTAAGATGGACATTTGTCTAGCCAGACCCGAATGTGCGCGTTACTGCCACCAACCCACGTATTACTCCAATTAAATTCTACTCCACTCAGATCGGTTTTTCTTTCTCCGAACTTGCATTAAAGAGCCTTGTTCGACAACAAGCCTTAATCGATAGCTTATAATTTCGTCCCAAAAGTCCCAAACGTGTGAACTCAGTCAAACATTGCCGCTGAGGTCACTGCGCTGCACGCTACTCGAAAAAAAAACGAAATTATTAACATGGCTTTTGGGTTTGGCCTCCAGAAAAATGTCAGCTTCTGAGCGTCAGGCCGTATCTTAAACCACACCTACCTATTCCATTACTTGCGAAAGTCTCGTAAACGTCTCTCCCAAGCTCTTCAATTTATACGCCTCTTAAATGAGGCCCATTTCAAATAACCCCTACTTTTGATGATTCCATCTGATTCTCCATGTCAAAAATAGTAGGATGCAATATTTTTCTAATTTTCAAGCGCAAAATTCACACACTATTCACCAATTTACCGTGGGCAGTCATACCCAACTATTTATCGCAGTTGGCACGCCCATTTGCGCTGATTGGTCAATATCGCAATTGCCACGCCCAATAGAGCATATTGCCCAATTAGCGCGAAGGGGCGTGACAACTGCGATAGATAGTTGGGTATGACTGGCAATGGTAAATTGCTGAATACTGCGTGAATTTTGCGCTTGAAAATTAGAAAAATATCGTATCCTACTATATTTGACATGGAGAATCAGATGGAATCATCAAAAATAGGGGTAATTTGAAATGGGCCTGACCCTTTAACTGTCATCCGGAAATGTCTTCCCCTTAATTATCTCCTACGTAATTCGGTATGAAAAGAAAAATAAGATCTTCTCTCCAGGAACCAGATACTTGCAGGCAACCGTAAAACGATATGATTCATTCCAGTGGTATCTCTCTTCCGAACTGTACGGAACCTGCAACAAAAAGACCTTTCAATAATTTCACCCCTCTTTTTATTGTTTTTATTAGCCCGTATTCTCGGGTCGATGGAAACGTTCCGTTTGGGAAATCCTTTGTATGCAAATTTCTCGACTATCAAGACTAGCTGGAGGAAAAATTTGCATACGAATGAGCTCCCAAACGGAACATTCCCGTCGACCCGAGAATACGGGCTATCTCTGAACGCCGAATTGCAGGAGCGCGTCCGCGCAAAAATGTTGCTGCACTGCGCGCAAACGGACCACGTGCATGCAAAATGCCTGCCCCTCGCACCTTTTTCGCTCTTTTGCGCCCTATTAAAACCATATAAACCCAAATAAAAAACCACAAAAAAGGAATAAATGTTTATTTGCGTAAATAAAGGTTTAACTGACAATATAATAACAATCAAAACATAAATATAGTAACCAAACAAACTTATATTCAATGAGGAGCGTATGGTAACAACTAGCAATTATGTAGGAGCCTTAATTGTGCCGGCTGGTGCTAGCAATAAATAAATAAAACAATATGTTACGACATATACAAATAACACCTAAGTAACATATCAAAAAGTGCGTAGCTGCAAGATAAATGTGAGGGCAACATGGCCGAGTTGAAGTTTGCGATCTCAAAACTAAGTGTTGCGACAAGCACGGAAAGTCATAAATATTAAATAAAAGCTTAAATGCAGTCAAGATATCAGTCTTTCTTCCCCTTAAAAACAGAGGTTCTAATTTTAAATATTCTACACGCGACTTGTAAGACTGATATCTTATATGGTCCGGCGCGGATGAAGATGAAGCGCTTGGCATCATTTTGTTCATGGTTTCCGATAGTGAAGTGCACACCACGCTACCAGCTCTGTAGCTCAACAAAAGTTTTTCGATGACCATATACGTGAAAAGAGCATGGAAAAATGAGAGCGTCGGGGAAAGTTTTATATCTCGGTCCGGATGCGGAACCGGAAAGCATGAGTATCATCGTGAAGCTTGCCTCTTCCTACTGAATATGTTAGCACTTACAATTAGAACGGAACGATTCGGCCAATTTTGATTTTTGATGTCGTCATCATTTTACATTTGCCTATATATGATCCGGCGCGGATGAAGTTTTCGCGGAGCTTGATAACATTTCGTTCATGGTTCCCACGCTGCCAGTCCTCTAGCTAATCATGAAGTTTTTTGACATTTTGGACCATTTTAATACATACAAATCCAGTAGCGGAAGCGTACGCGGATAAGGTTCTATGTTCTTTTCATATTTGGTAATGGGGTTCGCAAGTATGCTGAAAAATTTGTCTTCGAAAAATAAGTCTTGGACGATTTTATAATTACGCATGTTATTCATACTTTGTTCCAAAATACGGTACTTCGTGTACATACTTGCAAGGAATTGTTGCATACTTGTAAACCCCATATGATGCCCGGGCTCCAGTGAAAAGTAAGTAAATCACAGAACAATACGCCCCGCTGCAGAAGATTCCTTTATTGGAAACTAGTTGTTCGAAAGCCAAAATCTAAACGCAAGAACCAATACCGTACACAGATCGCTAATGGCAATTAGCCAAGAGTGAATTAAATGGTACTATCATGGGAAATAATGTCCAGCCGAGTGTAGTTTGTAACTTGGCTAATTGCCATTAGCCCGCGCGATCTGTGTACGGTATTAGTTTTTGCTCTTAGATTTTGGCTTCGGATCAACTAGTTTCCAATAAAGGAAGCTTCTGCTGCTAGGTGTATTTTCCAGTAATTGATTTAATTTTCATTGCGAATGATATTTGTGCTGTATCTTATTATATAACAGAGTAACTGTTGCGTAATTTGCATACCGATGTGCGTTACGGAAGCAAATTTTCAACAATTGTTCCGCGTGTTCGGGTATAAAAAGAGTGCAGCCAATATCGAAGTATGCTTATGCAATTGTTTCCTATTATGTGAATTTCTTGTAATACGTTTGAAACTTTGTATATAAGTATTCCCATGCTCAACCAAGCATATTTCCACGTAAGTCGCCTCAGGCGGCCTGAGCCGACTGGTTATCAATAAAAACAGTAAAAAGAGGGGTGATCTGAGATGAAACTATCCCTTTAAATATGAACTTTATAGAAAATAACTTTATAGGAGATTACGCGCGATTATGAAGACGGATTGGAGCATGTTTTTCGAAAATTTTGTCCGAAATCAACGAATCAGTGGGGCTGCGAGGTTTTTCTTATCATCCTTCCAACAAAATAAAGGATCGTACCCGCGCAAACACGTTTTCCCCAAATTCGCACTATTATGGCCTGTCCATGTATGTGATTCGCACTTGCGAAAATGACAAATGCCTGTCCATGTTCGAGTCAATGTAAATGACAAGGTCCCGCAGCGATTTTGAATCTAGTACGGATCTATTCCAAAATAGTACGGATCTATTTCAATTAGTACGGATCTGATACACTTTCGCTGCAGGACCATGTCAAATGCGTTATTCGCATGGGTTACGGTAGGCATTTGACATTCATATAAAATGGCCTGAACATGGACAGGCATTTGTCATTTTCGCAAGTGCGAATCGCAAACATGGACAGGGCATCACTCCCGCATTGCAGAACACGAAATCCGCATTGCAGAATATGGGAAAATCGGGAAAAGTTCCCCAGTGCGAACGTGGATAAAATATAGTTTCTATATATTGTAATAAATACTCATGATAAAAATTAAGAAGAAATCGGTTTAAGCATAGGTTTAATTTGATAGGCCTGCTCCTTTAAGACAGACATTATAAACATGATAACGCGTAGACTTCATTTAAAGGGATGGGCTCACTACAAAATCACCTTGTTTTTATGCTTTCGTTTGATTGTACAAAGGTAAAATAAAACAAAGAGCATAAAAAAAGTTTCTTGAATTACTCCCTAGGGAAGATATTAGGTAAAAAGGGTGAGTATTGATCTTTTTCCGATAACGTGAGTAAACAAGATAAACTAGGGAAGCTAAGAGCTATGGCTGAAACACACTGTTTTTCATTGTTTTAAGTAAAATAAACGATGAAAACTACAGTTTATTTTGCTCAAAACAGTGTGTTTCAGCCATATCTCTTAGCTTCCCTAGTTTATCTTGTTTACTCACGTTATCGGAAAAAAGATCAATACTCACCCTTTTTACCTAATATCTTCCCTAGGGAGTAATTCAAGAAACTTTTTTTATGCTCTTTGTTTTATTTTACCTTTGTACAATCAAACGAAAGCATAAAAACAAGGTGATTTTGTAGTGAGCCCATCCCTTTAATGTGAAAATTATATTTGCAGCAACTCATGGAGTCCTGCGGAGAAAGCATCACGTGCAAATCGTTCAATAAATTGGTGGACGAAAACAACCAACAAATATTGCTCAATATTACTTATTATTTGATGGCCATTAATTACGAATGTATAATACTAATAATACTAATAATTAATAATAATTAATAATAATTAATAATAATAATTAATAATAATTAATAAAATAATAAATAATAATAAATAATAATTAATAATAATAATTAATGATAAGTCATAATAATAATAAATAATAATTAATAATAATAATTAATAATAATTAATAATAATAATTAATAATAATTAATAATAATAATAATTATTATTATAATTACTACCTTGATTGCCTTGACGACTCGTACTTCAGCGTCAAAGTCGATATGACGGCGAGGCCCACATTGCAATACATTGCACACGATTCCTGACGAGGCTTTGCCAGGGGAAATATGGGTTACCGGTCTTCTGAGCACAACAGGATCGAATTGAATCGGCCCATCGTATAGAATGTCTTCCGCGGGGGCGTTTGTAATTATACGGCCTCCATTCGGCCAGCTCTCTTGTCCAGCGATTGTCAATGCGACGCATAATATGTCCTGCCCAAGTATGCCTCATATTGTTTACTCGATCCACAGCGTCGTAAACTTGCGTGAGTCTTCGAAGGTCGGTATTGTGGAGGCTTTGTTCTCTTTGTTATTCTAACCATTCTTCGCTCGATGTTGGCTGTTACTCGTAGCTTTGGTTCGGTTTTCTCCGTGAAGACCCACGTTGCACCGCAGCGTATGTGAGTGGTGGCATGACAGTAGAAATGAACAGGTTTGCCTTCAGTTTGACATCTTGGGATGCTCGGAGCACAGGTTCGATGCAGAACTGCGTGCGTATTCCGATCCGGCACGCTGACGGCGTAGGATTTCCGGAGCAAGCTCTTTCTGCATGCTTATTTTCCCGTCCAAGGTAGACGACGGGACCGGTTTCCGGGAGGGGGTTGCTGTGGAAGGCGACATGATGTAGATCTGCGTGATTATCCGCATTAGAATGCTACTGGATATTCCGCTTCTGGATATTTATACGCAATCCATGAGGAGATGTTGAGGAGTCTAGTTCTCGCAGCAAGTTGTCGGCGTCTCGTGAAAATGAGAATCAAATAAACGGCAAATCGAAGGTGACTGAGGAACGAGCCATTGATGCTGACTACTTTGTCATTGTAGTTCACCTGCTTCATGGCGTGTTGGAGAGCCGCCGAGAATAGGGCGGGTGATATCGGATCGCCTTGTCGACCGCCCTTGGAGGCTATTACCTCGACGAGTTCCTTCTAGTAGTTTGATTCTCGTGGAGAGTCTACTGTAACATTCGGCCAGAATGTTGACATATGCTGGATCGACTTGCTGGTCTTTCAGAGCTTCCAGGATCCTCGGGATTTCGATGGAGTCGAACGCTGTCTGGTAGTCGACAAAGATCAGGACCAAGGTTATTTGGTATTCCCTTCCTGCTTCTATGAGTCGGTAGAGCGAGCGGATGTAATCGTCCGTGCTGAAGCCAGATCGGAAGCCAGCTTGTTCGACGGCTTGTGCAGCTTCTCAGGACGCATTATGAATATGCGATAGAGCATAGGGAGAACACTGATCGGCTCCCGTAGGGCTTTCTTGTGAATAAGAGAATAAGGGTGGCAGAGCTGCTCTTCCACGGATTGGGTACCAACTCTGTAGATATAGTGAGAAGCGTGCAGCGAGTGCGGAGTGCCTGCAGATTTCAGGCTCGCATGGGATCGATCCCGTCTACCGAATCTTTGCCATTCGGTGTTTCTTCAATGGCGGATCTTATCTCGGATGGTAGAAAGTGTTGAGGCGTGTCAGGTACTGGAAGCTGGTTGGGTGGCTTGGCTTGCTCGTAGAGAAGAGCTCGTTGCAGAAGAAAGAGCCCGGTGTAGAAGGAACGGATAGTGTCGCTTTTCTCCGCTTGAGATTTTGCCACAGTTAACTCCAGCTTGTTCAGAGAGATTGGTACATGGCAGAAGTCGTTCAGCTTGCGCTTCGCAGTTTTTAGGCTTCTACGTTGTTGGGCAGCCATTAGTAGGGAGGCAGTGCGGAATGACGTGTGATCGGCTTCGAGCGGTGGCGTACGAGTTCTTTGAAAGGTAGGCCTTTGAGTTTTCGGCCTCTAAGGTCACGTAGGAGATCTCTAGTTGCGAACGAGATTCGTGCCTGCTGATGTGTGGGGGCGGGCAAAGACACATCTTTGAGGAGACTCTGTGTCACCGAATCTAGTTTGTCTTAGTCGCCTTGGAGGTCGTGAGGTGTAAGTTGAGGTGTTTGACTCCTTATTGCCGAACCACGTGCATCATAGTCATATGCTCTTTTCTGTCCGGTGGTTTTAGGTTTTAGATGTCCATTGCATATTGTGGCGGAAAAGCCTGCCTAATGCGGGTACTCAGTTGGATGTGAGCGTGTGGCATGAGGAAATAATCTATTTCACGTTTCTGACACTTCTCGGGCTACACGTGAGTCCATCGGTTTCATAGTGGCTTTTGGAAGAAACCATTCCCAATAGCGAGTTTCTCAGCAGTTGTGTGTTCGATAAGATGTTCTCCGCCCTCATCTCGTGTGTCGTTAGAGTGGGGTCCTAAGTTGGTCTCCCGTAGTAACGACGGCCAACACATCCATTGAAGTCACCACTGATGATCTTGTAGGTGCTGTTGTCTGATCGGAGAACTGTTCCGAGCTCACCATAGAAGTTTTCTCGTTCTTCTTCGTTGTCGTGGGTGGGACAGTGTCCGACGTCCTACCCTTAGTGTTCGGCGGTTGTCCACGGCGATGGTAATTCTTCCGATGCGGGGGCCGAAGAGCTCAGTTGCCAGGATGTTCTGTGTGAAGGATGGGTGTATAATGAATCCGACACCACCAGCCTTGGTTGTGGGATGGCGTGGGTCTCTTACGATGTGCGTTCGATCGTGAGGGAGTGTGATCGAGTTTTACAGAGGCAGATAATATCATAAATAAAGTTTCCGTTGACTAAGACGTTCGACAGCATATCGTCTGATGCACTACAGTCGGGTTGGCTAGCTATACATCGTTACAATATAGGTTTCTTGCTGGTGGGATTAATATCAATATCGATGTGTTGTCGTATCGAGTGTTGGAACCCATGTGGTGTAGCAAATGTAGCAAGCCATATATTGTATATTCGGGTAATAAAGGTTAAAGGGGATGTGACGTCAAAACGAACGACATGCGTTCGGCATGTCAAGCAACACTCTGAGGAGAGAGAGCGGGCCAAGCCACACCTCTCTCCTCAGTGCATTGAGGATTAATTATAGGGATTGAGTGAGGGTGTCACAGATGATACTGATCGAACGTTAAAAGGCACAATTGTAATCGTTCGTTTCCAGAGTCCAGTTCTGGAATGCGGCCGTAGTTAAAAGTTACGCCAAACTGTGTTACAAGGCGAAATAGCGGGACAGCGCTAGACTTGCAGAGAGTGTCTTTCGGAAGCACTTTACTTTGCAATTCTGTGAAATAAAGTATTTATATATCGAGTGAGGGTGAATATAAGGTCCATCCATCTTCTAGCGTCTCCAGCCCTATCACGCTATTTCGCACTTGTAACACAGATTGGCGTACCGCCAGTTGTTTTATAAAGTCGAGGTAGCCTAACTTTTGAGCTTGATCGTTCTAGAGGAGCGAAGGAAATTTACTGCAATTTTCGCATTTTGACCGTCATATGTCGTACTATCAATAGAATTAAACAAAATGTGCAATTCGAGGTAAACTTATCCCTTTAAATGTTCAGCACTCGAAAAGGAAGTGAAACGCTTTTGCGTGGAATGGAGAGCGCCGGATAGAGCAATGAGTAAGGAAGAGGAAGAAGCAGAACAGAGAAGAGACGATGAAGATGAAGAAGAACAAAAAAGAGCAGATGAAAGAAGAAAAGCTGTAGAAGAAGAAGAACAAGAAAGTCCCTTTGACCGGGATGAGGAGGAAGATTGGAGAGATGAAGAGAAAGAGGATTCGAGTGATGATGATGATGATGATGATGATGATGATGATGATGATGATGATGACGATGATGATTATAGAATAAGGAGGAGAAAGAGACAAGTCAATCTGCGAGAAGACAACAAATATATGACAAACGTTTGTAAGAAAATTGCAACTACCATCGCAGAGCATGAGGTAATCATTATTTTCCTTTAGAATGGTTCGTATCCTGAACATAAACAAAGAGTTCACTGTGTGATGCCATTGCGGACCTTAACTCGCCTGCGAATGATTATTGTGTGTGGGTGCCGGTAGCGTAATCGGTTAACGCATTGGCCCGGAAAACCAAAGATGCGGGTTCGATTCCGGCCCGACCGAAACCTCAATTTTTCATTTCGCAGTTCAAATTCATAAACAAAGAGGGTTCAGCAGGGAGATTGCATTTCAGGAGACTCGGTAATCCAAAAAACAGTTTTATGTTGTATTCGCAAGGGGACCGAATGCCCCCAAATATGTTCCTGAAAAATTCTTTTACGTGTGGGCGATACGCATTTTGTGAAACTATAGGAAAAACCATAAGAAAATATTCATTTCGCTGGTGAGGCCTGATCCTTTAAAAGGAGAGGCCCATGAGAAAAAAGATTTCCTCAATTTAATTGTACAGAATATCCGGAATTTCAGAAACATTACTGTGAAAGAAGCATTGTGTGAAGCCTCGAACTCGCAGAGTTATTCCCCGGCAAACAGTTCGGCTAGGTAAAGTAGTCAGCAACGTCAAAATTCGTTTTTACGGTTTATATCCGTTCATTCTTTCTCTATATAATAATGGGCAAACGAATAAAAATCATTCCTACAACTATAAAGAGGCGTTTGCAATACAAGAATGCCCTAAACGCGAGAGAATTGATTCTGACTACGGTACCTGGCCGAACCCTTTGCCGTGGAATAACTATGTGAGTTCAAGGCTTCAATCATTTCACAGTAATATTTCTGAAATTCTGGATATTCTTTACAAATAAATTGAGGAAAGCTTTATTCTCATGGGCCTCTCCCTTTAAAGAGAAATACCGGCCGGTTTTTGAAACGCATCTCAATTCAAATTTGACGGAGTTTTAGCGAATCTTCCATTGTCGAGGTATTAGTATCAGGTAGAAGAATGCATCTTTGATGTTGTGAACCTCCGTGGCCAGCAGTGTCTAAATGCATTAAATTAAATAGTAAATTTAGTGGGTGAAAGTATAATACTTCTGCGTCATTCTGCGAAGATTACAAACTATTAGTAACATATACGGCTGAGTCTATCGTGACCGATGAGAACCCTACTCTTAAAGGATCGCAGTCACTACAAATTCGTATTTTTTATTCGCTTTTCATTAATTGTTCAAGTATGTGAAGAAAACGACGATTCCAGCGCCAAAGTACGGCAAAACGAACTCAGGGAGAGAAATCCCTGTTTATGACTTTTACTTATATACCGTAGTTTATAATTGCCCGTATAGAGTTTCATAATAAATACCCTGCAGTGATTAACCACGCGCCAGGTGTAACACTGCAGGCTGTTCACTCTCCAAGTACCCCTGGCAATTGCATATATGCACCGGCGTCGGTCATTTATCAAAACTCATTCTCGTTGATTTCTCTCCCTGAGTTCCATTTTATGTGGATTTTTATGGGCTGCATATTGTTTTATAAATCTGCTTGCATCTAATAAAAATCGAATAAAAAAGTTGATTTTGAAGTGACTGCCTTCCTTTAAGGCGCATTTAAGATGGGAAAAGTTTGAAGAATTCCGGAAAAAGTTGGTTCAAGATGGACGGAAAAACATGCAGAAAAATCAAAATCTACCGCAGTGGAATCGTTGTGGGATATTATTTTTAACACCACGGATCCAAGAATGGATCGCCCGTTCGAAGTGGACCCCGACGGTTGGGGCTATATAGCGGAAAAACAACGCTTTCCCTTACGGTGCAGTAAGTAAAATTTACGTTTCCGGTGTCCATCTTGAACCCAACTTTTCCGGAATTCTTCAAACTTTTTCCAACTCGAACGCGCCTTTACCACATCAAACACTTACTTACTTTATCGTGTTTCCTTCCGTTTGTTTGCTTGCTTCAACCGCACCAGTAAGTGAAGCAATGGTACCTGTGATAGCAATAAGTTAGTAGAGGAAATAAAAAAGGAAATAGAAACAAATTAGAAAAAAAAAACAGAAAGTGCAGGACTTCAAAATTTTTTTGAAAAAATCAGCGTGAAAAATGCGATGTGCATGCGGAAGAGCTGCAAGCGCGCCAGGACCTCGGACCTGGGTCCACTGGAAAACTCTCCCTAGAAACCCCCGCGGAAAAAGCACTATCCCCAGCAAACCCCGAGGTCAGCCGAGGTGTATTTCCCCCAGAAATCCCCGAGGAAGGCGAGAGACAGTGCATAAGTGAGAGACACAAAATCCCCAGAAACCCCCGAGGTATGAAAACGCGGGAAAAACGAAATTTAAATTAAAAGTTTCGTATTTTTTTTGCTTGTCGCAGAAGTTTATTCTGCTTTCGCTAGAACTATTTTGTATTGTGTTTTGTGGTATATGTTATGTTTGATGTAATCGTGCACGTGTGTTTACTGGTTTGCGTCTATATTCTCCTCTTTCCGCCGTTTGTTTTATAACATATCTTGTAACTATTTTTCATGGTTATGATATAATCGAATATCTAAGAAGACGCCTCATCAATATGAGGCAAATACAATTGGCTGGGCCGATGGATGATGAAGCATTTCCATTCTTGCGGAGCCGGAGACTCTTGTGCTTAAGATGTGAGTTTGTTTCATTGTTTTTGCTATTGCTATTCTGGTCGGCGTTTATAGGTATTACGTCGAGCTTGTTACCAGTTATTATCATCTAATCGCAGGTTACCTCTGTTGCCCATTATCGCGGCATCATGAGTGCTTCTAACTTCTCACAACGTTCCACGCGATACGTAAGTCCTCCCTGTGATCATTATGTATTAAAGATATTATGAACGTCGTGCTATCTACTGACGAACATTTATGTATCCTTACAGGTCTCGCCGTCGTGATTCAGGGATTACGTTAGTCCTTCGTACGTTGCAATTTGCCGTGAGCCGTGGTCAGGATTTCAACCCAACGATTCTGAGTTCTTGACTGGAGACAAAAGGTATTCTTCACAGTTCATTTTCTGTATTTCGTACATGCATTTATTTTAATCCCGTATCATTTCTTGTGAGGGCAAACGAGCAAACTATTCGTTAATATCAGAAGATAGGTGATAGTCGTCGAACATAGAACCTAATTTTCCCACTATTCTACATTTTAGGTCCCCACTGTCGTTATAGTGCATTCTTCGAGACGTCTTTGGAAGTGATGACGGTGCGTTTTTTGTTTCATTATTTCATTCTCGTTATTCGTCGCTCAGGCATTTGTATTTAAAACACGCAAAGCTTTATTACATTAGTTTTAGAGGAGTTTGGAATTTTTTTCCGCGCTCGCCCCTTCCATCACTTCCATGGAACGTCAGTGAGACTGCGCACTTCCTGCTCGTTGTTGTTGTGAGCAAAGAGTGATGGATGCGGTGTAAGTTCACACCTTTCTTGTTATATCATTTATTTGAGCTTTCTGCCAGATGGACATTTCCGGTAAGTTAGAAAGGACCTGGAAAAAAGTTCGTTAACGGTCGTGCGTTGATACATATCGTTCCAGACCGATTCGACAAATAAGCACAACATACCCATCTCTGTTTACGCTCGAGCGTTTGGAAATGTTTATTCATTATGTGAATACCGCTTTATTCGGACATACATTTATCGACTTAAGCATTTAGAAAGAAGTGTGGTACGTGGTACGAAGACATTTACCTATAATACCTTTTTATTCATGTTTTTGCATTTTATTATCTTTTTTTAGAGATACGATACGAGCCCTGGAGCAGGGGCCACCCACCACCACACCAATGAAGTAGAGACACAACTTGCCACCCATGAGAGAATCGTTGGATGCATGTGTATGTTTCAACGTTTCCATGGTTAAAACCCGTATTAAGTTCCTTAGGAATATCAACGTCTCGTTGAATATTCGTTTCTATTTCTATTGAATGTAATTGTAGACTACACACTGCAGTCGGCAATTTGTGCCCAAAACAATGCAGTGTATTTGTGTACATTTCCCCCTCGATTCGTACATTACACCCAACTTATTATTACCTAACATGTATACTTAATATAATGCACTTGAATACATTACATCGTCCAATCTTTTCAGATCGCCGTCTGGTTGTACGCGCGTGCCACTGGGGATGGGGAGTCGGTTTGCCCAACGATACCGGCGAAGTATGGTTCGGTGTCCGGACTGCTGATTGTTCTCTCGACACAATTTTCATTATCTTTAAGCACTTTCCTACGGTTTGATTGCAATTATAGAGGTAGATTCTCTTAATAATATAGGTTTTTCTGGTATTTTCCCCGATTCCTCGTGTTATTTATGGCCTCGTTATTCTTTCCACCCCTACTTAGGTTAGGAGAGTGTTCCCTAACTCCTCATGTACTGCACTTGCACTTAGTGCTCGAAGGCTCGAACTTCTTAGAATCTTACTATTTGGTTCAGTAACTCATTTACAATTGCAGTCCCTGTATTTCTCAAGTTCTCAGTTCATATATAGTACAATAGTACTCTTTGTTGTTAACATATCTACACTATTCTTCTTACACCCTTACTAATTTGTCCGGTTCCGGTATTAGTTTATTATTAATTTTCGCTTCGATATCTATCCATATGTTACCATTATTCTTGCATGATTAACTAATAGTATCGTCCTTGTCATCTTATACGAAAGTTGTAATGCCGCATCTTTTCTCCTGTGAACCCCTCATATATAGCGGGCAAGTATAGTGTTCTCGTTTTATTGTTACACGCTTGTTGTCTTCTCATGCTAGGCCAATTTGTTTTCTTTCTTGTTGAACTTTTATATAGTAAAAATATTTTCCATTTCCAAATATTTACGACTATGTGTGTGTATACAGGAAACAAATACCGGACTGGTAAGTGGAAAGTCTCACCTCGGGGTCTGCACGGGAAAAAACCCCGAGAAATTCCCCAGAAAACCCACCGCGGGAATATGCTAGGGAAAAAAATCCCGCGAAAGTCCCCAGAAATAGGGTCCGGAAGCCCCGCCCACTTTGCCTTTCGAAAAAGCGTCATGAAAAAAGAACAAGGGCACCGCGAGAAAAGCGCACAGTAGCACATCTTTGAGCTTGTAAAACAGAGGTTTCCAAGAGAATAACTAGCTTTCTTATTGTTTGTAATGAATTGGCATGCTTTTCTTTACCTAGATCCTCAATTTCAGCCTTCACTCTTTTATGTAAATGGAAATATGGTCCAAAACGCACACACTATTTCTTTTATTGAAAATAAAAACCGTATATGGCAATTGCGTGCCATATAGATAATGGGTGTTGAGTAAGTATGTATTGAAGCATATCACTTCCAAAATTGAGCCAATTTCCACGATGTAATCAAAAGTTACAAAAGTGGAATTTTACTATGGAAAAATCACATTTTTGAGAATAATCCAAAATTACGGGAGATGCGTGCCGCATGCTTAGTACCAATCGAAAGCTCACTGTAAAACTAATGTCTGGTTAAAATTATAGAACTTTTCCACGTTGTGTTCTCCAGATATTTCAAGCCAAAGTTCGTTCCTGGGGCTGCCTCCCTGCTCTAATACACGAGCGCTGCCCGAAAAGGGGGGACTAAGTAGTGCAGGCAACGAGAGAAGAGAGAAATCTCTGGCGCTCTCTCCTCATTTTTCATGACGCGTTTGTATGCAAAGATGAGCGCGGTTTTAATTATATTTCTAAACAACCGTTGAAACAATTGGAAAGATAATTACACATTAAGAATAAGGGGACCATTGTGAATCAATTGATGTACTGTACTTGTAGTTGCATCAATTTTGAAAAATTGCTTTCCGGACCCTACCCAGAAATTCCTGCGCGGGAAAAAGCTAGGGAAAATTCCCCGCGAAAACCCCCAGAAAGCCCCACCTCGGGGTTTGCTCGGGAAAAATTCCCCGCGAAAACCCCCAGAAAGCCCCCACCTAGGGGAAGTGCAAAAAAGCGCTCGGGGTTTTCTGGGGGTTTTTCGCGGGGGTTTCTAGGGAAAGTTTTCCAGTGTCAGACTTGGGTCAGTTTGGCTGGCATGCGTTCACTGCTGCTGCCTACTGTACTGCTACACTATTTGTACTGCTAAAGGGTCGGCACTCGGCACTGCTAATTTCAGTCATATTTAGCGTCGGCGGTGGGGTCGAAAGCCAAAATTTGGGCGCGCATTGGGTCGGAAATTAACAGAGATTGAGACCGACCGCTAATTTGCTTTAAACTTAATTTTTTATGGCGCTCAAGTTGTTCCGTTTCCACTTACGCTTTCACTTTCATGTCATGCCAACCGTGCAATGATGTCCCTTTACTTTGAAGCCGATATCGGTGGACTATTTTCGCTAAAGGATAGGTCAACCTGTATCGTAATTTGTGCAAAGGTGTTCATTATAATAGGTATAAACGATGATTTAACGGATTGATAACGGTGAAGCTTTTCAAGTAAGTTTACTGTATGAAAAAAAAAACAGTTGCGTTCCTTAGTAATTTCATTGTGTGTGTTCCGAGGGCATTACGATTTTGCATTTATCTGTCTATGCAATGTGCTGCCCTTGAAAGACGCGATAAAAAATAAAGATGCAATTTCTTTTTTCACTTAATTAAACTTTCCTGAAAAATTACTGAACCAAATAACTCCACATTTTAAATATATATAAACTTTACTGGTTTGATAGCTCTGAAGAAAATTGCTGTTAAGAAATAACACAAATGATTTCAACTCTTTTTTCTTTTTTCTTTTTTCTCTCTGTTCGTCGTTCGTTTTTGAGTGTTCTTTGCACGGGGATATTAGAAAGTGAATTTAGTGAACAATAAGAATTTTTCAGTGTTTTTCTTTTGGTATAGGGGTAATCGATGAGGTAGAATCAGAAAATCGCATTTAAATTTAGAAAAGCCGGTTTCCAAACATCGATTTATCGATTTATTTTTATTTTTTTTTCATTATAATTTCCACTAAAAGTGACATTTTTTTGATAAAATTTTCAGTTCATGTCCCCCAGCTTACCTTGCGAAAAATGTCATGGAATTATAGGTGTTGTCATAAAACAAAGTATCGATTTATCGATTTTTTTGGTTTGCCACATAAACCGGTGTTTTTTTTTAGTTTCTAACTATTTCTTCTTTTCCCCTTATTCAATTAAACACGTAAAACATAAGAAAATATATTTACCATACACATATTGTAAACTGTTTGTATTTGATGGAACCTAGTAAAGGCTAGGAAATTATCAGCACGAATGAGCGTATATCGCAGTGGTAAGAGGGGAAGCGATGGTGATATACAACGAGGGTTCGATTCTTGTCACTTTCGCTATTTTTTTGCAATGTTTTTCTCTTAACGGAATTGCGTACCTTGCGTATTAAAAGCGTCAACAATTATGTTATTTTGTTTCGCTCTTTAAGCTTATCGAACCATAGAGAATATGTATGGATTTTTAAAAACATCCGTCAAAAAGTGACCAATTCTCTATCGTAAAAAGAGTTACTGTATGTAATTAAAAAAGGTGTTTTTGTTTCTAATGAGAACATACAAAAAGAGAACAATTCATATTTTAATACCTTTCTGCAGCCATTGAAAGCACAATAACTTCCATCAGTCAGAAATTTTCACGAATAATATTTTTATTTCAAGCAGGACCAAAAAATTGCCCGGCCTTCGTTCTACTACAATGCTCACTCAGTCAGATATTTTATGCGAAAGTAGCAGACTTGACGTCCTAGGTTGTTAAACTATTCAGTATTTTATTTGTTTAAAAGATAAAGAAAGAAATCATGTTGTTGTACTCTAATATGAGACTTGCGAGCCGAACAAATTTTTTGGTCCTGCTTGAAATAAAAATATTTTTCGTGAAAATTTCTGACTGTTGGAAGTTATTGTGCTTTCAATGGCTGCAGAAAGGTATTAAAATATGAATTGTTCTCTTTTTGTATATTCTCATTAGAAACAAAAAACACCTTTTTTAATTACATACAGTAACTCTTTTTACGATAGAGAATTGTTATATTATATTCCCTTCATACAACTCGTGAGCAAACAATAACCATGGGTTCAAATGACGGCTGATTTTTGAACCACATCGAATAGACCAGCATTCTTATGCAGCATATGCAAGTGAACATAAATTAGAATAAAAAAATCGAGAAACTTCGAGCAAATTAGCATAAATGCGGCAGAATTCTTGTCCACAATGTGTTTCAAACACAAGCCGGTCCCGTAGCTTTAATGCCGAGACACTAAAACACTTACATTTCTTTTTACCCATTTCACCCAGGATTTTATTTCGTTTGGACGTCGCGTTGCTCAACAAAAATCGAAATTTACTGATCAAGTACACGCAAAAAACACTCAAAGTACGAAAATACGAAAAAAATTTAGTTGACCGACGACGAAAGAAACTCAAGTGGCATTAAATATATGGAATAGGCCTGTACTTCAAAGAGCTGATTTCTGCCGCAAGTGTAAATCAGCTCCATACGTCCATACACAACAGGGTTTTGAAATTCGCTCAGAACAAGTTTAAGTTTCCCTAAGGAATATCAGGACTCATTGGCAGCACGAGAACATTACTTTCGTGGTGCGATGACGTCTTTTTCTCTATATTCTCTATTTTCTCTATGTTCGCGGAACGCTGCAAAGGTGCACTTGAATTTTTACTTTCGCACTTAACGCTTTGCGAAATCAGTGTTTGTTTTTGTCACAGTTTCTTTCCAATAATTCCGCATTCGACACCGAATTTCAGTTGTTTAGAGTTTAACTACGATTACTAATGCTATACCAAGACTCTGTAATGAACCAGAGCCAGAAGTTTCGTTTGACCGAAGAACAATTTGCGACTTAATTTTTCGGGTGGGTCGTTATCTTCTGATAGTTTGACCGCCATCTCATTATATAAGGGAGACGAGTTTCTAACGGACGCGGCAACGAAATCCGTCATTTTTACTACTTTCAGGCATTTGTATAAACAGTTCACCTTTCGTAGATAAATAGCTTGAGGCTATTAATTTTCGTCTGGAGTGAAGTGTTAAAATTTCCTCGGGCGGCGATAACCGTCCGGCATTTATATATTTTCCCATACAGGAAAACGAAATGCCGAAACAAAAAAGCGTCGTTGGCCCACAACCAACCACCTGAGGCCGGTTTCACAAAAATTTAACTCCGGTTAGGATAGGTTAACTTTATCCTCAGGGTGGCTGCCCCGTGGGGTAGCTAACCTGTCAACCCTCCACCCATTTCACAAAGATTTACCGCCGCAGGGCGGCTAACCCGGCACTATCCCTTTGGCATCGCATCCTGAAATACAACGTTGTGCTGAGTACGTAGCCAAAGTCGGCCAAAATGTTTGTTATACTCGATTTTAGCAAAGTGTGCGAATTATTTGCATGTGATATGTAAGGAAGGGCATAATTAAAGGTTAAAGTCTTTTCTAGTCTGTAAGAAAAACATGATGATGTGTGGTTTATTATGTAACCTTGGCACTGTGTATGGATTTCATGCTTCCTTAAACCAATACGGCACTCTGAATTGCTACTTATCTGTTATATAAGAAACGAGAGTAAACTACTAGTATATTTAGGTATTAGTTATATGAAAAAACTTGATATTGTGGGCTACATTTGTACAATCAAACTAAAGCATGAAAACAAGGTGATTTTCTAGTGAACCCACCACTTTAAACAAAATATGCGAGAAAATATGGAAAATATTTAATTCTCGTATGTTCAAATTATAGTTCTTTTTTAAAAAATGTAAGGAATACATAAATATAAATTAAATACGCTCCTAAGACCTTTCTTATTGCATTTCGTTACCAAATATTGCCAGCGAAACTCTTTGTTCGAGCTAGCCTGGGTTAACCCCCAGTCCGGACGGTTAATTTTTGTGAAACCGGCCTCTGGAGACTGATTAGTGATTGCTTCGTGACCATTGACCATCTGACCACGAAACTTGGTCGCGAGCTGGTCACGAATTAGTCATCTAATGGGCCAGCCCATGTAAAAAACAGTGAATATCGACATGGGTTCAACCATTTCCTATGCTATGGTTCGACAAGGCGCAGCATCTTGGTAAGCAGGAAATACAAGTTTTTAGCCGCCATAATCCAGGCTGCATCTTTGGAGACACTCTGTTCACGTCAGCACATTATCCTGTTTCACAAGAAACATAAAAAAATGGCAATATAAACTCGGTTAGCCCAGCCCTACCAGCAACCGAACAATGTGTTACCTGAATTATCGATAAACTCTTCTAACGACACAGACGCATAATTAAAAGCGGGCGGTCTTCCTTCGCAAGTCACCGTTGTCTTGAATCAGCTCTGATAATGCTAATGCTAATGCTAATGATAATGATAATGATAATGATAATGATAAGGATAATGATAATGATATGATAATGGGATAAGATCAATGATAATGATAATTGATAATGAATGATAAGTGATAATGATAATGATAAATGATATGATAATGATAATGAGTAATGATATGAAATGATAATGATAATGATAATTATAATGATAATGATAATGATAAAGATAATGATAATGATAATGATAATGATAATGATAAGGATAATTTGAATGCATGAACGAAAAATTGGGGAGTTGGACGCGTGGGGTAGTGTTTGTTGTAGTGGTTAGCATACTGGACCGGTAATCCAGAGGTCGTGGGTTCGACCCCCACTCGTCCAATACCCCAATTTTTCGTTCATGCAATCAAACTAAACTTTGGCCTGACCAGCCTTGAGAGAGATCTGCCTTCTTTATCGATTAATGATATGATAATGATAATGATAATGATAATGATAATGATAATGATAATGATAATGATAATGATAATGATAATGATAATGATAATGATAAAGATAATGATAATGATAATGTAAGATAATGATAATGATAATGATAATGATAATATAATGAAATGACATGATAATGATAATGATAAGGATAATGATAATGATACAGATCATGATAATGCTAATGATCAATGATCCTGATCATGATAATGTACGATCATGATAATGATCCTGAATACTGTGCTACTGTAATGATCCTGCGAGCTAATGATCTTGAATTAACTGCAGGCCGACCTCTAAAGGCTGGTCAGGCCAAAGTTTAGTTTGATTGCATGAACGAAAAATTGGGGTATTGGACGAGTGGGGGTCGAACCCACGACCTCTGGATTACCGGTCCAGTATGCTAACCACTACACTACCGCCACCCACACCCAAAAATTTGGGTGTGGGTGGCGGTAGCGTGGTGGTTAACGCAGTGGACCTGTAATCCAAAGACGCTGCGTTCAATTCGCCATACCCCAATTTTTCGTCCATGCACTCCCCGCTCTGCTAAGATCCTGTCCTGATAGATCATGCTCATGAATGTCTGTCCTGTCATGTCCTGCCCTGCTCGATCCTGCTCCTGCTCACTGCTCCTGCTCTGCTCCTATCCACCTGTGCTTTATAGGCTATCCGATCATGCTCCTGCTAATCTCCCCCGACCACTGTTTGAGGATCTGCTACCACTGCAACACCTTTAGTGTTGTGTTTGTTATCTTAACACGTCCTTTACTACCCTAAAAAACGACCCCACGTGGCAACCACCTAATGACCTCGGCGTCATATGACATATGATATATCCAACTTCCCGTGTTTCCCATACCGTGTAGAACCTATCTCTCTATTTTTATTGTCGACTTGCTGGCTTATGTGGTACAGCACTCAGTCCTGAATCTTTTTGCCCGGCCTGCTCCGCACCCTCTTTCCGTGAACATCATACCTTCGCTATCAATCTGTCAGTTGTTGTCGGTGCCGTATGTCCTACATGCCACCAACCATATTCATTGTCCTGCCTCGGAATCTGGTCTGAAAGCAGATTCTATGGAACTAGTTGAGGATTACTCCGTGTGATATGTGACCACACACGCTCAAGGCGCTACGCTGTTTCGGCTCCCCTCTCCAGACCCTCTCATGCCATTCTGTTTCGTGCTCGTAGCCCTTCGAAATACGCCAAGGTCTATCTCCTTGTTCCTGTGTTCACTTGGGTTGTCCCCGACTTGTCATCGCGGTTTCCACTTGCTCCTTTTGATGCACCCCGCCTTTCTGGCAGCCTCGTCCCTTGCGACATCTCCCTGCGACCGCACACTCTTGTGACATCCCAGAGTCACCTAGTTCCCTGCTCGGTAAGCTCGTCACTCCCTACTATACCTGTCACCCCCCCTCGTACAACTTATATGCCTGAACATGGTAGACCAGTAACCACTCTCATCACACAATCTATCCTCCTAACCTCCCACCTAATCCTCTCATTAGTATAATAATACACATGTATCAACCATGTAGTCCTAAGTGCACTGATTAACTGATAGAATGTATGTGAGCTAATGATTTATCGACACGTAATGTGACCACCCGTTCATAATTTACTATACTATGTCTTCATACTACTCAAATTACAGTGCACACTTTCACCAACGTAACCCATAGATACCGAGTAGTAATATTAGCTAGGCTTTACTTTATCTAATTTTGAATGTATTTATCCGCACTTTATTCCACCTACCGTGCCATTTGCTATCTTTTTCTTTCTCTGTTTTAGTGTGTGTATGTCCTTCCATTTTTCCTTCTCTTAGTTTCTTTCCTCTTGTTGCTATTTTTCACTCTTCAACTTCGTCTATTCTAGTTTGTTCTTTGTCAGGTATTAGTCCCGTTTTTTCACTTACCTATTTCTGTTTTTTCCATTGCCCCCTGACTTTTCTTTCCTGCTTTCAGGCTTTTCTCTATCGCGTCGGTTTTTTTCCCCTTTGCCCACACTCCCGTTAGTGTCTTCGACTCTCTGCGTGGTCTTTCTTTTCTACTTCAAACTTAACCTCTGATTCTTAGCTTCCTTTCCTGCGTTTTGGCTCCTGTTGCCCTCTCTCTTCTTCTTTCGGATGGGTTTATTATGCGTGCCATCCTCTCCTGTGAGGCCTAGCCCCCCCCGCTGTGTGGCTCCCGGCTTTCTTTTTGCCTCTCCCTTCTGTTCCACCGATCGAGGGACGCCGTTAACTTAGATTTTACAATAATCACAATCTTCATTACATAGAATCTCGACACATCTGAACGAAAGATGCGTCTCCCATTCACCACACCCTATTATTAAAACACAAATCCACATGTTCTACATATACTTGACGCCCTATACCCCATTTCTGATGACCGCAACTAATCCAAAATCCCAACACTCTAATATTTGAACCCCTCTGACTCAAACTACAATATCCGGGCACCAGCCTTAAAAACCCCAATATAAATACACATACGTTGAGACCAAGGATAGTAAGAACTCTTTACCGCACCATAGAGAGAACAACGAGGACCGCGTAGCTCCACCCACCCCCCTCACGAGGTACAGACTTTACCTAGCAACACTTCTGAGAACCCCCCCCTCCCAACTAGACGCAAACAGATCAAACGTGCAGCAATTTGGTGGGCTCTCCCACACTTCCGGTGTCGACTTTTGACACAAACGCTGCGACTAAGTGTATAGATGACTCCTCTCATTTTGGATCTCCTTAGGCGACCCACACCACTTACATACACAACCCTCCCGTCCTAGCGAACAAACCTATACGGAGACCTATAGACCGGACCTCAGGCATGACTCCTAACAGGGCTCAGTTAGCAACGGCGCCTTCACCATTTAACGGTGCGCTTGACATTATAAGATATTGGGTTTTGACATCAAATTCAGGGTACGAGCTGAATGAGATGGCAGAGAAGGATATAGTGCATACTCTGAACGAGCAATGCACTCATAGGATTGAGTTTAACGTAGAAAGCGGACTATTTAACTCTGAGAATCTTACCTTGGAATGTGCGCTAATCGCATACAGGATCATTGAGGTTGGTAAGACGCAAGTCAAAGCGTGTTGCCGCTGCTTACTGTTTTAAGCAAAATAAACTGTAAGTTTCATCTTTTATTGTTTGCTGTAAGTTCAATTGTGGAAAACAGTGTATTTCAGCAACGTTTCTTATGTGTTCCTAAGTTTGTCTTGTTCCACTTTTTTCTGAATTACGATCAATACCCTCCGTTTTCACTAATATCCCCTATAGGTAATAATTAAAAATATATATAAGAAAACGAGGTGATTTCTAGTTTATCGGACTTTTATCGAATTAAACTTATCTTTACAGGAGAATGACAGTCATGTCAACATCCAGCAGTTTCTGTGTTGGCCTGTATTTTTTCTTTTAATGTTTATTTGCATCAGCAATTTAGGCACTTAAAGAACTCGAGGGCAAGGAATTAACTGATAAATACATAGAAATCTGCAATTTCGCAACAACCACAAACCACGCCGGATGTGTTATTGCACACAACGTAAGGAACTTGTTGTGGCATTCCATTATGGAGCGTAGTTGCACGTGCCGTGGGTAGAAAATTTGGGCAACAGCGAAGCAGCATAGTCTCAGCTATTAGGCGCGCACAGATCAGAGGCCGTTTTCACCAACATTTACTTCTGTCATAAATTTTTGACCATCAAAAAGGTACTTAGGTTAAGTAAATTTATGACTGAAGTACGCTGCCACACGCTTTTTGATGGATTTCACCAACATTTACTTTTTTTGAAGGAAAACGTTGGATAACAGTTAGATTACGTTTTAAAACGAATATGATACACATCTAAGTAATTACTAAAAGTTGTTTACCATGTAAACAAGAAATATGTAAATAATCAAGCGTGTATTCATATGTGAATCACTTATTAATGTGATTCAAAAACTGAAATCATTGTCAATTAATGTTTACAAAACTTATTTACCATAAAAGTAAACAAATTAAGTTAATTAGTCTTCATAAAGGAGAAAAAAGTACAAGCTTACTTTCACCTTTTTGGTGGAAGTACGCCTCCCGTGTTAAAAGCGTACTTCTGTCAAAAAGGTACTTAACCTAATTACCTTTTTGACAGAAGTAAATGTTGGTGAAACCAGAAGTACCGCGCGCTTTTGACTGAAGTACCCTTTTTGACAGAAGTAAATGTTGGTGAAAACGGCCTCAGAACGACAGTCGTTTGCTCATGGAACACAGCGTCCAAAAAATACAAGGTCTGCATCTCTTTCGATACACACCAGCGCATATCTAGCAAAAATGTGTGGTTCGTACAAAACATCACTAGAAAGCATTCCTACAACCGTCTGCGTTGACAAGGGTTTCAACAAGCCACGATTTGAATCTGAAGATCGAGTTTTTCAAAACAGCTCAATATTATAAGAATGACGATTTTCGCTATCAAGCTTTATATCATAAAAATTGTTTGTTACGGGGCCCGTGCCGATAAGTAAAATTGGTGCATAAGCTTCCGGAACTCTGGAAATATCCTACTGTAATATATTGTACCTTTATATGTTTCAATTCAGCTTGCCGTTGAATGGACGGAAAATATGAATAGCAACACGTTTTTCGAGGCAAATTGTTTGGGAACACTGGCTGCACCACCGCCACATTGCCAGGTATATAACTCAAATTTGCGGTTGCCTCACTATCTTTTGTTACAGTTCTGAGTTCTGAGGCCGCATTTACTTCAGCTAGCGCGGTACTTACGGTTACACCAAAATTTACTTCGGTCAAAATGGTACTTAGGTTATGTACCTTTTCGACAAAAGTAGCCTATAGCATAGGAGGCCACCTTAGTCCAAATAGGTGGAAGTATCCCGGCACTTCTGTATTTTCATTGTTTGCAAGTGTAGGCAAATTGTCAACCCCGTACTTACAATTAGCTGTCATTGGTGAAATGCACAAAAGAAATGTTACGTTTTCTTCAGTCAAAAAATTATTTACAATTAGGTTAGGTACCTTTTTTAACAAACACTTTTTAGAGAAGCACGAAAACGGCCTCTGATTTACTTGATCACTAATATACTAGCTTACAGTTGTTTGGTACTTTGTGTTCCCGCAACCTTCGACACGCACGTGAGAAATCCAAGTTACTTCCTGAAAAAATGGCTGCTTGTGGCAGGATCGAACGCCTTTTTATGCTGGCGAATTCAAATCTTACCAATTTAACTAATGATACTGTAATGAATTCCATCAAATTTCATTCTAAAATTATGTGCAGCAAAGAAGGTGAAGAAGAGGGAACTTGTGCGAAATATATCAACAAAATGCTGAAAAACGCAAAGGTTTGTTAACAGTTTATCCTGCAATCCATATATCTTAGAGCGTAGCAAATTCTGCTTCACATTGTTTGGTTTGCATAGTTTTACGGTGTCTTCTCTTTTTGTGTTTTCGTTTTGCCAAGTTTCTTTTTTTTAGTTGATTCTAAAAAAAACATTAATTTCCAATATAGTTTATACTAACAGGAGGATGTGTTGAGTGCAATGTTGATTATTTGCTCGGAAGAGAAACTCAACTCAATCCCAGTAGGAGCATGCGGTGCGCTATTCAAGGTGGGTATCCGTATAGCACCATATGCAATGCTGAAAAGTAGATATAAGTCATACATTAATTTTCGGTTGGAGCAGTGGCACAACAAGAAACGGATAAGGCGTAAGTAGAGGCGAGGACGGCGTGTACGGTACTGGGCTCGTGCCCCATCCGGCGCTTATGAACTGTTGCCAAAGCGCATTAAGTTGCTTAGTTGCGAAAATTGGGTGACAAATTCCTTTACATAATTGGATTTTATAAGACCTATGTGTGTAAGGATGTCGGTCTTACCTCCTAAAGGAACCGATCCTAATTTATTACTCCAGTGCCTATATATCACCGGTGAAATTGGGCCTGCTCTTTACTGGTCGACGTGCACATTGGGGATGAATACTTCATCATCTTCTTCTTTAGAATGCAAGGTGCAGTGACCACTATTGAACAGTTCATTGGAGTAGTTGATCGTGTTCGTTATACGAGCAACTAATTATGAGGACTATTAATTAGTGCTGCAAATGTTCAAAGGACATTCTTGAGAAGTATATAGGTCAAATATTATCTCAAAAGGCATACGTATTTTTACAACTAGGGGTATTTATTCTACGGGGGGGGGTATCTATTTTGCTGAGTATATATCATGTGTTTCAGCACCATCACAGTTTTTGTCAAGAACACAACTCTACCGATACATGTCTCGACGTTATAAATAATGAGAAACTTTTGAAATTGAACGAATTGGTGACCGCTAGCGATGAAGATAGTTAGTTGCTTTATTGTTTAGTACATGTAACATGTATTGTAATTTAAAATGCGATTCAAAAATGTTTGAAATCGTTTTTAATTGAGTGTTTTGTATGATGAGTGTTGTAAAGGAGTGCCAATCCTTCACAGAGATGATCCCAAATGAGCATAAATGAACCAATATTAGTAACAGTAAAGGAACACGGTAGTAACTGGCCGAGGCCCATCTTTATTAGAAACAGAAACATGAGTGCGGGGCGGTCTTCTTTGACTTCTCTACTCCTACTTGGCCAACATTAGGTTTTGAGGTCCTTGAGCGCGCCACTATTCTTTCTTCCTTCTTCTGTCGATGGTCCAGCTTCAGCCACACACGTCCGTCTCCACACCGCATCGGTCCACGAGCACCAGACGTCCACGTCCGCATCCGTCTACATGTCGATCTTGGGATAAACGTATTGTCGCAGCGTTCCTGCGAAACAAACCACACAAATTGTTGCACTATGGAAAAACAGACTCCCGATCACCCGTTTGAAGAAGAGAAGAGTGGACCAAAGGAACGAACATTAATTACGTCAACCACAAACGAACCCCGATTGAACCCGAACACATGTGCACTAGACACATGTGCACTTTAAGACGGTCACAACGTTTCCAGCACGAACTTATCTCTTACCTCCCAACCGGTGCTATTTCCCTCTAGGAGTTGACTCTCACGTTCTAAGCCTAGACACTCTATAAGCAACTACTTAAGTTTGAAGGAAGGGCCCTTACACAGGGGGAATCCGCCTGAAAAACGCCGCGCCTCTCTCCCGTTGCCTGAAAAACGCCGCGCTTAATTTTTGCCATGAAAAATCCACCCCGGCGTTTTCCAGGCAACGGGAGCAGCAATTTGACGAAAGGCGGCCGGCGGACAGTCCTCTCTCTCTTTTCCAATCCCCACGCATGTGCGATTTGGCCGAGTGGTCTAAGCAGCGGACTAGTAATCCGAGTCAGTGTGCTTGTCGGCAGGTTCGATTCCTGTAAAGGGCTTGTGTCTTGCAAATCTGTATTAATATAAAATACATGCATTGCAAGCCATAAGCACTATCTTATTGTTGTGATTTTCCGTTTAAACGCCAAGAAAATGCCACCTTGGCGTTGGGCACGGCAAAAATTTGCCATGATAACGCCTAGAAAACGCCACCCTGGCGTTGGGTGCAATTCACCATGGCGTTTTCACGGCGTTTTCGCGGGTTTCTTCAGGCGGATTTGTCCCAGTGTAGCACCTTCTCTACGACATTTTACATCTTTTATGTTTTGCCTTCCCGTTGTATAAGCATACCGTTCCACTGTTTCATGCACAACAGATCAAACACGTATTATGTGTCACCCATATAAGTATCCAAGTTAGCGTAATTCGGCCTGCAAACCCATTCTATCCAACATCCAGCTCATTCTAATTTGCTCTGCATAATCCACGTTTCACGAAAGTTGAGCGCTAGTCTCAACTAGAGTGGGGTCAAAACTGCTCAGGCAGCCCACGAGCCGGCTCGTCGAAGGGCGGCTCACGGGTTGAGCCGGCTCGCCTTTGACTCCCACACACGGCTCGGGGGGTGAGCCGGCTCGCGTCTAACCCGCGCCTACGGCTCACGGGCCGAGCCGGCTCGCCTTCAACCCGAACACACGGGGCTCACCTGCGAACCGGCTCATGCTTATTTATATAATTTTGAAAAAATTGCTTAAATCAACAACCTAGTTTCAAAAACAGTTAAAATGTGAAAAATAAACGCATGTAAACTAGTTTTGTCGGTAGTGTGCTACATATAAAGCAAATGACATGAACGCTACACTATTGTTGGAAAGCTACAGATGCCTAATTAAAGACAGAAAATAACTAGAAACACAAATCATTATGATACGTAACTATTATGTTCACGGGAGATACCAAAAAACAACAAATAATCAATCAATAATGGGCATGTACAATATATAAACGCTCATTTTTCGAACTACGCCCTCAATATGAGGATTTTTGTGCATTGTAACCTTTGTACGAACAAAAATTACCTTTTTTACATTTTATTTGACTAAATAACGAAAATATTTTAATTTACTAAAATGTGAGCCGTACCCGCCTCTCTTTTGGTAGCGGCTCACGGTTTGAGCCGTGAGCCGTTTTCTTTTATCGGCAGCTCGCGGCTCAACCCGTACCCGTTTCTCTTTTGGAAGCGGCTCGCGCCTCAACCCGTACCCGCTCTCTGTTAGAAAGGCAGCTCGGCTCGAAAAGAGACGGCTCGCGAGCCGGCTCGCAAAATGAGCCGTTTTGACCCCACTCTAGTCTCTCTCAACACTCCGGAAACGAGACGTTTTCTTCATATCCATTCTCCATATTTCGAGTCTGCCTAACGCGCGGGGATGTCACAGTGTTCCACACGCTCCCCGGACGAAGAGACAATGTAATGTAGCATAGCAGAATATAGAACAGAAATAGACAAATACATTAACTTCTCTGTATGTGTGATTTCCTGCGTAGAACGTAGGGAATAGGTATTCGATGGAAGTCCGCGTTGCCACTTCGCCGGCACATTCCATCTTCTATTCGGTTCCAAGCCCAAGCGGTCGCCACTTGTAAATGAGTGATGCCAAGCATTGACAAAGATGATCCCAGAAGACAACACCTAACCACGTGGACTGCAGCAACATAAATGAACCAATATTAGTAACAGTAAAGGAACACGGTAGCAATTAGCCGAGACCCATCTTTATTAGAAACGGAAACTGAAACATGAGTGCCGTCGGGTCCTCTTCATATACGCAGGAGCGGTCTTCTTTGACTTCTCTACTCCAACTTGGCCACCAGTAGTCCTTGAGGTCCTTGAGCGCGCCACTCTTCTTTCTTCCTTCTTCTGTCGATGGTCCAGCTTCTGCCACACGCGTCCTTGTCCACACAGCATCGGTCCACCAGCACCACACGTCCGCATCCGCATTCGGCTACATGTCGATCTTGGGATAGACTTATTATGTGTCACTCATATAAGTATCCAAGCTAGCGTTCTAATTCGGGCTGCAAACCCATTCTATCCAACATCCAGCCCATTCTAACTTGCACTGCATAAACCACATGTCCTATAGACATGTGTTTCACGAAAGTTGAGCGCTAATCTCAACAATAGTGATGTATAAATTTATAAGCAAGATATGAAACATTATGAGCAAAACGGATATGGAAAGGTTTAGAAATAGCTTTGATTGTAAAAGTCGAATGTGAAAATAGACATACATAAATGAAAAATAATAATAAATAGCCTTGAATATTGACCAAGGTTTCGACTCGTCTTTTGAAAATGAACTCGAAACTTTAGGCTTGTACTCTGCGGGTCAATTAGTCATTGAGGAGTGTGATTCCAAAAAAGTTTTGAAGAAATCTTCATGTGACGAGTTATTCAGCTACCTTACTGGCAAGGAGGTAGTTTTTTTTTCAAGGTTTTCTCTTAAGAATACACAGTATTTATTAGCTATTAGCGTACAATATCAACAGGCTACCGTATACCGTTGTTCCAGTGTAGTTCTATTCAGGACATCCTTGCAAAATTTATGGACAATCGCGTATGCTTCACTAAAGAAGATAAGCCGAACGATGCATGCCCTAAACTAACCGAGGTCTTGCTCTTTGTTCTATTGATCACACCGCCGGCTCACTTAAAAAAAATGGATGAAAAAACAAAAATAAATTAGAGCAAAACAAAATTCCGCGCCGGCGTCTCACATTACATTACACGAGTAAGATCACTTGCTGCCTCGCCTAGTAAGCTCGTACGGACGCCCTTTTTGTCACTTGTACACTTTTGCTTCAGCTTACTTTTGACAAATATCCCACGATTCTTCAAAAGACGTCGGATAATTGCCCAATCAGTGATGAAGAAAAAGCCGAATATCAAACTTGCAAGGTATCGGTAAAATAAATAAAAAAAAAACAATTTAATGTGGAATTTTTCGCAACAGGGATTGGGATATGCAATTTTTAATAATTCCCAACAAGGCAATATCGAAGTTAAGTTTTGTTACAGATTCTCAACGGGTACTGTTCCGGACATAAAGTGGAAACATGCTTCAAAAGAAGACATGAACAATGTACGAATGTGATTGACTTGGTAGGTTTACTTTTATAATATATATATATTAAAATTTTATAATTGTAGTAACGATCAGCAATATCATCCACTGACTGAAATTTTTTTTGGTATAGCATTAATTTCCTTTCAGGACTATTGTAAGTCAACAGCAACTATATTTTGTGACGGGAGTAGCCAGAAGGAGTGCGAGAAATTTTACGGTTCTTTCATGAACAACAGTGTTAGTATTATACTTTGTGGTTCGCAAGTCTTACAGTTTCGTATCATTTGAAAGCAGGCAGTCATAGATATGGACTTAAATAGTAGAGATAAATGTGATGATAAATGAGTAATGATACCAAGAAGTGTTCACTGCAGGCGTTGTTATTGACAGCTCGCTAAATATTTTTTTTCGACCGTTGAGACGAGATTTCGGTACTAATACCAGCGGCGCAGCAACTGCCATTGCGTACGTTGTCATGTTTTTTTGTCTTGGGGAGAGAAACTTTTTCTTTCTTTTCAGGTTCTTCGTACTCACATCGATAATGAATGTCTAAAAGAAGATTCCGGTTTATGTAGAGCATTTGTGAAGGTAGCCATTTAACAATAGAGTGCTTACGTCGTGTTACCAGAGGTTATCATACTGTGGGATTGGAGATTCTGATTCATTGTTTGGGTTTTTTGGCGGCTTGGGATCTAGTTTGTGCAGAGTGTTGACGGACCTAGTTCACCTATCTTATTTTTTGTTCGAAAACTCAGAGAAGTTTGACCGATCCGTTGTCAGTTCCCATAAAAGAAAACTGAGAAGAACGCCTCCTTGGGGGAGGTGTTTTGGGAGTTGCCTCAAATTTCAGTTTGCAGCAACCGCATCTCTGTCCAAGTGTATTTTATTCAACTTTGGGGAGCGCCCGTGACTGGCACAGCCCGTCAATAAAAATATGCTCCGTATCTTGGCCACTTCATGCGTTTCTTTTAGATTAACGCAGTTGAAAGTGATTCTGTATTTGCCCAGAAAGTTTTCGTCGCGCAGTGTTATAATACGACAAACCGATTGGTTTGTAAGGTAGCTTTTTTGTGACGATATACTTCCTGAGTACGTGTAGCGTTTTTGCGAGCAGCACAATGTTTCCTTGGTGTGTTATGTTTATAAATAAATCAATAAGCTTTTACGCCGGAGCGTGCACCTTTATCCAAGGTTCAAACTTGAGTTGCGGGTTCCTGACAATGAGTATTAGATTGGGCGACGGTTCCCGATGACACACTGCTTGCTCTTCGGTTCAAATTATTGTATTTACATAAATAAACAAAGTATTCCAGGATATAGCAACGCTTTGCAAGGAGCAAGACACTCTTGTTTTGTGCTCCAAAACGAAGAAACGATTTTGCGTTGTGCTGGATGCGGTGCATTGTGTCGGAGCGCTGACACATTTGTGTGAAAATGTACGTTTTATCATTTTACTTACTGAACAGTTTACCTTGTTAGCGATTTAAATCTAACAAAAAGACATTGAAACTTTTTCTAGCCACATACAACAGGATCGAAAACGTACTAAACTGCACATAAGAACAAATTAAAAAAAATAGTTATGGAACCATTATGGAGCTTCACAACAGGCGCAAAAGGTAGAATACGAGCAGCGCTAATTAAGAAGGAAAATTACTATTATAATGGTTAAGAACAACGTACTGAACGGTTCGGCAACGTATTGCGGGACAATTTGTAAATAAAATTTGTAAGTTTTTTAGGGTGCGAATACTGACTGTACTGAGTCAGTCAATGCAGGAATGCGCGATTTGGTAAGTTATTTAAAGCGAAATACCGGCCGGTTTTTTTGAAACACATTGAGTAGACCAGCATTCTTCGCCGCTTATGCAAATGAACATAAATTAGAATAAAAAATCGAGCTAAATTGGAGCGAATTTTACAATTCTGTTGTCCACGGTAGCCTTTTAAAAACCGGCCGGTATGTTGCTTTAAATTTAAATGGGCAAAGGTGAAAAAGATTAATCTTCTCAGTTCAGCCTCTCGCGGTAAAAAACGTCCGTTACTATGCTAATGGGGCCTCCCTTTACTATGAAATGTATGTAAGGAGAGGAGCTGCTGAAATTCATGGTCATTGTATTTATATACCAATTATCTTTATATGACATATAAAACTTTGCGAATGGATTCATTGATATAATAGGATATGTATCGCGATCTATCGCTATCGCGACCACACTATTTATCGCGACCACACTATTTATGTGCATATGATATGATTCAATTTTCCAGAATTCCTCAGCCTACATAATGGAAAAATTGTGCAACAATGTGACAGACACTTATAGAGACGCTTGCACGAATATTCTTGATGTGATTCACGACACATTTTTATTATTTTATTTTATTATATTTTAATTGCAATTATTCCGAAGTTGTGACTCTTTCAATTCTTCAGTCATGAACAGTGTCTGCTACAGTTGCTCTTTTACATAAAAAAACGAAGAAAAATTAAGTATCAGTGCCGCGTTTCAGAAAAACAAACTCGGGGAGAAATTCACTGAGAATGGGAGTTATTGGATTACAGTAGGTATATATGCAATTACCCGGATAGCGGATGTTTATGAATATCTTAAAACCCCTGCAGCGTTACACCTACAGTAGGATATCACTGCAGGGTTACGTCCGCAGTCCGAGTAATTGTTTTCAGGTACAATCAATTGTTATACAGTTTTCTCAGGGAAACGAAGCGTGTTTTATTTCAGACGGCCCTCCTCAAGCAACATCTAATCCATGGCTTTGAGTCAATGTGCAGGAGCTATGAAATGTCGAATGGATGTGTGGTAGGGATTTTATTTTGTTATATATTACACTGGTGTGGTTCGTGTGTTATTCAGTGATGGTTAGAGACGAGCCGTTCTCTCACACGTTCACAGTATTTATTAACTTCCTCAGGACGTGTGCACCGAATTTAATAAATTCGCAATGAATAAAGTCGAGGGTACAAGCCTGCCTAAAATACTACACAAATTGCAAACAAGGTCAGTAGAGGACATTATCAAAGATGTATAAATTATAGGAGGTGTTGAAATTTTGCGAGCAGTACTCCAACCAACAATGTGTCGAAGTGAGGTATCATGTTGAAAAGTTGGAGGCAATCGACAGTGACCTCTGTACAACATGTAAGTGTGATCATTATCGTTAAAATCGGCGTGTTAAATTGTTAAATAAAGTTAAATAAAGTGTTAAATAAAGTGTTAAATAAAGTGTTAAAATCGTTGAAATGAATTGCGAATTATTCGTGGCGTGTTATCTAAAAGACATTTTTTCAAAATGTGCACAACAATTGCACCCTAAGTGTCTTCTTTATTTTCAACTATCTTTAAAGGAGCAAAGTTTGATAGTTTGATGCCTTTGTGTCTCCGTAACGTTTTTTTTCCGGCAACTTTTCACAACTCTTCAAAATGAGCTGAACTATACGCCTCAAAAGTTTTATATAAAAGTGACCATTTTTTTGAGACGCCGTAATGGAAAGTCGCCCCAGGCGGCGATAGCCGTCTGGTATTATAATATTTTGTTGACTTTAAGTGGACGATCGATGTATGACGCAACTGAAGAAATTATGCGAAGAGCTTCCCGATGAGACATCTTGCAATCACGTGTTCAAGAGAATGGACCAGGTCTAGTTACTCGATTAATTGTATTAGTAAATTTTCTTGTTCAAGAAATTGATAAGAATAAACCTAAACCTTCAGAGCTCGTTCGCTCAACTATACGGACAATGTGTCGAGGGGAAGATGTCGTCAACGCTATGCGAATTACAAAAACAGGTCTGTGTGCATTTGGTTTACTGGACCTAACCATAAGGCTTACCATAAGACCGTAGAGACGACACAACATTGTAATGTAACTAAGCGGTTAACAAACAAGAGAAGTACTATAAAAACCTTGTGATGCACCTAAGTGACATGGGATGGGATCACTTCAATTGGCACTACGAATTTCCATCGTTCTGCTCAATCATGCTCCGAGCACTGTTCTATCGGCTGTCCGCTGGTTGTTCAACAACATCCTCACAAAGCGATTTGACCCGGAAGCTTATGAAGTCACTAGCACATTCCGCTCCCAGAAAGGGAAGCAATGTGGAGGAGGCAAATAACTGCGTTCCATCGCCGTGAGGTTGGCGGAACTGTTCTCGGGTATCCCACCGGATAAGAAATTTGCTCGAGGAGAACAAGAGAGCAATATGAATTATATCGCTCTACTGAGTATTAAGCATTCATGCTGCCTCGGAAGTATTAAATTCCAATAAGCACTTCAAGCAGGTTTTTGTCTCTGCTAGGCAACATTTCGTCATTTAACGCTTTGAAGTAGCATGAGATGCCAGAGGGCTGCGCATTCTTGAGCGTCGCGATGTATGCGCAGTGCGACTGTGAATGTCAAGATGTTTAATACACATGGCGCGAAACGGCAGGCATGGGCCACGATGTTCGTATATCGAACATACTTCTTCGAGAATTGGCCGGCGTAGATGATATAATAGATAGGATATACAACTTGTCATGTCGTTCGACGTCGTCATCTCGTTCGTAAGGATGACAGCAGAATAGCCCCAAAGACAACTGTCCTCAAGGGCAACAACGGGGGATGGATGGTTAAATTGGCATCGCATCGCAGGATGTTGCTATTCTTGGCATAGTTGCGAGTTGCGACCGAACTGTTGCTTCGCAGCTACCAGCTGATGAAACTGAATGAAATTGAGTGCGTGACAAGTCTCGATTTAGATTTTTGATTAAGATCATTTAAAATGTTAACAGAAAATGACGGAGCACAACCACACAGCACATGTTTTCTCTCAACTTTGTGGAGGAGGAGAATTTCTGTCCAAGCCTTGCAAGGTATTTACGGTTCACGTTACCATTTTTTTTTCCGCGCACCTAATTTTTAGGTAAAGTAACTAAAAATTAACCTGTGTAGAATCGTAAAAATGTCATAGTGTAAGACTGCCTGATAATGGCGGGGTAGAACATCCGTACATCGATTATGTCCACCTAATTGGTTCTCGGCAACTTCTGTTCTATGAATAAAACGCGGTGCGAAAAGCTAACAACAACATAAAAAAACTCAAATACACCTGCTGCCCTTATTTGACCTTTCAAAAGTAGGTGTTACATACAACTTTCCTGGCATATATCTTCCTGATATAGACGTTACGTGACATCTGTAAAGAGCCGTCTGCCAACTGCGAAACAGTGCTTGGAATTTATAACAATATCAGGCAAGAATTCATATACTTTGAGCTTACAAAAGTGTCATATGCATTTCAAGGTTATAACGTGAGCAGCTCCTTATAAGTTATGCCTTAAAGTAAAGTCAGGTTTATAATATTTCAGAAACCTTTGCATTGGTGTCGTTGTGATTGGCATCATTATGGCGTTTGCCGGTGGTATGATTATAAAATACACAAAAGGGCAGAGAAAGTTGGAACTGGAACAAAAGAAGGCTGGACAGCGTCAATCTTCTGGTACATATTCATTTATAACGAGCTGCAGGTCCAGAATATTAGGCATACTTTTCTTTGATTCATTTTGCTCATAAATACTACATAAATGCTAGGGAATATGTAAAGAAACTTCCGCCATCCCGTCATAGTACACTTAAAGGATCGCAGTCACTACAAAATCGTCGTTTTTGTTCGAGTTTACTTGTATTTAGTAAAGAATAGAGACAAATACTTTACCAAAACCGAATAATTTGAATTCCAACTCAGGGAGTGAACAAGTAGAAAAGTAGTTCTACTTAGCTACCGCAGGATCACGAAACGTGTTCATACAGCTGCTTCCCGATCGGGAGTATGCAAATTATTTCGGCAAATATCTGCATATTATATCTTTACATATACTGCAAGGGTCTGCAGGCATATCACTACACGTTTCATAATCCCGCGGTAGTTAAGTAGAACTGCTTTTCTACTTGTTCACCCCCTGAGTTGGAATTTAAATTATTCGGTTTTGGTAAAGTATTTTTCTTTATTCTTTACTAAATTCAAGTAACTCGAAGCAAAATGATGATTTTGTAGTGACTGCGATCCTTTAAAGGGATATGTTCATCTCGAATTGCACCTTTTTTATAATTTATGTTGGTAGTATGACCTATGACGGTCAAAATGCGAAAATTGCAGTAAATTTCCTTTGATCCCCGCAGTAGGAGAGCTCGCTCAAAAAAGCTAAACTACCTCGAATTTATAAAACAATTGGAGTACCGCAGCCATGCATGAAGTGGGAAATAGCGTAGCAGGGCTGGAGGTGCTAGAAAATACAGGGCGCTTTCTATGATCTTGGTTTCCGAGCTTTTTCCAAGAAGTTTCCAATTTTCGGCCGAGGAAAAACCAGGTAGAATTTTACTAACTTCCAACTAGATTTTTAGTCGGCCGAAAATTGGAAACTTCTTGGAAAAAGCTCGGAAAACGCTCTCGCCGAGGAGGGCGCAGACAACGATACACCTCACACCGCCCGCCGCACCGCGGCCAAAAACCGCCGCCGTATAGAAAATATAATACTATAAACAGCATAGGAAAAAAATATAATGTTTATTTTAAAGTGACAACAGCGACGCAAAATCTTAGTATTTTTCTAAAATATCAAAGGAACTATCAAAGGAAAAACATTAAGTTTTTCTGTAAAAACCTATATAAAAATATTAAAAGGCGGCTTATTACTATACTAAATTAGTAAAACAATAACCAAACTAATACATCACACATAATAATACATCACATAAATACATTATTAATGGCATTAGTACATACAATGATGCTAATAATTATTACTGTAAAAACTACACACAAACAATAGTGAATACGACGGAAATTATAAACAGAGTAACAAATACCTATGTAGCGTAAGTAACAATATACGTAAGTAAGTAAGCGTAAGTAACAAATACCAGAGTAACAAATACATAGCGATTTTAAAAAAGCACGTTTTCGAGGAAATCACAAAGGCAACGATTTAAGACAATATCGCGTACCTAACAGTAAGAATTAATAATCAATACTATAGAGAAGAACTACTTAGATGTAAAAAAAATAAGGTTGGGATAGTTAGTGCATTTTAAATCGACTGAATTAATATTAGGGGACCGGAGCGAGCAATTAGAAAACTAAGGCTTCTCTAATTAGTACCTTCGGACCACTTCGGAGAACTTACTATACTACCTAAACATAAATACTAACTAATAATATGGAAACTTCCGAAAATCACAGACTCGCCACGGCACTGGCCATCTGTCGGCAACTGTATCCATCATCCAGCAACTTTCCTTTTACGGCGTCGTACAGTCGTACCGTGTACCGAGTAGCTCCTGGAATCATTAATCTGTTATGTTTGTCATCGTCACGAAATGTAGCTAATACGAAGCCTACAGCGATATAACCACCGTTTTATAAAGATACCGGTCAACTGTATTCCCACATTTTGTAAATCTATACACTAACTTTTAAACTAAGGACATAGATAACGAATTATCGCGCAAACCGGGTACTTACTTACCATACGACTGTAAAGTGTAAAAACGCAAAACGTTGTAAAACTTCCCCTAGTTTCCACTGCATGCGAGCGGGACACAAAGACACACAACACTAAGAAAGAAAAGGATTTACGAAAAGCACACAATAGGACAAATAAACTAAAAAAAATACTAACATAACAAAAATGGTACCTTGCATTTGCATAACGGGGAGGGGATGGAAAAAGCAACAGGAAATCATCTCCTTTTAGCCTCAGCGGACGGTGCCTGTAGAACGAGCTGAAATAGGTTAGGTATTGTCAGTCTAAAAAAAACAAGTGTTTATAATTTGTGGTACCTAGCACTTGAAAAAGCTTAAAGCGAGATACCGGCCGTTTTTGAAACGCATCGAGTACCCCTGATTTCTTATGCTTCATATACAAATGGGCATAAATAAATTAGAATAAAAAATAGACCACACTTAGCACAACTGCATAAGAATGCCGATATTTGAGATGCGTTTCAAAAATCGGCTGGTATTTCGCTTTAACATATTTTTGAATCTACCCAATAACAAAGGGCTGACAGCACGATACGCGGCGCCGGCGAAAGGAAGTAAAATAGGAAGCTTGGAAGGTGCAAACATAACCCGACAAACCTCGAGGTATATGAATAAAAACTGGGATACCCACTGGGATAGTTTCCCCCAAAATCCCAACTTCCAACACGTTCCTTCTCAAAGAGCATGGTAATTGCGCATGCTGATGCTGAAATAAAAATAAATTTAATTCTACAATAAATACGCGTTTCTAGCGATATAACGAGTTCAAGCGCCCTTTACACGATGAATAACTGCGTATTTTCGAATAAAGCATAACGCATAACAAAAGACACTGACCGCTAGTTGAATTCCCAGTGTTTCATGATGATAATCCACAGCACAGGCTGGCAATCCGATAGTGGGCAAACGCCACTGAGCGCAGCTGTGTCATGGGAGTCTAAATGGCACCAAAATATACAGATACAGCTAATAAGCCTGGCATTCCTGGCCCTGGCTGGCAAGTGAAGTATAAGACTCAGCGGTGAGCCCAAGAGGATATTTCGCGTAAATAACAGTCCCGTAAATTGGTGGGCGCCTGTGCGCTCAATAGATAGCTTAATTTGAATTTTTAAGCCGGTGTTGCACGTGGAGTTAATGCAAAATCAGCATAGAGCCTCGTTGAATACAACAAAAGTTAACGAGTATTCACTGCATTTTGAAAACATCAGCACAGAGGAAATTGATCAAACCGAAAAAAAAAACTTACGAAAGGAAATTGATCAAACCGAAAAAAAACTTACGAAAAACTTCATACTATAACATCCTGAGCGGCCGTTTTGATCCCTCCAGGAATTCGCATATCGGTCTACCGCTTGCCACATGACACGACCGATTACCAGCAACCTGGAGACGAGGGCACAACACTGTCACTCTTCGCTCTGGAACACATCACTATTAAATTAGTGTCCTGCAGGCTAGAAATGCGGTATTTATCGTAGAATTAAAATTAGAAAATAAATAGAAACGGAGCAGAATTGGCCAGGCACTGAATAGAAAACTGGAGTAAAACAGCAACAAAGAGTGTCAATGAGAATACAACAACTATAATAGGGAGAGCACAAAAAAATAAACCATTAGGGCGAGCGAGGCTAAATGAATAACTTATTCAATGTAAACAGGACAATAACGAAAGATGAACGTTGTGTAACTAGACTAGAACACTATAATCCTTTATGCGCACACAGAAAACATAAATAACAAACAACGAAACACGAAAATCACAAATAAAAAGAACAAGTTTATAAAAAAGTTTTTTCGAACGAACGCAGAGGTGACCCATTATGGAATGCAACGCAGAGCATCCTATCGCAAGCTGTAGCATTGCGTACATTTGCAAACCGCGCCCCTTTTTCCCCGACCTTTTTCCGAGAATTTTCCGATTATTCTCCAAGAAACTCGGGATTTCCGAGGTTTTTCCAAGAATCTTCTTGGAGAATAATCGGAGAATTGTCGGAAAAAGCTCGAAAACGCAAAGTTTCTTGGAAAAAGCTCGGGATTCATTAATTAACGGAGATTTATCATTCTCTGTCGATCACAACACTATCTGCACCTCCAACCCTGTCACGCTATTTCGCATTTAGCTAGGCTGCGCTACTCCAGTTGTTTTATAAATTCGAGGTAGTTTAACTTTTTGAGCAAGCTCTCCTACCTCGGCGAGAAATGGTAATTTTATGTTTTTTTTTTGCCATTGTGAAGGTTTTCGGCCATACTATCAATAGAAAGCATTTAAAAAGATGCAAATCCTAGTGAACCTATCCCTTTAAAGAGCTTATATGTTTAGTATATTTAAATACTAGCCCTGCGCAGAGATGTGAAGGGAATTATCATTTGTCTATATGGGGAAGTACTTCAATATCTTATTATATAAAGGAGAAGAGTTTGTCACGGGTTTGTTTTTATGTGCACAACGAAATCCCTCCATAAAGAAAATTTTTCGGTCGAAAGAGCATACAAAATCTTTGCCAATGGCGAGATTCGAACCCACAGCAGCACAGAACCTCTCGCATCACGGTCCAACGCTCTACCGGTTGAGCTATGCTAGCTTATCATACGGGTAATTATCTGCTCTACATAGAGCACCTTCAATGGCAAATTTGCATGCTAGCATTAGACGAGTGGAGATCCAAACTGATTAGTATACGTTTCCGCAATCAGAATGTAAGTGGCACGGAAGAGAAAGAGGCGAGAGTTAAGTTTTTACGTTTTAGCAATTCTTTTTTTAAATAGGGAAACAATCGGCCGAAGGCCGATTCCTCCAGTCGGAGAAGAGCCCGTAGGGCTCTTCGAACGGCTGGTCTTATTATATAAAGGAGAAGAGTTTGTCACGGGTTTGTTTTTATGTGCACAACGAAAGATGTTCATAAAGAAAATCTTCGATCGGAAGAGCTTACAAAATCTTTGCCGCTGGCGAGATTCGAACCCACAGTAGCGCACTACCCCTCGATTCACAGTCCACCGCTCTACCAGTTGAGCTATGCTAGCTTATTGGACGAGGGTCTTATAGGAGCTAGAAGAGCAAGTGCAATAGCTAATTTGCATGACTTGCAAAAACCTTGAAGTCCCGAGCCACATACGTTTCCACATAAACGTAAATGCACGTCTTTTTACCTTTTTTTTGTAAATAGGGTAACAATCGGCCGAAGGCCGATTCCTCCAGTCGGAGAAGAGCCCGTAGGGCTCTTCGAACGGCTGTTACTCTAATATTTATCACTTTTCAGATTCGATTTTGATCTCATCCCCACTGTAAGAAACCAAGCCGCGTATCATCAAAGTAATACATAGAATATGTAACAAAAGTTCTAATATTTGACGTTAATTATAACGTGTTCCACTTCTATATGGTATATATATATGAAATATACTGTACTAAAAATGTCTGGCTACTGAATCTGTGTTTATGGAATAAAAATGTCTTTGTCAGGTCGTCAGGTGCCTTGCCTCGTTCTTTCTTGTTTCTCCTCACGATTTAATCATAGTTACTTCATCAAAGATTGCCATATGCTTTTTATGAAAAGGACTTGTTATTTATTTATTTTTGGTGCGGCATTAGGCCATCTTCGGGGAAGAAACATTATCCACAATGAAGAAAAGTAAAGAAAGCGATGAAGTACAACAACAGCGAATAAATCAAGCAACATTCATTGCCAATAACCGGGCCACGTGTGGCGGGTTAGCTGTAAGTGTTAGATGTGTGCGAGTAGGAAGGAGAGAAGGAGTGTGGGGGTTAATGATCTATTTATGTTGTGTAGAATTTATGAACCTGATGATGAATGCCTCGTCTTATTGTTAGTCCAAACGAATAATACGCAAAAAAAATATATGCAAGGGTGGGGACTTGTTCAACTAACGTCCTCATATGAATATATACGTTGTGCGACATTTTCTGTTCGTAATAAATGTTAATGTTATGTTATGTTATGTTATCTGTAGGAACGTAAGGTGTGCGCCCAGAATCGGCCCTTCCGATGTTTGTTGATCTGTAGAGGCATAAAAAGCCACGTATACGACACTCTCCAGAATCAAGCCGTCTATTCAAATTCTTCGCGTAATTAACATCGCTGCAAAGCAGGGCGCATATTTTTTTTTTATTCAATACTCAAAAAGAAATTTTACTTTTCTAGTTTTTCGTATACGTCTAGTTGCAAAACCCGAAAGATTATAAATTACCGGTTTCTGTAATGGGGTTTGCAAGTATCCCAAAAATTCGGTGTGATTCTGCAAAAATTTATGCACGAGATATGAAAAAAAATTAAAAAAATATTCCCGTGTAGCTCCAAGATACGGTAAATTTCAGCATGATTGCAAACCTCATAGAAAAGTTTACATCTAACAAGGGCAAAACTCGGCCAATAGGTAACTTATGAAAAATCTGCCGATGCCACACGATAAGCAATATACAAGGTAAGATTTTATAAGAAAGATTATCTCAGGAACACCTTTCGCAAGCGAGATAAGTTTTTTTTCGGTCATTGTCACAGGCTACCAGAACTATAATTTCAATCGTCGTTTAGTGTAGTGGATAGGGCTTCTGACTGCTAAAAGGAAGGTCACGGGTTCGAATCCACGCTGCGGACATTATTTTTGCATTTATAACTGTGATATTTTTTACATTATAAAACTTAAATTATGAATGTAAAGAGTAACTGTTTCGCGTCTGTTCTACTTTAATAGTGTTCATAACACCTTCAGGCACTATTTAAGTTAAAAAAACGGGATTTCATTTTTCCAATTTTTTCATGAAATCACTGATGCTACCATAGGGGAAAATGTCAGTCGAAAATTAAATGATGGAAACAACAATAAAAATGACTGTGAAGCATAACTTCGTTAGTTTTAGAGTTTTATACGATTGAAAATTATGTACTCCAATTGTTGATGCTCACGAACTCAAGTTCATGCTCATCCGAAACATATATCGAAAAGATCAATCAGTCATATATAATAAAATATACCCACCCGAACCCGAACCCAAACCCGAAACCCGAACCCGAAGCCAAACCCGAAAGATTAAAAATTAAAATTTTCTGTAATGGGGTTTGGAAAAATTCGATGTGATTCTGTAAATATTTATTCACGAGAACTGCATATGAAAAAAATAAAATAAAAAATTCCCGTGCAGCTCCAAGATACGATAAATTTCAGCATGCTTGCAAACCACATAGAAAAGTTTACAACTAAATCAGAGGCCGGATCCACCAACGAAATCTCACCCAGAGTGAGAGTTAGACATATTTTGGGTGTGTAAAAAATTGACAAAAACATAGACATGTTAAAACTTGGTTAGAACGAAAGCAAAATTTCTCGTTTTTTTTTGTTTGTTCGAATCACGTAAAAAATGGTGAAACACATATCAATATCTACATAAGATTAGAATACAGGCAAATAACCCATATAAATAATGAATAAGTTCTATTCCAACGTAAGCTCTATCCGGCTTTGTTTTCACAGGTGGGCAGGCGTTATTACTTTTTCTCTGCTTTCTAAAATAGTAATTCGATATAAAAAGGTGTTCCTTAGGCGCCTTTTTATTTCTTTGAGGAAGTCTCTGAGCTGTGAATTCTTACAGCGGTTGGCTCGTCATGAAGTTTTGGTTACTATTAGTCATTACCGCCGTTTTGTTACCGTACGCTGAGTGTGAGGAGGAAGATAGCGAGGTTGAACTTTTATTATCATAAACACTCTTTATTTCCATATGACGTCTTTATTGTGAGCACCTATTTGTCCTATACACTATTCCTTCCTCGAAAAAGTGTCAAAATTTATGGACGAGCATCTAAAAAGAAAAACTGGTAGAAAAAATGTGAGAAATAGAAACCATATATTTTTACTTTATCAGCCAGTTCTGACTTGGAAACTAATTGCAAGGACAAAAAATACCCAGCTAACACAGGGTAATATAAAACAGTATGGATATTACAGTCTCCCGGCTTATTAGAGCTAGAGTTGCTGTTTCTCTCAGTTTACACAAATTCATTCAGCCAATACTGAAAGTGAAGTTTCACGATAATTGCCTGGGACCAGACCAAATTGAAACAGATGAATGCAAGGTTTGTGAAATGTACAACTTACAAGAAGTACAAATTTATCTGTTGGCGAAAATACACATTCGATTTTTAGGCATGTGTATGTGAGTGTGTGTGTGTGTGCGTTTGGTTATTAGACATGGGTGTACGTGTGTGAGTGTGTGGTTTTTTAGACATGTGTGTGTGTGCTTGTGGGTGGGCGTCTGTGGGTGCGTGTGTGTGTGGGCGTGTGCGTGCGCGGGTGTGTGTGTGCGTGTGGAGATCTTCATGCAAAAAAATGCTATGCGCAATCAACCAATTGTTTAGGATATTACCAAGCAATGCTCTGCTCGCACGGAGGACGACGAGTGCCAAGTTGTCAATGAGCTCATGCAAGTAATCACCGATTCTTATGAAGTAAGTCGACTGCTTTTATATATTTATCTTCTTCTATACAATAAATACGAGGCGCACCCATGTAATGCGAGTTATGCCAATGAATCAGCGGAAACCATGTGAAGGGGTCGTGCGGTGTAACCCAACGAGTTCTGCTATTAGTCGGCGGCGCTCAGTCAGCTCGAGAAACCGATTTATCTCCATCCATGCTATCCGTTCTAATTTGCACATAATTTGTACATCCTGGTCTTACTGGCCATGCGAGCTAACCATTAGTGGCAGACGGCCTGGCGTGTAAATCCACCGCACCAGCACTTTACTTTATCAAAAGAAGCCTTAAAGTTCGCTTTTTAGCAAAAGAATGCCGAATCGTTTAAGTGGGTAAACACTTTTCCGAAATCTTTGTTTGGGACTCACTGTTCCGAAACAGGTTCAGCGGAGTGCAAATTTGTCTCTAGAAACATTGTCAAAAAAGGGGTGAGCAGGTTTTTCAGTTTGATACTATTCACTTGTCCAGTGCTCTTTTTTCAAAATAATTTAACATTAGAATACAATCAGCGAAGGTTAAGCGAAACACCGTCCAGTTTTTGACACGCCTATTGGACAACTGAATTCTTGCGTACTTATGCAAAGTTTCTCGATTTTAGCTCGATTTTTTATTCTAATTTATGCTGATTTGCTTAGGCTGCGTAAGAATGCTGGTGTACTCGATGTGTTTCAAAAACCGCTCGATATTTCGCTTTAACATTAGAATTCAATCAGTGAAGGAATTCAATCCATAGAAAAACGAGTAAGAACACATCATCAAGCCAATCGAACTGGCAAATTCAAATGGAACTATGCAGCAATGTCAACGAAAACAATTGAACTTTTAGTGGTTCTCCCAACTTGATGCCTTGTTTGTCGTGCTTTGTGTTGAACCTATGGACGTTCCAGGGCCGTGCACTGCCTTTTCAGACGTATGTTTCTTATTTCACTGTAGCGTTAGATGGTTTCGGCACGTCATGCAAACAGAAGCACAAATTTCACTAGAAAACCATTTGTGCGAAGTTTGGAAATAAAAAACTTTGCGTTTCTTCTTACACTGAGCTTCGATGCCCATTTTTATAGGAACTTTCACGCGTTGATAAAAAGATGGCACACGTCTTTGCAAAATTTTGTCCTAGTGCAAATTTAACGGTTCAGGACGGTTGCGAGGTTTGTGCTTTTTTACAATATACTCTAACCAGCCAGGGAGGTGACTAGAGAAAACAACACGAAAATATACGGTGCAATTTTTCAGAAACTCGTCGAGCCTTGTAAAGATCGTGCCGAAAACAATTGTCAGACATACGCTAAAAGATTGGGCACAGAAAAGGACAAAATACTGAATATGATTTCAAACATTCTCAAGAAAGGAGATGTCAATGGTCAGTAACCACGACTAATTTTTGTTTTGCATCAGTGACATAAGAAAAGGGACCATCTTACTCAGCCATGAAGTTGTTTATTTCTTTACGTGTGAGCTGATAGACTAGTCTGATAAAGACCGAACACATGTGCCCATAGTCGAAAATTCGAAAACGTCTTTGTTTGGGAAGTTGTGAAACCTCGCATTTAGCAATCTTTTCCCTGCTCTGACCTCACGCCTAATTTATATAAGTTTCATTTCAGCACTCGAAAATAAAGTGAAAGAAACTTGCGCGGACGAAGTCATGAAGGACGAAATTTGCAATGAGATTATACTAAAGTTTGCAGATTATGAGGTAAATAATCGTGCTTCAATAAGCTCTACGTAAAAAACAGCTTAAAAAAAGCTTTGCTTAAAGGGACGGGCCCATCAAAATAAACCTATAGTTTGCATGTTTTTATAATTTGTATAAAGGGGGTTTATTATAATATATGTACACTAAGTTACGGCTAGACTTTATCCCGATGAAATTTTTCGGTGTCGATAAACTCAAAAGTATACCGTAGAAGACCAACAATTGCACCCTATTTTCTTGTCGCGTGTCCCGGGGGAATGTGGCTATATGGACAGATAGTCTCCCGGGTCCCAATCAGAGTGAGGTATCCTCGGGAGACGCGGTAAGGAAATAAGGGTGCAATTGTTGGTCTTCTACGGTATACTTTTGAGTTTATCGACACCGAAAAATTTCAGCGGGATAAAGTCTAGCCGTAACTTAGTGTACATATATTATAATAAACCCCCTTTATACAAATTATAAAAACATGCAAACTATAGGGTTTATTTTGATGGGCCCGTCCCTTTAAAAAAATTGTAGCGCATTGCTTCGGAGGTATGGATCACTTTAAACTAACTTTGATTAGCTGTTATCAAATTATCATGAAAAATACAGTAATACTGTATCTTAGAATACACAAGTGCTCAGTGATGTGTTCTCCAAGGTCTGCCCGGAATCAACTACCAAGAAATTCTGCGAGCACTTGTTCCCGGTAAATGAACTAACTTGCCCACAAATAAACCGCGATTATGTTATACACCTGTAAGTAGTACCGTTTGAGGGAATATGTTACCACCAAGGACCAAGGGTGTGCAGAGATTGTAACAACTACCAAGACAAGAACTATTGATTTTCTTTCGCTTACGGGTATAGTTCTTTAGCGATAACAATCGATGTCGAGAGTTTAGGTAGGCATCAGTACAGTTATCAGCTAGCAGTTTAAAATTTTAGGAACTGGCAAAGAAAGACAAATTGAGTGCCATGTTCAATGCAACTTGTGAGGCCAGTGAGACTAGGAAACGGAGAAAAGTTGACGAATGTTCTTGGTATTCTGGGTGCACTGTTACTACTTCCGACGTAATGGAATCATGGAAAGAAGAAAAATGTCAGGTGTGTATTTGAATGTCCTTTAAAGCGAAATACCGGCCGGTTTTTGATGCACATCGTGGACAACTGAATTCTTACGTGTTTATGCTGATTTACTCGATTTAGCTCGATTTCTTATTCTAATTTATGGGCATTTGCATAAGAATGCTGGTCTACTTGATGTGTTTCAAAAACCGGCCTGTATTTCGCTTGTGGTCGTGATCACTTCAGCGATATCATACAGCGAGTCAATGCAATAAAAGTATAGTATCTTCGAAGTGACCCCGACATCTTAAATTGATTGATACGCAGAATATGCACTGCCGGAGTGTTCCTAAGCCTAAGCCTAATAGTTTAATTATGTTCTAGGAAAAACAAAGTAGCCTTATAGTCTTATTTCAGCAATACATCAAGATGTGCGATCAAGAACCATCAGCTGCCTGTTCCGAAATTAATTTTCGAAACCGTTTTCTCAATAACGAGGAGAAATTCAAAGACGCGACAACGGAAGGTAAGGGCGTAAGGGATTCAATAATCATTGTGTATTTTTTTTTGTTCAAAGGAATGCCACTAAGTAAGATGGCTCGATGTCGAGTTTTTCCTGCTCTATACACTGACGAAACTGGGCGTGCAAGCCGCGTTACAACGGCGTGCAACGTGGATCTGGCAAGGTGGTAGCGTGCAAAAATGCACGCGGAATGGGAATGGCGTGCAACCACGCCGCTTGCACGTCGACTTTCTCGTTGGATAGAGAGACGGCATCCGTTCTCAATCCTGAAATGACGTCTGGTCTAGGGCAATCTTACTGAGCACTTAGTTCGGTTGGTAAAGTCGCGTGATCTAAACTAATCATGTATATCTTGAAATGAAAGTGTAGTTAGCGCGTAGCGGTCACCGTTTGGTTAGCAATAAACCATTCCCATTTCGCGTTATTTCATGTGGTACATGGGTACCCCAAAGCGAGGTGCGCAGCGCAAACGTAATTTTTCGCGGAGAAGTTTACGCCGTAGCTAAAAGTGCATTTTCAAGTGATCGAAACTGCCATTGCTGTTGAGTGTGGAGACGAGAGTGGTTCGAACCCACGCATGGAAACTCAGTGCATGCTAACTGTCAATCTGCTTACTTTGGTGAGTTTGTTGCTAGTATACGATATTTATATAAACAGAATTAGAACGGGAATATGGCCAAACTGTGCAGTGAAAAAAAAAAAAAACCTACCTTATTTTTGCAATTTCGCGTTTATTCACTCAGGACAAGCTCGACAATTTGTTGAAGGAAAGTGCACTATGCTCTAGCAAATATTCACCCAACTATAAGCACTACTGTATGAGAATTGGATTGGTATGTTTTGTTTTTCTAAGCGCAGCCACTAAAATACCTAAATACCCTTTATTTATAAATTTTCTGTATTTTGTTGAACCCTATGCGGGTGTGTACTGAAAAGGTTCTAAATGTTTTGTTGTTACATATTTTAATTGAGCGTAAATGTAGTAAACCATTAGTATTGTCCCAATATAAACACACATTATATACGCTGTTTTAGCACTTCTTCCAACCAAGCGAGAAATATTCCGAAACAGAGGAAGGCTCTATTGGCTATGAATACTTTATGGACTATTGCATGGTGACAGAGGAAAGAGCTTTTGGCGAAGACAGTTCATGTCAGGTAGTGGCTTCAGAGCTTCTCATGATCGTAAAATCATGTAAAGTTATTGTCTTGCACCCTTAGTTATGTTGTTATGTACTATGGCCGCACAGCAGGCCACTACATAGGGTACGCGAGAAACCGTATCCCAAGGGCCGTTACCATATAATGTATGGTATATTCATGTTTTATTCCTTGAATTTATTTACTTATATCTTTCCAACAAATGGTGATTTGCAGTAACCAATTAGTTTAATGTTGGTGTATTGTGGCTATACGCTTTTCGGAATTCGGATGTTTTATAATGAAAAATCTAGAAAGGCCCAATTGATTATTGGGGCTCGCAAGTTAACTTGTTTAGATGCTGAAGAAAGCCTGCGATATCTACTCCGCCGAAAGTCATCCCCTTGCTGAGAATGCAGCGTGCCAACGAGTTAAGCAAGGTAACACTGATTACCAAGCAACTAAATTTTAAAGGGTGTTGTGCTCTGGAACGCATGTCAAATTCACATAGGAGCGCGCCGAGGCAGATAGAACATGATCAGTTACAGTAGTTCGGTTTGATAAACACACCAAAAAATTTTTAGGTTTCGATAAAAATGCGGCGCTCAGCGAAATGTCCGATAAGGACATAGTGCAGGCACTGGACAAGCAATGCACACAGCAAATTGAGTTTGATGAAGAAACTGGAATGTATAACACTGAGAAACTCGGTCCGGATTGTGCAATGATGGCGCGGAGGATAATTGAGGTTAGGAAAAGACGCAATACTAACTCATGCTTACAGGTTCAGCTTAGACTTCGGATCTCCTTTTGTTCCTTAGACTGTTGGCAGGTGCACTCAAGCTGCCTAGCAGTTCAAATTTGCTAGCACAGCAAGTTTGTAATTGAAAATTGTAAGATGATGGAGTTCCAAAAACAACAATAGGCCCGTGACATCTTTGAAACCACCACCCGGCGAAGGAATCATGGGCGATCCATCCTGGCCCTAGCCCGAAGGCGTCGAGCAATTTGTCACCTGGAACTCGTCGCCTACTGCTCAGGACCTCTACGGAACACGTCATAAGCAAACTTTGACACTGCATTTATACCCTTGGATAAAGGTTCACGTTCTGGAAGCGTAAACTATTTATTTATTTAATTAATACTTTTTTTGCGGAGCTTCTAATATTTTCTGTAACCTACTCTTTTTAGCCTCTCAAAAAACTCGAGGACAAAGAATTGGCCGCCAAATATCAAGAAATCTGTAGTTTTGGGACAGGCGCAAATCATGCCGGATGCATTATTGCACATAACGTAAGTAGTTTCACGTGTATGCATCGACAGGGTTGGACGAGGCTGTAAACTGCTGCGGAGGGCAAAAGGATGGTAATTCGTAGTCCGTCAGTGAAGTTGATAAACTTTTTTAAATAAGAAAGGTAACGACCATTTAATCGTTTTCAGATCGCCGCAAAATGGACGGAGAATTCGAAAACGAATAAATTTTTCGAGACAAATTGCGTGGAGACGCTGGCTTCAGCAACATCATCCTGTCAGGTGAGGCTTACGCGCGTTTACTGCTAAATCTAAGTCATGAGCGTATAGTCCGGAGTCTGCCTAAGACCTCTTACACGTAGTACGTTATCCAGCATGAGAAAACACACTCTCCGTAAACAGTATGTCGCCTCTCCGATAAAAATTAATCAAACACCAAAGCATGATGGTTTATTGGTGTCAAAACAGCCCAACAGAATCAGAAATGTACCTCAAACTTGGGTAATTGAACCGGTTCACACTTTTCAGCTGTTCGGCACTTTGTGCTCCAATAATCAGCGAATTGCCCGCGAGAAATCCAAGTCACTCCCTGAAAAGATGACTGCATGTGGTAGGATCGAACGCCTCTTCATGCTGTCGGATTCAGCTCTTACTGATTTGACAAATAAGACAATTCTCGAATCCCTCAATTTCCATACTAAGATTATGTGCGATGAGGAAGGCGAAAAAGAAGAATCATGCGCGAAATATATCAACAAAATTCTCGATAATTCAAAGGTTTGTTGGTTGGAATTGTTTGTTTATCATGGCTAAAAACCCAAAGATATTGACACAAGCTCCAACTATCCTCAGAGAAGCTTCCGAGGAAAGTATATATGCTTGAGGAAAGTATATACGCTAGTTGTTTACTGTAAGTCGATGTAAAGTTGATTTGAACATAGGAGAACTTCAGAGAAAAACTTGGCTTGTTATCGTCAGTTGCTGTATTCACGTAGTGGGAGCGATCCCGGCCGCGAGAATTTGTGTCCATGTAAACTTCTCTCACCTCTTAGTCCATGGGAGCATACTCCCAACATTCTATGGGAGCATACTCCCAACATTCCATGGGAGCACACTCCCAACATTCTACGGGGGCATACTCCCAACATACGGGCATACAGCCACGGCACGACTAGAGTGAATACAGTGACAGTAGGCTAAATAACGTTCACCAAATCAAATGCTTTGTTCATACTGCAGGAGTACGTAGTGACCGCAATGGTAAAGATTTGTGACGATGAACAACTCAACACGGATCCGGTACAAGCATGCAATGCCCTATTCAAGGTGAACCTTTATTAACTCTACGATGTTTTAACCTCCTTTTTCGGTAAACTGGCAACTAGGTTTTCGAAAAAAAGATAATAATAATAATAATTTATTGACACATTATATAAAATATATAAGTGTGCATCATATAAATGATGATGAGAAGGTTGGCAAATTAAGCCGCATGTAACGATTAGCTTGAGGTTCGTTTATAAGAAAAGAGTAACACCTTGCAACAAATCAATTACCAATAAGATTGAGTGTTTCGCCATAGTTGATTTTTTGAATTTTCGTGCATTACCTCAGGAAATAAAACAATAACATAACACACACAATAGTGAATTATAAGATAAATCTATATACTACGGCATGCCTAAGAATAGTTTCTAACCTAGCCACCTTTCTCAAATTCTAGCATCCGTAATATACCTCCACCCGCAGTAATTCGAATGCGCTATGCACGAAAATTCATATACCGCACATGGTAGTTTTTGTGGATAAGCCACAGGCGTGCTACTCAAGGATACCGGTAAAATGATTAAATACAAGTTTGCTTCATGAGTTGTTCACTGAGGTTGGTTCCATACATACATGTTTGCACATGTTTGATTCTGATATAATTCTTTTAGAACGCAGATAAACATAACAAATACGATTCGATGTAGATAACAGTTGAAAATAGATACGAAACAAATAACAGAGGTGAAAGTAATATGATATTTAGGTTTCTTCGTGACTTTTCCATGATGTAGATGTAGCTGCAAACTCTAATGGCCGTTTTTAGAAGATTTCTAAATGAATGTGATGATTAATTCGTTCTTGGAATATAGGTATATTCCCTAAACCCGACTGTGATATCATTTTCTTCGAAACTATTTAGAATTTGAGTGATGTCTGACGATTTCAATAGCCTTTTAAATGTTTTAGAATCATGTGCCTTTAGCAATTGTTCTGGCATTTTGTTTAGCCATCTGGCCGTACGCAGAAAGAAACTGTGATAAAACGGGTTACGCTTTGCCAAAGGAACATGATATTCAAACGACGATAATCGTCCTCGAGTAGGCTTCATTACGATTACGTAATATTTACTGAAGGAGTTGGCTAGTTCGCCTTTCAAAAGTTTGAATGTGAATATAAGGTCGTGTTGGATTCTTCTTTGTTGCAATGAAAGCAGGTTAAACTTACGTAATCGGTCTGAGTAAGATGGGATCAGGGTGCATTTTGGGTAACATTTTTGAAAGATCATGCGAGTGATTCTTGATTGCACTTTTTCGACACGTAGTTTATCTTTTTTGAGATACGGATTCCAGACAACGCTTGCAAACTCTAACAGAGGACGGACCCAAGTTTTATACGATTTTACGAGAATCAGAGGATTTCGCTGCTTAATGCTCTTAGTAAGAGCATACCAAACACCCATACTTTTCGTACATATATTAGAAATGTGGTCAACAAAATGCCAATTATCTTGTATCTGAATTCCCAAATCTCTCATAGAAGAAACCACTCCCAATTGAGTTCCATTCACACTATACTTATACTTACAGTTTTTCTTTCCCATATATAGAACCTTACATTTTTCACTAGCCAACTCAATTTGCCAATCGATACAGTACTTCGACAACGTATCTAGCGACTTTTCTAACGAGAGATTGGCACTCAAAGCTTCATGTGGTTGATAACTACAGTAGATTTTACAATCATCAGCAAAACATCGTATGTGTATGTTAGGAGAAGTTCGAATGACATTGGGAAGATCACATATATACAAAAGAAACAATATAGGACCAAGTACAGAGCCTTGAGGCACACCAGATGTAGCATTAAATTCATCAGACAAACAGTCATTTACTTTTACTTGAAATGTTCTACGCGCTAAGAAATCAGACAACCAGTGAATTAACTGAAGAGGAAAGCCCAGCATTTGAAGTTTGAAGAGCAATTTGGAGTGAACCACCTTATCAAAGGCTTTTGCAATGTCTAAGTATATAACATCTACGCATTCGCCTTTTTCATAAGAATAGAGCCATTGTTTCTGTACATCAAGCATCTGTAGGTCTACAGATTTCCCCCTTATAAACCCATATTGTTCTGCTGGCATACAATTTAACCGTTCAATATATTTGTACAATTGATGTTTTACTATCATTTCCATAGTCTTGCAAACAGCACTGTTAATACATATAGGTCTGAAGTGTACTGGATATTTAGGCTTCGGAACCTTAGGAACAGGAGTTACGATAGATTTTCTCCAAATGTTAGGCATTCTACCCGTTTCTATAGAGATATTATAAATAAAAGACAATGGTTCTGATAATTCACCTTTACAAAATTTCAAGAAAAACTGAGGAATCCCGTCTGATGTCAAAGAGAACGAATTTTTTAGTTTACCAAGTGATTTACACACGTCTTGAGGAAAAATAACCGGTAGTGAAGCATTAGTATGGATATCTGATCTAGAATACATCATTGGGAAAGTGCCATTGTCACGCGTGAATACAGACTCAAACTGATTTCCTAAGAGGTTTGCCTTTTCATAGCTATCATAAACACATTGGTCATTGAGTGGTTTGTGAATTACACCAATTGATGATTTACCTTTAATACGAGAATTTACGTATGTATAAAATTTCTTCCCAAATTTGTTCTCAAAAACTTTATTTTCCTTATAGGCATAAAACCTCTCCAACGATTTGCTAAGTTGAGCGTTTATTCCCTTTATCAAATCACTAATGTGCACCGATTTCAAGTTTTTGTTCAAGTTAAACAAGCGTTGTTTTGTTTTGGAAAACGTGTCAATGGCAATTGATTGTACTTCAGTGGAACATAATCCCTAATCAACGAACGTATATAACTAGAAAAGCGTTCTTCCAAGTCGTCAACAGTATTGTATGTCCCAAAATAAGTAACCCAGTCAATTGAGAGCATAGACTTTATTCGAGGCCAATTAGCACTCTTGAAATCAAGAAAAGGTGTTTGCATATTAATATATTCTATAGTCATATTTATTTGAAAGGTTATTAGATTATGATCTGAAGAGCCCAATGGCGGTTCGACCGAACAATTTTTTATTAGGTTAGATGAACTGCAAAATAAATGATCAATAATTCGTCTATCACGAGTTGGTTCTGTTACATAAAAAGACCATCCCAGGGAGTTTATGAAATCACCGAATTCCCTTTCCTTAGCTAATGTAGGACTTGGGTTTGTAAAATCAAAATGAATATTAAAGTCGCCAAGAAGAATAACATCAATTCCCGAAGTAGATAAATTGATAATTTCATCATACAATGAAGTATCAGCTAAAGCAGTACAACCCGGAAGTCTATATACAACAATAAACGTATTTTACGAAAATTAACTAAATCTTCAATATCTACGCAGCACAGTTCAAAATTTGCATTTCCCATGTGTTTTTGTTCTTTGCATAAAAAACATGAATTTACATAGAGACAAATACCACCACCTTTTTTAGACTGTCTATCAAAACGCAATAATTTGTAATTCCCAGTACGCAAAATAGTGCAATCTTTTATATCTTTATTTAACCAAGATTCAAACAGAATTAAAATATCAGGATGTTTAGCAGATAAAAAATGGTGTACATTATTAAGATTTTTCATGAGACTACGAATATTTATAAAAGATACTAAAATCGTCTCATGTTCCTTAATTTGCCCTCTTAGTTTCCCACCTGCCGGTTAGAACCAACAGAACCCGCGAAACTATTAGGAGTGAAATTGTTTGGGGGAGGACCCGACCGAGGTCTATTAGTGTGCCGTGGATTTACCCAACCAGGAGGAATGCAAGTCTCAAACGCCAATTTGGTCCTGTCCACACCATTTTCCGACGCCCACACCAACTTATCATCCCGAAGCTGCCACCTTTGCTGGCCTCCCATACTGTTAAGATAATCCCGCTGAGTACGCATTTCATTCAAACGTTGCCTCTGTTCGAAAGTCATACTCTCCCTGATGAATACCCTACCCCACTTTGTATCTTTGAGCCGGTGTTTTCTACTGAGAATTTTGGAACGGGAAGCACGAGAAGGCATTTCAAGCTTCCACAAAAAAGCATTCATTTTGTATAGGGCACAGGGAGCTTCTGTAATACCTAAGAACTTAATCATTGCTTTGAGATTCAATGTCTGGGTTGTCTCCTCCGCTACTTCATTACGAGCAATAGTTTCTTTTGGAAGGTCCATGTTGTGATTAGGAGGAGGGGGAACATTGGGAACTGAAATAACTAGACTACGGAGTCTACGCTCCTCCCTGACACTGTCCATTACGAGGCTAGAGGTGCCACTAATAACCCCCTTAGCCAAAGAAATTAGTTTCTGGACAGCATCAATCAGTTTTCCAGCTTGCCCTGCATCTAGATGTAATCCATCCTGTCCTACTTGAAGCATACCTTCAAGCTCTACTTCACCCATGCCCAGAATTTCACTGAGCTCAACCTCCTTACGCTTAGGAGAATGCCCCCTAGGTGAAGAACTCCCATCACTATTTCTATCCCTCTTTGCTGCACTCCTTGGAACAGGAGCGTCTACGCCCTTATCCTTATCCACCTCCATTAAATCTTACAATGAAAGAAAGATATTTACTAACTATTAGTTACAATATTGTCAAAAGGAATAATACTGACCGAGGTTGTGTCGCAGAGCCTCAGAAAACCGCCGCGCGCTACGTGAATTATAATCAGAATGAATTATAATCAGAATGTTTTTTTTTTTTTTTTTTTTTAATGAGTGAAATTTTATTCATTTTCCTCATTGGATAGAAATATTTACATTCGGAGTCTGCTTGGGGAAATACTCTACTCGAACTTGCATCCAGGCTTGGGCTTACGGCACAGCACAATCGAAGTGTGTACAGCGGGTCCGACCAGAGACTTCTCAGCTCCGGCGATACCGGCGGAAGCCTTCTCGTTCTTGATGTCGACCTTTCCGAGGATCTGCTTGCCATCGATGGTGATGACGGCAGGGGAGATGTCTCCCTTGTAGTGGGCAACGTGCACTGGGTGCCACTCCTTATCTCCGAACTTGGCAGCCTCCTGGTACGGAATCCAGCCGTAGTCGAAACCTCGCACATGCTCAGACAGCTCGAACAGAACCTGGATGGATCCGAGATAGTAGATTTACTGTTGCGGTATAATTCCCTGAGTGTTGCACAGAGCGGGGTGTCCTATCTTCTCTAAGGGTACACCACGAGGAATTTTTTGTTTTTGTTTTACCGGTTCCGCTGCATGTGGTCTGTCTTTTTTGTGCATGCCGGAGAAATAGCTAACCGTGAGTGGCCTCTTGCGTAAATTCGCGCTTGAATATTTTCCGTTCTAGGGTCTCTACATCAGCGGTGAAATTGGACCTGTCGTTTACTTATCAACGTGTGTTTTGGGAAAAGAAACGGCAGCGGTTTCATCACCGGAATGCAAGGTACATATTGTTTTGAAGTCTAGCTAGACGCTGAATCTACCACCCAGGCTCAATTCTAGCGCGTAGCGCACATCATAAAAGCAAACATACAAATAAACAAGATACCCATACCTTCAGACACTTGTGTTTCAGTACCATCACAATTTCTGTCAAGAGCACAAAACTACCGAAACATGTGCTTCTGTTTTGAAAAACGAAAAACTGCTGAAAGTGCACGAACTAGTGACGGCTGCTGATGACAAAAGTGAGCCTTGTTGCTCATTTGATTATTTTTTCATGCTGCAGCTAATAACAAATAATGGACTATAGTCAGCGTGGGTTACGTGTTAGTGATACGGTAGCTAGGATGCCGTCTAGGTCTAGGATTCGAATGTCTCTTATAAGCTGACATTTCACAGCCACGTGACATGCTATTTAAAGCCAAGTTTACATTTTTTATTACTAGAAAACTGAGCTTTAGGTGTGTCGTCCGCCGGTCAATTACTCATTGAGGAATGTGATTCCAAAAAAGATGCCAAGGAGTCGTCTTGTGAAGAATTCCTCAAGTATCTTGGTGACAAGGAGGTAATTACATTATTTTTACATTCACAGTTGCAAAATTTACTCTCTCTCTCTCTCTCTCTCTCTCTCTCTAAATATCTTCATATATGTCTCTCTCTCTACAAGCTCTCTCAGTGATGTCCCATTCTCCGTCTCCTTCAATCTCTCTCCATCTCTATCTCTGTGTCTTCAATCCACCCTATCGAAGTACTTGACTACGGTTCTAAAGAAATCTTCATTCAGGAAATTCTTGCGCAGTTTGTCGACAATCGTGTATGCTTCACTAAGGAGAACAAGCCGAATGACGCATGTCCTAAGCTGACTGAGGTTTTTGCTCCTAAATTCTCGATGTTTCTTCTGATCAAAGCGGAATAGCACGCGGTTCGACAACGGAATTCCATACTTTGCATGCAAGTTTGTGTGTCATCAGGAGATATTGTGACTCTTTCAGCTCGCCTTTCCGAAATATACGAACATCCTTCAAAAGACGTCGGACAATTGCCCAACCAGTGATGAGAAGAAAGCTCAGTATCAACCATGCAAGGTACACTGAAATATCCCTTAGGCGGCCTTAGATGTACAATAAGAATTAGGCTTAAGCTCAGACTAAATCTCAGACTTATCATCACGCTTAGGTGCTGTACCCTACTCCAGCGTTTCTATTTTTTTTGTGTATATTACGATGTCTTGATATCACAGAATGTTTTTCATCAAACCTTATCAACTCAATTTTTATCAAAACTCAATCAACAACCGATGCTGAACTCACTGTTTCAGAGTCTAAACGAATATTGTTCCGGGCACACAGATGAGCCTTGTTTCAAAAGAAGATATGAGCATTGCACGTCTGTGAAGGATCTGGTTGGTTTGAAAGCTCGGACCAAGACGCTATCTTATTCAATTAAACTGAAATATATTGGATTATCGATCATCATGTTTGCTAGTTGAGCGATCGCTTATGCAAAAACTGTCGCATGTGATTCAGTGTAGTGATAGTCCTTCAAACGAGCAGTACACTGGATGAGAGGTTAAGACGATATGTTGATTCCAAGATAACTGATGGTTACTTTTTTCAGAATCATTGCAAATCGTCCGCGATTGTTTTCTGTGAAGGTAGTACGAATGAGAAGTGCGAAAAGTTTTACGGATTTTTCATGAGCGACGGTGTATGAATTACAAATCTCGTTATTTTTTTCAAATCTCGTTATCTCAAGTCAAATTCTAGTACCCATACATGGGCATCTTGTTTGTTTATGTATCTCTGTTCTCTGTATTTTTAGTTACAATTGAATGTTTTATCGTTTTGAACTCGAATTCTGTCATATAATTATTGGTTTTATTTCAGTTTCTTCGTAATCACATCGAGAACGAATGCCTGAATGAAGATACTGATTTGTGCAGAGCCTTTGTGAAGGTAATTGTTTTTTTTTGGTTACTGTAGTACAATTAAAGCTAATAAAATTAGCCATGGCCCACGGTGATTACGGTAGTGGTCTTTCGGTTTGTTGGCATAACGGGATTTTTACAGTAATGATTCCGAATACGACATCTTTCTGCACAGGAAAAATGTTGTATAACTCTTTCCGTGCGCCTCACACATTCTTTATTACTAGTTTACCTGTACCTCTAATTACTTTGGAAATAGGGCACTGTTCGTAAATACATGTAGAGCTATACTACCAGGAGGAGTACTTCGATACACTAAAATGGTCCACACTTATTTTAGCAACGAGCACTCACAAATACAATATAGCGCCACTATTCTAGATTAACGCAATCAAGAGTGATGCTGCATTCGCTGAGAAAATTTTCATGAAACGCTGTGATAATACGTCAAATCGTGCGGTTTGCAAGGTAGTTTATGCGTTTTTCAATATGTTGGCGTTTATGATCTGTATTATTCTTATTTTTGTTTATAATTATCTGTTTTAGGATATCGCAACCCTTTGCAAGGAACAAAATACTTTGAGTTTGTGTGCAAAAACCAAGAAACGATTTTGTATTGTGCTTGACGCGGTGCATTGTATGGGAGCCCTGACGTATTTATGCAAAGATGTATGCAGTTTAAACACTAAGCGAATAGTAAATGTTAAAGCCGCGTTTGAGATGGGGAAAAGTTGTGGAATTCCGGAATTCCACCGTTCGAGATGGGACACCGGAAACGTAAATGTTTTTTTCCGCTATTTAACCCCAACCGTCGGGGTCAAGCATCATTTTTGGCTCCTGCAGTGGTTAAAAATATAATCCCACAACGATTCCACTACGGTATTTTTGCTTTTCCACGCACGTTTTTCCGTATAACTCGAACGGTGGAATTCCGGAATTCCGCCAACTCGAACGCGGCTTTATGAATAAAATTCACGCATTCTGATCATTCACTATATTCTCTTTGACTTTTCATTAAAGGGATGGGCTCACTATAAAATCACCTTGTTTTTATGCTTTCGTTTGATTGTACAAAGGTAAACTAAAACAAAGAGAATAAAAAAGGTTTCTTGAATTACTCCCTAGGGAAGATATTAGGTAAAAAGGGTGAGTATTGATCTTTTTTCCGATAACGTGAGTAAACAAGATAAACTAGAGAAGCTAAGAGCTATGGCTGAAACACACTGTTTTTCATTGTTTTAAGTAAAATAAACGATGAAACTACAGTTTATTTTGCTCAAAACAGTGTGTTTCAGCCATATCTCTTAGCTTCCCTAGTTTACCTTGTTTACTCACGTTATTGGAAAAAAGATCAATACGCACCCTTTTTACCTAATATCTTCCCTAGGGAGTAATTCAAGAAATTTTTTTTATGCTCTTTGTTTTATTTTACCTTTGTACAATCAAACGAAAGCATAAAAACAAGGTGATTTTGTAGTGAGCCCATCCCTTTAAAAGAAGAACAAATCTTCAACGTTTATCTTTACGGGTGACTCTGAGACTGCATACCTGAAATGCCATTGAAAAGTATAGCTAAATGACTCTGAATATTATGAAAGTCTGAAAACCATTTTTTTATCAGGGAGCTAATACCGACTGTGCTGAGTCAATCAACGCAGGAATGCGCGATTTGGTTAGTTTTTTTTGTTAGATCATGTGTTTTTTGAAAGTTTCATTCCATTCACCACACCCTGTTCTGTGGTAGTGTATGCAAGCTATATAGGTTCCATGTTGTCCGGCCCGACGACGCAGAAATTAGCATATAAAGCGTAAGAACACAATTATCCATTACAACGTTCCAGTTATCGTAAGCCGTAAGCCTCAATTTTCCAGGACTCTTCGGCCTATTTGATGGAGCAAATGTGCAACAATATGACCGACGGTTATAAGGACGCTTGCAAGCAAATACTGGATGTAAATTATTCAAAATCGCTTTTACTCAATCACTCCTCGCAGGCGCGAAAACTTAACTGCACCGGCGAGGGACCTAACCTAACGTGCGCGGTGCATGTGCCAGTAGTTAGCGAAACGGCGAAAGCCTTCTTTTCACGGTGATCGCGAGACGTTAAAAATTGAAGAAGCAATCTCTATGGTGATGTGGAATGATTGTGAACTGGGTATTTCTGGGTTCAATAGTACGGTAATAATTGATTTTCTTTTCAGACAGCACTCCTCAAGCAACATCTAGGCCATGGTTTTGAGTCAATGTGCAGGAGCTACGATATGTCGCCTGGATGTCTGGTAGTGATTCCTGTGTCGTTTATGGGGTTTCCAAGTATCCCAAAAATTCGGTGTGATCCTGTCAACACTACCGTATTTTTGCACGAAACCTGCATATATTATATGAAAAATGGAAAAAAATATTCTGGTGTATTTCCAAAAAAAAGGTTCATTTTCAGCATACTTGGGGACCTTATTAATGTTCATAAAGAATATGGAGTCCCCTTACTTGTACACTTGCATTACAATCTTCATGTGGAACCTTGAGCTTGAGTACGTCTAACATAATTCAAAGACATCGCTTAATAAAAATTAATCTATATATTTTACAGGAGGTACTGAAGTACTGTGAGCAGAATTCCAACCAACAGTGTGTCGGAGTGAAGAATTATGTGGAAAAATTGAAGGCAAACACTGGAGACGTTTGCACATCGTGTGCGTGAGACGATTATACAAAAAAATCTGTTTGTTTTAAAGCGAAATACCGGCCGGGTACGTTTCAAAAACCGGCCTGTATTTCCCTTTAACCTCTAACCATCTTTGAAATTTCGCAGCTTAGGCGCGCCGCTTCCGACTTGCGCTGTGCTCTGCGGCCAGATTAGTCAGGAACCTCTGTCCTCTGCGATAAAGCTATGAATAACTGAATCAAAGAATACTGAGAATACAAAGAATAAATGAATCAAAGAATCAAAGACAAAAAAATGTGTTATGTCCTCTTATTCTATTTCAGTGGACGACCAATGTATGACTCAGCTGAAGAAATTCTGCGAACATCGTCCGGATGAGGCTTCTTGCAATCATTTGTTCAAGAGCATGGACCAGGTTTGGTATATCCTGCTAAATTTGTTTTAAAGCAGTATGGCACGTGGATTGTGAAGCCTAATACTGGCTAACTGTGTCTACATGGATTAGATGGTGCGCAGGTTGGTAGAGAGATTCGCATAGGTGCATTTTTCAAACCAGGTGCCATAACGCTTTACAATGGCGATTATTATCACCATTTCTTATTGAAGAACCGTTATCAAACTAAAATTTCTTCAGTCCGTCTACGCTAAACTCTACGGACAATGCGTCGAAGGAAAACTGTCATCCGTGCTTTGCGAATTGCAGAAACAGGTGTGCGTGGGTGTAAAATAAGGGAATCCCTCCAGGAGTCGGGTATTCGATTAGTTAGTTTCTCAGCCAGCTACCTCCGCATCGTACCCAGGGAGGTAGCTCCCTGGCCACATGTGATCAGCCAATGGTCCTGCTCCCTCAAAATATCCTCAAGTTTTTCCCGTTCTTTAAAGCGTAATACCGGCCGGTTTTTGAAACCATCGTGGGCAACTGAATTCTTACGTATCTATGCTAATTTACTCGAATTTAGCTCGATTTTTTATTATGATTTATGTTCATTTGCATAAGCTGCATAAGAATGGCGTAGTCGATGTGTTTCAAAAACCAGCCGGTATTTCGCTTTAAACATTCAGAAGATGACCGAACACGTTCACACGGCTCATGTTTTCTCTCAGCTCTGTGGCGGAGGAGCCTTTTTGTCGGCACCGTGCAAGGTTGGTCTTGTTCACGCTCATTTAGAGTATTTAACAAAGAATACACAAAAAAGACCGATATTTTTGGATTTTTGCGGGACCTACTTGATTAACTTTATGATACACCTGGCTCTAAAGTACCAACACACAATCCTTGACAGTCACTATAGCAGGCAGAAACATTTCAGAATAAATTTTAGGAGAATACCCTTACAACGAACAAACATTTCTTGTAATATCTCAAAGGGTGTGCGTCTTTTATTAGTAAAGTGTACAAATACTCTAAATTGTAGGCATTGCGTGACATCTGCAAGGAGCCCTCTGCGAGTTGCGAAACTGTGCTTGGAATTTATAACATGATCAGGTTGGTCTTCCACATATCGAAAGCATATCGAATATTTAGACGTGAAAGATACTCACGGGGAAAATTTGCCTTGAATATCCTCGCGTCCTGGCCCCTAATGTGTCAAAAGTGAACTTCAAAAGTGGCCATAAAACAATCATCTTCAAAAGTCGCCATAAGACAGTCAGCTTCAAAACAGACATAAAACAGTCAGCTGACCTGTAGTAATTCAGAAACATTTGCGCTGGTATTATCGTCCTTGGCCTATTAATGGCAATAAGCGGTGGCCTGATTCTCAACTACACAAACAAGCAAAGCCATTTGGAATTGGAATTGAAAAAGGAGGATCAACGCCAATCTTTTGGTAAGGAGGCTTACTCCGAGCAGCTGCTCTTTAAAGGGGTCTGACACCTGGTTTTGATCATGATGCAACACCTAAGGGAAACAATATAGGGTAATACCATATTTGTAACTGTCTTCCCACATTCAAATTGATGTGCACATCTACGACACAAAGACATAATTGTGTAGTAGAGTATAGGTGTATAGGTTGCAAACCACGTGTTATACGGCTTTAAACGCGGGCGCCGAAATGTTTTGAAATGAAACTACACTGGCGGGAAATACCGCAGTAAGTGTACACAAGTGTGCCAACAGTAATTGTACACCATATTTGTTAAACCTAAGCCTACAATTCATACTGTAACAATTTTGTAACTTTCAGATTCTATTATGGACAAACTTTGAGGAAACTGCGGAAATATTTGAGAAAAGAAGACCAAATTCATCCGATTAATCCATAAAACTAACCATAAAAAAAGTCCCTGTAAGCTCCATTTTGTATGTGGAACCAATGGCTAGCACCTAATTTCTATGAAATACTCACTGAACACTACATAAATAAAATAAAAATTTCGAATAGTAAGGGCCATGTCATTTCATTCGTCACGTTTTTAATTATTTTTTTCGTGTAACGCTATCTTCTTGCAATTTTTTGGGATTGTTTTTTTGGTAGGTGCACCGTATTCTTTTCTTTGTTTTTTATATTATAGCCGCAATTGAATGAGCCTGATGATTGAGATTGTGGAAGAACTTGGGCACAATTTGGTCAGTAACACACACGTGAAGCGAAGCGGATGGCAATTACAGTAGGAACGCGAAGGCGAGCGGGGACAAAGCGGCTCTACAGAAACAGAACATTGGACACGCTTTTTCTGGCCAGAAAAATCGTCAGGATCATTTAGAATATGGATGTCAATCGGAACACAAGTAGAGAAGCGGGGAGTAAAAACACATTTGACCGCCGTGAATTCTAGCTGTTTTTCGATCCGAAATTTGTACCAAAGGCAAAAGCATATGACGGTAACACTGATAAAAAAATGTCCAAAGAATTTCTGGGCGGATCAATTTTTTCTTAAAATAAAAAAATACTGCTCTTGCAGTCAGGCAACTGAGCGGCAAATTGTCTGCTTCGTCCGGTATCGTACCTTCGCCAGAACACGTATGCTTATGGGCAATCACAAGCTGTTATTGCCTTTTAAAAATCATTTTCTGCTATTGATGCACCTACTCCTCCGTAAATCTTTATTGTTGGAGGAGAGGTGAATCAGATAGCAAAACCTCAAAACTGTTCACATTCCAGCACCAGCCAGACTCGTCGTTTCACAATAAACGAGCAAAACTTTTAAAAGGTTGCGGCTCGTGAGCGTCTCAGTCTCTCGCCTCTTGACAGTGTAGAGCATCAGAACTGAAAGAAATGAAATAAAATAAATTCCATGAAAGCGTAACTATGACATTCCATAACTCCGATGCGCGGTAACAAAAAACAGGTGCGCGTACATCTCACCGCGAAGACTTAGCCACAAACTGAGCGACCTTTCGCGAAAGCCGGGCGAGGATAGAATGAAACCTCAGCACTCAGCACCACCCGAGTTTTCACAATTTTCATAAGGACAAGTGTTAATGCGTAACCCTATACCATCAAAGACTCGAAATAAGGAAGGATGGCGATACCTCTAGATACTGTAGTGACGATAAGTGAAGTGACTGTGAAGTGAGGAATGACACTTCGGCAACCCTCCGTTTTCGAGAAGTTGAGCATATCAAGGGTGTCCAAGATGTCCCAAGAGATTTTCAACACTGTCCAAGAGAGTCCAATATTTGAGCCCAATGTTGTCCAGAGTCCATAGGTGTTCGTTACAATTTGAACACGAAGGCTAATCGATACGACAGACGGGTGGTTTTGATCTAAAACAAAAATCTATAGAATGTGGGTATAAATACAAAAACACAGCGACAGACAGGCAGAGAAACCGAGCAAAATATAGGAGAGGAGCGAGCAATACACAAATGGAGGGGAGCTAGGAGCTTGACTTCATAATTACGTTATTTATTGCCTCAACACAATCATGTACTAACCTTTGGTTGCAATTTTCATCGCCGGTCCCCCCTTATTCCTAGGCATGTCCATTAAAAACAGCCTTCACTGCGTTAGTTGTTTCGGAGAGTCCTTGAGAAGAGTAGACAACGACACGCTCCGAATAACATATGTCCAGGTTCTCGACGTCCCCATGCTATCCATGCCGCTCATCGTAGTGCACTCATCGATGCCACGAAGTTGAAACTCCTAAACATGGAAAAGAAAGAAAAAAGGATAAATTGGAGAGGCAGCGAAATCATACGATAGACACATGTCAATGTCACATTAACCAATTAACCAAATTTCTAATTAGCCAATAAACTAATTAATCAAAAATCGTCTGTGGTGGTCCACGTAACAAATAATAAATGGATCCCCAAAACCTACAGAAGTGAAACTAAATACGAAGGCCAAAAGATGGAAAAAAAATGAAATTCTACAAAACTACAAGTTTTACAATTAGGCAAATACTCATGCATGTATTGTATTTTACACACTTCACTATTCTTTGGTCAAAAATGTCAGCTTTTTTTCGTTTCCTATAGATAGAACATTCTGTTTATCAGAGAAAGAACGTTTACGATCAAAATAAGAATATTGAAAGTGATTGTCTGACTCTTCTCCTCTACCCCTAACCCCGCCTCTTATAGTATGCATTTCCCTTTACTGTACCTCCAGATAACTCGCGATAGAGCGTACTTCGCACGTAGTTTTGTTTTTCAAGTTTCCCCAAAAGTCCAGTCCCACAAAAATCAAAAAGCACAAGTGCAACTTAATGCCCTAAATAGATCGCGCGCTCTAACGACTCTAAATCGTTTCTCGCTCGGAGACACCCGGTCAATTTGGAGACCGCTCTAGCGCGGCCCACTCGGGGCACATTATAAAACGAGGAACAATTGCTCTCTCGGAGAAGGCCGGCCCGAGCCATTGTAGGTCCCGTCTCATAACATGATCTATTTAGAGTATTAGATTGCCCTTATGCTTTATGATGTTTGAAGGGCCAGACTTTTGGGAAAACTTGAAAACACAACTCGGGGGTATACTCTATCGCAAGCTATCTGGAGATACAGTAAAGAGAAACGCATACTGTACGAGGAGAATTGGGGGTAGAGAAGAACAGACGGACAAAATCCTTTTCAATATTCTTATTTTCAACATAAACGCGCGGTTTTTGATAAAGAGAATGATTTACCTATACGAAACGAAAAAAGTATCATTTTTGACGAAAGAACGGTGCAGAGTGTGAAAGATGTGTATGAGTATTTGACTAAAGGGAAAACTTGGACAACCTCGTGGTTTTGTAGATTCTTTGTTGATTTTGTAGTTTTGTAGATTACTTTTGTAGATGTAGGTAATTTTGTAGATTTGTTCAATTTTCAACATAAACGCGCAGTTTTTGATAAACAGAATTAGATGGAACCACCGGTAGCGGGAAAAAAACTGTACATTTGACGTAAGAATCGTGAAAAGAGTAAGAGGTATGTTGGAGTATTTGACTAGAGTTTACAAATACAGAGGAATTAGTTTATAGACTTAAAAAAAAAGAATTTAAAACAAATATAGATAGTGATAGAAGTCAAGAGGATTTTACAATAAGCTACAGTTTAAAATTGTTTGGTCTGCGAGGGGCAAAGGCAAATTATAGCCATAGATAGAGAAAGAAAAGTTGAAAACTTCCAGGAAGAAGGCAGTAAGCGCCACTAACTATATTACATTTATCAAGCCTCGCTATACTTGAAAATCGCCCACCGAGATTTCGTCCGTGGTCTTCAAGTTCCTCTTTGGCGCCCTCGACAGAGGCGAAGTTTTCGAACACGTCGACGACGACTTATCCGTCGTGTCGTACTTCGGTGGTTAGCCTGCTCCTCGTCAGGTCCTATGTTTTTGCCCTCCGTCTCAGAGAGTATGAACGTTACAGATCTCCTAAATGATAACATTGAAAACAAGTTTATATATGAGAGGACGAGAGGTCTGGGAAGAGAGAGGTAATGGAGGGAGAGAGAGAGGGGAGGAGAAAAAGGCTGAGGGTGGGAGAGGAAGAAGCAGAAGTGAAGAGAGAGAGAGAGAGAGAGAGAGAGACAGAGAGATGTAAAGCTATAAAGCTATATCACTCCTCCTAACCTCCATTTCTAACAAAAGCCAATAAAAAGAAAGCCACAATTTTTGCCGCACCACGTGGGCGGTCCACAAGCCTATTCAACGTGGGTGGTCTAAGGAAGGGAGACAAATTAGAACAGATGATACCTTTTCATCCATAGATTCCAGAGCGTATCCCGTTTTCTTCAAGGATCGTTCAAGCAAGGCAGATAAAACTGCTCTAGGTCTCCAGGCTGACAGGGCGAAATTTCCAGTGATTCTTTCGCCAGGCATAGTCATAGTCCTTGTCACACAGCAATGCATCGATGTTGACACTCCTAAATTGAACATTTAGAACAAGAAACTTAAAATTTTATATTTCGGGCGGCGGTCTGTTAATCCTAGCTAACCTAATGCAAAAATAGCACTCTTCCAAACAACAACCAAATTGCTAACTGTTGAGGTAATTAAGCGCGAGCTATCTTGATGTATGTACAAAGTGATCACTGCATGCGACAAACCTAGAAATCATGGGAAACCTCCACTGCTGGCGAGTTTTCCCTGTCGTCGTCGGTGACCTGGTCGAACACGCGGGGTAGGTGGTGGTTCGTATCAAAGGTACTCCGTCCTCGTAGCGGAGAGCCGGAACGTTACAGTCATCCTAAATGAGAAAGTAAAGGTAAGGATTCAAATTCAGCAGTGTAGGAACAATCAATAAGCTACCAACTCCGTTACTCTTACTAGGGCAATCCTTGAAATTGGCCCACCGAGGTGAAGTCCTCACCTCTCCCTGGTTGTTCTCGACGGCCACGATGAAGTACTCGAACAAGTCATCCACGACCTGGTCCACTCGTATAAAACTGGCCTCAGGTCGACTGGCCTTGTCCGCTCTCCTCATCAGATTCGAGTCGTCGAAGCACGAAAGTTACAGGCATCCTAAAAGTTAAAATAAGATAAGTCGGTATGCGAGCGAGAGAGAGATGCAACGCTAGATCACTTCTCCTAAGCTCATTAACTCACAAAAGTTGATGAAAACAGCGCCGCCGTTATTGGCCCGCAACGTGTGTGGTCAAAAGTCAAAATGACAACTCAACGTGGGTTGTTCAAGTCAAGTCAACAGAGGAGCGAGGGACGGAGCCAAATTAGGATAGGTAATTGCAATTACCTTTTTCATATAGGGATTCCAACGCGCATTCCGTTTTTCAAAAATCGTTCAAGATGTTCTAGGCTCATGCCCGACTTCCAGATGACAAGTGCTCGAGATCCCCAGGCTATGGACGTGCACAGGGAGAGTTCTCCCGTGATTTTCTCGTCAGTCATAGTCCCTGTGCAGCAATGCATCGGTGTTGCACTCTCCTAAATTGTAACAGAGATTAAGTAATTTGCATAATAGACCTGCTATTCTTACCTAAAGTGTCGGTCCGATACTCACTGTAAACAATTTCAGATTCTATCCCAATAAATAACCAATTAATTAACTAGTAAGCTAAGTAAAGGCGACTCATCTCCGTACTGATGTAAAAGTGATTAAGTAATAGAGCATACCTCCAACCACGGCAAATCTCCAGTGACAAGATACTGGCGAGTTCTTCCTGGGTGCTCCTTGAACACGTCGTCGACGTCCTCGTCGAACTGGTAGAGTAAGTTGTGGATCGTGTGTGGTCCTCGTATCAGAGAGCAGGAACGTTACGGTAACTATAAAGTAACGATAAACATTAAACGATTAAACCTCACAGAGAACTGAAATCAACTTTGTGAAAGATCTGTTCGGATGAATATCTGCTGGGCAGAGGAGAACATTCAGCCAAAATCCTTTATGCTTATTTCTACATAAAAATGTATGCTTATTTCTACATAAACGCGCGGTTTTTGATAAACAGAATTTTATGGAATCCGAGATTACCGAAAAAAAACGTATTTTTGAATACAAATGGTGAAGACCGTAAGAGATAAATAGTACTGTTAGACGCGTGTTTACAAACACCGATAAACTTTAGTTTCTAGATCTATAAAATAACTTAAAACATATATAGACGGACCCCGATTTCATTCCACCACCAGTGTGGGTGGAATAAAATCACTACTCAACGTTAAGTAATGAGAAACAGGACCTAAATAATTACCCTTTTCATACGAAGGTTCCAGCGTCCAAGAGACGGCGGGTCCAGCTGATAAATCCTTCACAGGCTGATGAGGAATCGCCCGCGTTTGCCTAGCCCCAGTCCCTGTTGGAGTTTGGAGTTTGTCCATTTTGACGCGTCGAGCACGAAGTCTCCTAAATGGACACATACACTAAGAAGTTTTGCCTAATTCAAAAAAAAAACCTACTCCCTCTCCTACTCCAACCGATTATTTTACCCAATTAACTAATTACTAAGGTAATTAAGAGCGACTCACCTCGGCCTTGATCTGTACAGACAAGCTTCTCTTGGGTGGGCGTCCTCGTCGTCGACGAACTGCTCGAACACAACACCGAAGACTTGGTAGAACTCTTCAGTAGGCGATGATTCGTCTGCCTCTGCGATCTGGTCCGGAGCCGTGATTCTCTTCCTTTGTTGCAGACATTCTAAACGACAAAGTAAAGACAAACGTAGATTTAAATACAGGGAGAGTTGAACCCCGTAGATAGCCTACAATAATAGGCACTTTTGGAAAAAAAGTTTAGTCACCGTAGGGAGAGAATTGGGGAGAGCGTTACCCTTACCTTTTTAATAATATATTGTCCGCGTCCGCGCCGTGTGTTCTGCGTAACGGAGTCTGTTCCATAGAGGAGAGCAACGATGAATTCTAGAGAACAAATTTCTTCTGTCAATGGATGGACTAAAGGGAACGCCCATGTCCAATTTGGCTTGTCCATTTAACAGCGATGGTTGTTTCCTAAAAGAAAAAGGAAAGAGAGAGCAATTATGTAATTCTTTCATCTGCACTCGCTTCCTAACCTGCAGACCAAAATACTGTCAATTACTCATACCCAACAACTCGCAACTAATAAGTTTATTAAATTAACTGACGAACCTAATTAACACCTAATTGGTCGAGGGAGGAGAGAGAGAGAAGAGAAGAGAAGAAAGAGAGAGAGAGCGGAGCGAGAGCGAGGGAAAACGGGAGAGAGCGAGAGAGAGCGAGAAAGAGAGCGAAAGCGAGAGAAGGAGATATAGGGAGATTGCTTTCTCTCTTCAAAATTAGGAACTTCTCAGTATTTTCTATGAGTTGCCCTCTGCAGCCACTACAAGCTTGTTCGTGTTTTTACACTACAGCAGGCACGCGTCAGATAGCGCCGCTCTTAGTTTTCCGTGTAAACTTTCCTGTTTTCCCAAAAGTCCAGCCCCACAAAAATCAAAGAACCTAAGTGCAACTTAATGCCCTAAATAGATCGCGCGCTCTAACGACTCTAAATCGCTTCTCGCTCGGAGTCACCCGGTCAATTTGGAGACCGCTCTAGCGCGGCCCACTCGGGGCACATTATAAAACGAGGCACAATTGCTCTCTCGGAGAAGGCCGGCCCGAGCCATTGTAGGACCCGTATCATAACATGATCTATTTAGGGCATTAGGATGCCCTTATGCTTTTTTGATTTTTGAAGGACCAGACTTTTGGAAAAACATGAAAGTTTATGGATAACTAAGAGCGGCACTATCTAATGGTGCCTACCGTAGTGTAAAATCGGGGACCAGCTGGTAGTGGCTTAATAGGCCAGGCTCATATGAAGCACTGTGAAATCCCTAATTCTGAAGCTGAGAAAGCCCTCTCCCAATATATCTCCTTCTCTTTCTCTCTAGCTCTCTCTCTCTCTTTTTCTCTCTCTCTTTCTTTACAAGACTGGTATTTTTCGGAAAGAAAAGTGGTAGTAAAGGAGCGCTGCTGGACGAAGAGACAGCTATGAAAGGCTAGAATAAGAAACAGCTAGAAGAAGCCGGAAAGAAGATAAAAATAAGATGTAGTATTTTATTAAGCGCCAATGTATTTGAAACACGCCCACCGAGTTCATCGGAGTCCGACCGTGATTTCGAAGTCATCAAGCTCTCCCTGCTGAACGCCCGCAATAACGAGGAGCCCGACAACGACGTTCTCAGAGAAGTCGGCGAAGTAGACACCCGCGTAGACAAGCTGGCGGAGCATCTACTCCAAACCGAGATGTGGCCCGGGTACACCATCGTGTAGCACCGAACACCAACTTCACGAATACCCTGAAGAAACAATTAATTTACAACCAGCGTAGATCAAAATATAAGGTTCAAATTTGAGTTGAATCTCTCATCACTGCTATCTCCAAACAAAGACACTGCAAATGTAAACATAGATCACATAGATCATGTAGATCATGTAGATCATGTAGATCATGTAGATCATGTAGATCATGTAGATCACGTAGATCATGTAGATCATGTAGATCACGTAGATCATGTAGATCATGTAGATCACGTAGATCATGTAGATCACGTAGATCATGTAGATCATTCAAAAACAAGAGTGCTTATAAAAGAACCACATTCAAAGCGACTCCACATCAACGTGGGTGGTCTAACATAAGCTAGCTACTGAACTCGGGTGGTCAACGGAGAACAGCGGTGCATGGATACCTGTGTCATGGAGTGGTTGTCCTGCCCCGTATCCAAATCCTCATTGTGGACATAATCTGCTGCGGTGAGCTCGTCGTCAGGAGCAAGGAGTAAACAGATCAGAGCTGACACCATATCTGGCAAGGTGTGCTGGCAGAGTGACTGGAAACAAGGAACAGTTAAAATTTTCAAAATTCATTTTGTACAACAGCAATAAAGTACAGCAAATAACATGAAATTGAAAAGTACATGAGGAAAGCTATAAAACAATGCCGAAGATATAATATCTTTGAAAGTAAGGAAGAATTTTGTATGACATGACAAATGATCTACAGGGTTACTTTCAAGTCGTGTTGGTATGTTAATTTTAATTTGCATATGGTCATTGTAATTCAAATATGCTAATATTAATATGCTAATTTTCCGTGCTTGATGAGTTTGCACGTGCATATATAATAAACCAGACGGCTACGCCGCCCGAGGCGACTTTCTAGTAAATTTACTTTATTTTATGCATACGTGAAACGTAGATTAAAAATCAGTAAAAAAAATTAGGGCAAGGATCATATGCTAAAATCCTCGCTTCGTCCCTTCTTTTGTTGCCCTAGATTTGCATGTTCTTTGTCATTTACGCCTAGTACTTTGAGCGCCGCGGAAACGCCCGAACGATACACCACACATATTCCATATATGCAGCCTTTTTTGGACGTTTGTGAGAGGGGCGCTCGGGAAGTGAGATGGCTCAGTGCACGGGAACGTGAACTACTGAACCAATCCTACAACCTGAGCGTAACGCACAACATCCAAACGTACAATCAAACAAACGCACAAACAAACAAACAAAGCTCCCAACTTTATATAATAAGATAAGGCCAGCGTCGTCAAGGTCGGATACGTTTCAGTGGATTTACATATAGAGAAATAGGAACTCTTTTCATTACCTACAGCGTGCCACATGAATGAAAAAGAATTGGAAACTAAATTATTTACTAGGAGACCAATATGTAATACTATAAAACTAAAAGACTTATAACGCAGAACTACCAGGAACACTAGAAAACTAGAAGAATTATAGAACAATCAACAGCGAAAGAGCGGTCCAACAGCGGTCCGACAAAAGTCCCGGGAAGTTGTTTCCCGCGTATTTTTGAAAATTGCCGCCCATCCGATAGCAACTCCTCAGGCGCCGTTAGGTTAATTGGCATCGAGGGTAACTAGGGCAATTAACTTGCAGTTGATGCTATAGTTTAGATACAGAGGAATTATAATCTCCAAGCCATAATACGTCGTTAGTTGATCGCCAAATGGTCGGGAAAGTTTTATAGCATTGTAATAGAATTAGGTTCACAGAGCACTATGATAAAGTTTTTATTAGCCAAGAAGGCTTTTCATAGTTTTTGTGGTAAAAAAAAACCCAGCAACTTGACCGGAAACTTGTCACAGTGTTTTAGAATCAGAAAACACTGTGTTAAATTTGTTAGATAAAGGCATCGTGTCACAGTGTTTTGGTGGCAATAATACTGTAAGTTGACCGGAAACTTCTTATCACGGTGTTTTAGACTCAGAAAACCCTGTGATAAAGTATTAGAGACATCTTGTGACAATGTTTTCATAGCATAAATACTGTAACTTGACCGGGGACTTCTTATACGGTGTTTTAGGTTCAGAAAATATTGTGATGAGATTTCATATAGCCAAATACATCTTGTCACAGTTTTTTGGTTTCAAAAATACTTCAATTTGAACGGGGAATTCTTGTCTGTGTTTTAGGTTCAGAAAACACTGTGATTATGTAATAGAGGCACCTTGTCACAGTGTTTTGGTGGCAAAAATACTGTAATTTTGTTAGGGAATACTTGTCACTGTGTTTTAGATGCCGCTGAGGAGAGCCTGGCTAGCTCCTCTTTTTCTGAAATCACTGAACAAACTCTTCACAAAAGGTATAATAAAAACCGGAGGAAACCATTTGGTGACGGTTTCCGGGGTAAACCATTTCTTAGTACGTCGACCACACAGTCTCTAAGTGGTCGCCAAACGGTCGGAATACGGCAGATGATTTCCTCGACAGAAACTATTTTGTGACAGGCCGGTTTTTGAAAAAAAAAAAAAAAAAAAAAAAAAAAAAAAAAAAAAAAAAAAAAAAAAAAAAAAAAATAAAAAATCGAGCTAAATTCGATTAAATTAGCATAAATACGTAATAATTCAGTTGTCCACGATGCGTTTCAAAAACCGGCCCGTATTTCGCTTTAATTTCACTTTCATTTTTTCAAAAAATATTTTTCATGGTACTGTCCCTGATCACTGATTTAGTGTTTAGTTTAGTGAGATAAGTGATCATGATCAGTAATTTGTGTTTGGTGTTTGCTGTTTAACGAAATTCACACCGTCATGCCATGACCCCGGGGCATTGGGCAATTGCATGAATGATCATGAACAAAAAGTGTTGACCACCTTTTGATGATCATTGGTCAGTGAGGCAATTGCAATTATATTGGGAATTAAAAATTCGAATTACGCGGGAATTTTTGCGGGAAATTAGGCTATATAAGAGGGATGAAACTCAATTTTCTTCAGTTTATTTACAACTTACAACGCTACTTGCTTCTTGAACTCACAATAAGTTCATGCTAACTTATTTAGTAGTAACTCTGCCTGATTACTCTTGATCTCCCTTGTTAACCTCATTTTCTACTAATATTTTTCACCTTCTGTCGCTGAAATTCTAGGCTTAGGCTTCTTACTTATGATGGATGTTCTTAGTTTTGACGTTACGCTGTGTTTCACACTGTTTCTTTATACACAAATTATGTTTCTAACTCTTTTTTTGTTGAAATGCGCTCGTTTTTTAAATGTAGTCTTATATTTCAGGATGGGAACCTCAAGAGGAGCTGTTGTCGTTTGTTTTGCTCTATTGGCGGCTTCCACGTGTAGGTTTTTTTCTGATTTCCTTCTTTCAAGCTATGTGCTGCAAGTCTCGTCACATCTGTTCGTCTGTCTAGTATTCGATTAGGTGTGACTAAGCCTTGTTGTAGTACAAAATGCTAAATGTTCCTTATTTCCAGTTGCCCTGCCTGCACATCCTGCCCGATATGGTGTCATCTCTGGTCTGATTACTCCTGACAACGAGCTCCCCGCTGCAGATGTTATCCACAAGGAGGAGTTGCATAAGGAGAAGGACAACTACTCGAAGACACAGGTATCATGTCATTTAGACCAGCCACGCTGTAGTGTTGACTAACTGATATTTGGCTAACCTTTGATTGACTTTTGAACTGAACGTGTCGAAAACGTGGCGCTGTTTCACGGAATGATCTAAATGATCTAGATTCTCATTTGCATTTTCTTTCTTTGGATATGATTTTGATCTACGCTTATTGTTTATGAATTGTTTCTTTAAGGAGGTCCCAATCTCTGCTGACCAGCCTTCTCACCCTGCAGTGATTCCGGTTATCGAACACATCGAGATCGAGAAGCCTATTGAGACCACCCACGTCGAGCAGCCAATCGCGACCACCCACGTCGAGCAGCCAATCGAGACCACCGACGTCGAGCAGCCAATCGAGACCACCCACGTTGAAGCTGTAAGTTAAACCTTGCTTTAAAAGTAATTTTGCTTCTTCATCCAGCAATTTCTTATTTATTTATTTTTTGAAAGTTGCTGGACGTGTGGGCTTTCAACTAATCCGCAGTGGTTTTTTCCTAAACAAACTAGCTGCATTTCCATCAGAAATGTGTAGATCACCAAGATACTTCAATTTAAGAAACTGTTTTTACAGGCCCACGGTCACTACGGTTCATCCGTCGAGAAGCAGGTTACTCCCGATGTCACCATTGAAATTATCGAAGAGGCTGCCACTCCCTCCGCTGAGACAACCAACAAAATCCTCCGCGATAACGCTCTCGAAAACCCAGCCGAGGTTCGTCGTTTGATTTGGAATCCTTTGGTTTCTGAGCAGTGTAGATCATTGTGTTTCACTCATAGGAGACAGTGGTCTCGCGCTGGGCCAAGTCTTTAGCGGCCTGGTCGCCGAACTGGTTGCCAAATGGTCGAAGGCCCGTCGCCACAGGCTTTTCGATGGGAACCAGTCGGCGAGCGGTTACTGGATGCCCTCGTGTGGCCCCTGTGACGGACCACTGTTTGTGTTCTCGTTCTCTTTATTAACACATTCAATTTAGCTCGTTTCTTCTTATGGACAACCTGATGAGGCCAGCGACGCCCTTGCCGAGACTTCTGCCATGAACGCTCTTTTCTTGGAGACTGCTATGAACAAATTTGCTGAATCTCTGGCTGAGAGGGTCAGTGACTGGTTGCTAACATTCTGTATTAGGATTGGTTGGCGTGAGATTAGTCATTTTGCTGAAATATATCTACAACGTAAATTACGGTAGATATAAACTTAAATACCTTATAGGGGCAGATCTCACTTTATCAGTCTGTATTTATCTCCGTTGCTTGCAGTTTTTGCGAACGCAAGGGAGACAAAATCTTAGCTCTGTTTGTTGCTCGATGGGTGATACAACCTGCCGTAGTACAATACATTTTATCAATTCAATCGGCGGTCAAGTGGTTGCGTAAACCATCGGGGAGCGAAACCCGAGCGCAGCTGCTGCACCGATGAAAAAATTACGCTATCCCTTAAATTTCTATACGATATATTCCTTCCAGTTGATGCAAGCCCGCAAGGAGTTCAACGAAAGGGAAGCTCAACAGACTACCGCTTCACCCAAGGAGACTGAGAATGTGAAAGAACAAGACGTTTCGGAAGAGAAGGTTTGTTGCGGAACCTCGTAGTGGCGGGCACGCAATGCGCCTACCCTAGATCCTCCTATTATGTTAGACTGCCCGAGTTATGCTTGCGAACGCATTGTAGAATAGAGCACATATGTTTTTGAATGCACTAATCATAAACTATTCGACTGTCAGAGTAAAATCACCTTACGCCTTGGAGAAAACTCATTATTTTTAGAAAAAAACTTGTTTTCATATGCCTTTATTCGTTTTCACGTAATTTATCTTTATCGTTTCAGGAGACCATTCGTCCTTACCGTCCATCTCTGATCGTCCCTGCAGAGGTTCTTGATCAAGCTAGACTTCTGAAGGAATCTACTCCGTCAACATCTGCCCCTGACATGGAAACTACTCCCGTCGAAGAAGCTACCCAGGCTCCTGCTGCAGACATGCCCTCTGCCTCTGGATACTCCGGTATTGAGCACGCCACTGAGACTCCCATTGAGCAACCTACCCAAGCTCCCGCTGCTGATATGCCCGCCTCCTCCCGATATGAGCATGCCCCTGAGGCTCCCGTGGAGCAGACCACCCAGGCTGTTGGTGCTGATATTCCCGTATGTTTTGCAAATATTTGCGCTTTATGTAATCAGATTAGGAATTAGTTATTCCGAAGCTCTGACTGAACCCAGTTTAAATTCCTGGTAAATAAAGGGTTCCTCTTTAGACTTCTAATTATAATTTATGTTCTAGGCCACACAAGCCCCAGCCTCAGGATATGCCACTATTGAGCACGCCACTGAGGCTCCCATTGAGCAACCTACACAGGCTCCCGCTGCTGATGCGCCCGCTGCTTCTGGATACTCCAAGATTGAGCTCCCCACTGAGGCTCCCGCTGCCGATATGCCTGCTGCCCCTGGATACTCTACTACTGAGCATGCCACTGTGGAACAGACCACCCAGGCCGTTGCTGCTGATATTCCCGTATGTTTTGTAAATATTATTTGCGCTTCATGTAATTAGAATGGGAGTTAGATATTCCGAAGCTCTGGCTGAACCCAGTTTAAATTCCTTGTAAATAAAGGGTTCCTATTTAGACTCTTAATTATAATTTATGTTCTAGGCCACACATGCCCCAGCCTCAGGATATGCCACTATTGAGCACGCCACTGAGGCTCCCGCTGCCGATATGCCTGCTGCCCCTGGATACTCTACTATTGAGCATGCCACTGAAGCCCCCGTTGAGCAACTAACTGAAGCTCCCGCTGCGGATAAGCCTGCTCCTTCTGGATACTCCACTATTGAGCACGCCACGGAGGCTCCAGCTGCTGATGTTCCCGTACGTTTTTTGCACTAATTTACGCTTTATAAGTTGGGTGATTTGTGTAACATGGTTTACGTTAAATTTTAACTGTGACTCAGTGTCAATTCGTGTCTTCCTGGCTAACAAAGGGTTCCTATTTCTAATCATCTAATTGTAATTTATGTTGTAGGCTACTCACGCTCCCGCCGCACCCGGATACACCGCTATTGAGCACGCCACTGATGCTCCCTTTGAGCAACCTACCCAGTCTCCCGCTGCCGATATGCCTGCTGCCCCTGGATACTCTGTTGAGCATGCCACTGAGGCTCCCGCTGCTGATATTCCCGTAGGTTTTGTAATCATTATTTATGATTTGTATAAAATATGAGGATGATTTACATTGCATTGATTACGTTAAGTTTACGTTCACGTTACATTTTTAATATAAGGTCCGTGACCCAGTGCAGCCTCATAAATCCCACAAAGGGTTTTTATTTCCAATCAACTATTTGTAATCTATGTTGTAGGCTACTCATGCTCCCGCTCCTCCTGGATACTCTACTATTGAGCACGCGACTGAGGCTCCAGCCTTCCAATCCACCCAGGCTCCCGCTGCTGATGCCCCCGCCATCTCCGGATATGAGCATGCCACCGCAGCCCCCATTGAGCAACCTACTGAAGCACCCGCTGCGGACATGCCTGCTGCTTCTGGATACTCTACTATTGAACACGCCACTCAGGCTCCCGCTGCTGATATTCCCGTATGTTTTGCAATTATTATTTATGCTTTGTATAATAAGATGATGATTCGCGTTATTATTAGGTATCATTCAATGGTGCAACTCTTGGTAAGCAAATGGATCTAATTTCTAATTATCTCATAATTTAATGTTACAGGCTACCCACGCCTCTGCTGGATACTCTACTACCATTGAGCACGCCACTGAGGCTCCCGTTGAGCAACCTACTGAAGCTCCCGCTGCTGATGTGCCCGCTGCGTCTGGTTATTCCACCGTCGAGCACGCCACTGAGGCGCCAATCTCGCAGACCACCCAGGCTCCCGCTGCTGATGTGCCCGCTGCCTCTGGATACTCTGTTGAGCATGCCACTGATGCTCCCGCTGCCGACATTGCCACCGTTGCTCCTGCCTCCAGCCCATATGGTGCCCCATCCACACAAGTTGCTCACGATGAGAAAAAGTCCAGGCAAGTATTATATCAATTAAACAATTGATGTATTATCATAATTTGTACTCATTAACTATCACGGTTACGGTATTATTCATTAACTATGCTGACTCTAATAAATTAATTATCTCAGTGTCCCTGACGCTATTTGTCCTCACGATAATTGATGGCATCCGAGTAGCTTACTAAATTCCATGATTTCAGATACGTCCACAATGAGGCTGCCGCAAAGAAGTACTGGGCCAAGAGAGTCCGCATGATGCAAGCTGCTCGAGCCCAAGCTAAGGATGTCGCTCAGAAGATTGCTCAACCTACTGTAGCTCCTGCTTATAATGCAGTCCATTTGGCTCCTGAGCTTCCTGAGCCAGTCGAGCAGACAACTGTCGGGTGAGTGTCGCCTTCACTCCTAATTGTTTGTTCATTTTGTGATGAATACCACTTTATTCAAATTCTATAATTACGCATAGGCTTTTTAGCCATACAGGGTCCCGTTGTTCGTATTGATTCTGTAATTTGACGTGTCGATGAGCTCTGAAGCTATGCTATGAGCTATGAGCGCAATAAACTGAGACTTGACACCCATATATATATATTTTTAGATCTCCAATGCTCGTGGAGCGTGATTCTTCTCCATACTCCTCTGGTTATTGAAGTCTATCAACTACGAAGGCGCTGTGAATCCAAACTTTTCACTTGTAAATTCAAAAGCAAAGTTTTATCGCACGTTTTATCTTTTAATAAAGTTTTATTATACCACCGTTTGTTTTATTTGAAAAGTTTTATGCAGCTTTTACAGTTATGAGGTTATACTTGACAGTTGTGAGTTGTGAGGGGAAGTTTGAGGGGAGGGTACGAAACCCGGCCTTCTTACTCACTACGAAGGTACTGTGAATAGAATATCATTAGAATAAATTGTAGGTGCTGGCTTATAAAAAAAGAGTGTCTAGCACAAAAGCTCATCATGCAAAAGAACTTATGATAGTTTTCATTCACAAGATCATCTATGTTATAATAATAATAATAATAATAATTTATTACGCACACATTAGAATTTTCATAAGTATCGAAAGACGCCTCAGGCGGCGTAGCCGTTATGTTATGTTATGTTATATTATGAATGAAAGAAACCGCATCCGCTTTATATTGCATTCACCTTTTCGTGTTACTATGTGTACATCATTAACTAATCACTTTCCTCTAATTCCAGATAATTTATTTTCAAATTCAAATAGCACCAGCTAGCACCCGACTACCCCGCTCTGGGAATATTGCCCCAGGGGAACTTACACCTTGGGACTAATGCCTCAGGGGAAATCACACCCACCCCCTTGGCCTCTGCTCATGGATCTGGGAATGAAAAACACTATTTGGGGTAAGCCCCGCCCCCTATAATCATATCCATACCCGCATACTCATACCCGTACCATTCTTACTCACCGTTTCCCCATTCCCTTTTTGTTTATAGATTTTACATTCAAAATCGATCTTCCCGCCCAGGGTCAGTCCCGCCCCCCAATCCACCATACCATACCCGTACCATTTCCCCTTCACCATACCCCATACCCATACGCCCATACCCCATACCATCTACCCCACTCCTTAGTTACTTATTGATTTTATATTTATGCCATTCATACCCCTATATCATACCATAGCATAGCATCTACCCTCACTCCTTAGTTTATTATTGCATTTATATTCGGAATAAAATAATTCTTTTAATTTTAGTAAAATAAAATATTCCCATAGTAATATACTGTACCATATGCTAGTCATTCATAACAACTCCCTCAAACTATCATTATGATAATTCTAAAAATTAATATAATGTAAAACTCTTTGTCTTATATTATATTAATTTACGCACTTGTTATTTGTATAAATATTTTCATTTTTATATTATCCGAGCTCCATGTGTCGTTTTTTTTATTGTTTTCTTTAAACCGATTGGTTTTGTATTATGTCGAACCTGATGATACATATTTCGGAAAATATGTCCGTGCCCTGGCTTGGACTTGGACTTCGGATTGACGTTGACAACAAAGGAACAAAGATCAATGAAGACCCAATTCTGGAATGCGAAACGAACTCAACCGCTCTAGGAATATCGGATCATGCCATCATCGACATCATCTCTGCCGCTGCGAAAGAAAAACTCCACCTCTCCTTCCTGATTATTGTAAGTGTTATATTTCCCAGTATTTTTTATATTCTTTCTTACTTTCTTCACTCATTTTCATTCCAGTCTTTAGTCTTTGCAATTTTTTACATTCATCATCGTACCGAGTACTTCATTTATGATTTGAATTTCGCGACGCCAAAAAGTGAAATATCTGCGTTTAGGCTGCGAACCCCCTTTTAGAAGATCAGAGCGTAGAGTTAGTCAGAATGTATAGTGGTGTTAAACGTAAGATTAACAGCACATTGCTGGTTTATCGAAAATTAACAATTTAAACCCATTCGTTTCAGAGTGACAATGTGCAATCAAGAGAAGGCTGACCTCGAGGATGTGCGCCGTGCCCCTCTAGTCCGATGCTGAGGGCCCCACCATTGAGACTGAAGCTAAGCTTGCCGAACCTTCCCAGCAAGCCCCTTCGCTGATCCCAAAGAAGACCTGGTTCTTCAAGACGCCTAAGGAAACTCCCTACTGTAAGTTTCGCGTTTACTGTTTTCCTTTAACTTCCCACAGTCCTTGATTTGTTCTGGTCTTCCCTGTAGTAACCTCACAGCTGTTCCCTTTTGTTCATTTTTTTTTATCTTAGATGATCTCAGTTGAGAAAAATCTCAAAAAATATAAACTCTCTCCTCGGCTTAAAACGGTCTTACTGTTATAATAAAGCTTTGTTTTCAGTGCAAGAATTTCTACCGATTGCATGTTCGCGGGAAAGCCACAGTCAAGATAAGGATGGACGTTTGTATACATTCGACCCATACTGAAGTACGCAGAATATCATATCCGTAAGTCGTCAAATTTTAATTATTTTGCATTATTTGTGTATATGTTAGTTGTGCATTCCCTCATGTGGTTCTTTTCTCTGCGGCAACAGCGCGCTCGCCGTGTAGCTTGCCGCAGCAGCTAGTTGCACATTAGGGGATGTGATACAGTGGGATTATTATTTATTTTTCGTCAATTTTTAATCATTTTGCATTATTAGTGTATATGTTAGTTGTGCATTCCCTCATGTGGTTCTTTTCTCTGCGGCAACAGCGCGCTCGCCGTGTAGCTTGCCGCAGCAGCTAGTTGCACATTAGGGGATGTGATACAGTGGGATTATTATTTATTTTTCGTCAATTTTTATTTATTTTGCATTATTTGTGTATATGTTAGTTGTGCATTCCCTCATGTGGTTCTTTTCTCTTCGGCAACAACGCGCTCGCCGTGTAGCTTGCCGCATCAGCTAGTTGCACATTAGGGGATGTGATACAGTGGGATTATTATTTATTTTTCGTCAAATTTTAATTATTTTGCATTTGTATATGTTAGTTGTGCATTCCCTCATGTGGTTCTTTTCTCTGCGGCAACAGCGCGCTCGCCGTGTAGCTTGCCGCAGCAGCTAGTTGCACATTAGGGGATGTGATACAGTGGGATTATTATTTATTTTTCGTCAATTTTTAATCATTTTGCATTATTAGTGTATATGTTAGTTGTGCATTCCCTCATGTGGTTCTTTTCTCTGCGGCAACAGCGCGCTCGCCGTGTAGCTTGCCGCAGCAGCTAGTTGCACATTAGGGGATGTGATACAGTGGGATTATTATTTATTTTTCGTCAATTTTTAATTATTTTGCATTATTTGTGTATATGTTAGTTGTGCATTCCCTCATGTGGTTCTTTTCTCTTCGGCAACAACGCGCTCGCCGTGTAGCTTGCCGCATCAGCTAGTTGCACATTAGGGGATGTGATACAGTGGGATTATTATTTATTTTTCGTCAAATTTTAATTATTTTGCATTATTTGTGTATATGTTAGTTGTGCATTCCCTCATGTGGTTCTTTTCTCTGCGGCAACAGCGCGCTCGCCGTGTAGCTTGCCGCAGCAGCTAGTTGCACATTAGGGGATGTGATACAGTGGGATTATTATTTATTTTTCGTCAATTTTTAATCATTTTGCATTATAGTGTGTATATGTTAGTTGTGCATTCCCTCATGTGGTTCTTTTCTCTGCGGCAACAGCGCGCTCGCCGTGTAGCTTGCCGCAGCAGCTAGTTGCACATTAGGGGATGTGATACAGTGGGATTATTATTTATTTTTCGTCAATTTTTAATTATTTTGCATTATTTGTGTATATGTTAGTTGTGCATTCCCTCATGTGGTTCTTTTCTCTTCGGCAACAACGCGCTCGCCGTGTAGCTTGCCGCATCAGCTAGTTGCACATTAGGGGATGTGATACAGTGGGATTATTATTTATTTTTCGTCAAATTTTAATTATTTTGCATTTGTATATGTTAGTTGTGCATTCCCTCATGTGGTTCTTTTCTCTGCGGCAACAACGCGCTCGCCGTGTAGCTTGCCGCAGCAGCTAGTTGCACATTAGGGGATGTGATACAGTGGGATTATTATTTATTTTTCGTCAAATTTTAATTATTTTGCATTATTAGTGTATATGTTAGTTGTGCATTCCCTCATGTGGTTCTTTTCTCTGCGGCAACAGCGCGCTCGCCGTGTAGCTTGCCGCAGCAGCTAGTTGCACATTAGGGGATGTGATACAGTCGGATTATTATTTATTTTTCGTCAAATTTTAATTATTTTGCATTATTTGTGTATATGTTAGTTGTGCATTCCCTCATGTGGTTCTTTTCTCTTCGGCAACAACGCGCTCGCCGTGTAGCTTGCCGCATCAGCTAGTTGCACATTAGGGGATGTGATACAGTGGGATTATTATTTATTTTTCGTCAAATTTTAGTTATTTTGCATTATTTGTGTATATGCTAGTTGTGCATTCCCTCATATGGTTCTTTTCTCTGCGGCAACATCGCGCTCGCCGTGTAGCTTGCCGCAGCAGCTAGTTGCACATTAGGGGATGTGATACAGTGGGATTATTATTTATTTTTCGTCAAATTTTAATTATTTTGCATTATTTGTGTATATGTTAGTGGTGCATTCCCTCATGTGGTTCTTTTCTCTGCGGCAACAGCGCGCTCGCCGTGTAGCTTGCCGCAGCAGCTAGTTGCACATTAGGGGATGTGATACAGTGGGATTATTATTTATTTTTCGTCAATTTTTAATCATTTTGCATTATTAGTGTATATGTTAGTTGTGCATTCCCTCATGTGGTTCTTTTCTCTGCGGCAACAGCGCGCTCGCCGTGTAGCTTGCCGCAGCAGCTAGTTGCACATTAGGGGATGTGATACAGTGGGATTATTATTTATTTTTCGTCAATTTTTAATTATTTTGCATTATTAGTGTATATGTTAGTTGTGCATTCCCTCATGTGGTTCTTTTCTCTGCGGCAACAGCGCGCTCGCCGTGTAGCTTGCCGCATCAGCTAGTTGCACATTAGGGGATGTGATACAGTGGGATTATTATTTATTTTTCGTCAAATTTTAATTATTTTGCATTATTTGTGTATATGTTAGTTGTGCATTCCCTCATGTGGTTCTTTTCTCTTCGGCAACAACGCGCTCGCCGTGTAGCTTGCCGCATCAGCTAGTTGCACATTAGGGGATGTGATACAGTGGGATTATTATTTATTTTTCGTCAAATTTTAATTATTTTGCATTATTTGTGTATATGTTAGTTGTGCATTCCCTCATATGGTTCTTTTCTCTGCGGCAACAACGCGCTCGCCGTGTAGCTTGCCGCATCAGCTAGTTGCACATTAGGGGATGTGATACAGTGGGATTATTATTTATTTTTCGTCAAATTTTAATTATTTTGCTTTATTTGTGTATATGCTAGTTGTGCATTCCCTCATATGGTTCTTTTCTCTGCGGCAACAGCGCGCTCGCCGTGTAGCTTGCCGCAGCAGCTAGTTGCACATTAGGGGATGTGATACAGTGGGATTATTATTTATTTTTCGTCAAATTTTAATTATTTTGCATTATTTGTGTATATGTTAGTTGTGCATTCCCTCATGTGGTTCTTTTCTCTGCGGCAACAACGCGCTCGCCGTGTAGCTTGCCGCAGCAGCTAGTTGCACATTAGGGGATGTGATACAGTGGGATTATTATTTATTTTTCGTCAAATTTAATTATTTTTCATTATTAGTGTATATGTTAGTTGTGCATTTCCTCATATGGTTCTTTTCTTTGCGGCAACAATGCGCTCGCCGTGTAGCTTGCCGCAGTTGCACATTAGAGAATGTGATTCTCGCGTGATTATAACTTTTTCAACCTTTCAACATATTGATGCACACATTTTGCCCATTAGTAAATCTTATTATATAAAGGAGAAGAGTTTACTTTTTTTGTTTGAAGCCGCGTGTGAACGCAACGAAAATCTTACTACGTTTCAGGCATTTGGTATAAACATGCCAACTTTTAGCCAGCAACTCTTCAAAATAAGCATAATCGAGTGTTCTTCTTATCATATAAACTTTGAAACTTACGCTTTGGGCGTTTCATATAAGTATGCCAATTATTCGTAGGGTATCGCCTGAAGTCGCCTCAGGCGGCGATAGCCGTCTGGTATTTTTATATTTATTCATCAAATTTATGCATATGAAATATATATGGCTGCTCACATGTGGATCCACACATATATATAGAAATAAATGGCTTCAACTCCTCATTGCACCCTGGTCTTTTTCGTTTAAAACAAAAAAATAAATAGCGAGTTTGGTCGAAGCATTACAGTCTGCGTGTTAGTTTAAATTAAAATTACATCCAAGAATAAATGGGTGATAAAGGTAAGGTAAGATCCTTTTGGGGGTTACTCTAGTGTTGACATCACAGCACTGCGGAAACTTGGCCGGTGCGCGGCCTACACTGGGCCCGAAAAAAGGTGGGCCGCCTACACCTCGCCCATAAATGGGAAGGTGGCTCGAGAGACACCGAAAAGGTGGACGACTGGTGCGCGTTTGTAATGACGTAAAGTTGCCACTTACACGCCATAAAGTTGCCGCTTGCATGCCGTACACACGCGCCATTACGCCTCGGGCTTTTCGCGTGCAAACGCACTGAAGAAAGTTGCGTGCAAGCGGCTACCTTACGGCGTGCAAAGTCCGTTTGGCAACATGGTAGCGTGTAAAAATGCGCGCGAAATGGAAATGGAGTGTAACTTGCCCGGCGTTATTACGCCGCTTGCACGCCAAAAGGCCGTGGTGAAGTGGCGTGAGTACGGCGTGCAAGCGGCTACCTTACTTCTTCACGGCGTGCAAGCGGCAACGTCACGGCGGGCAACTTGCACGCCAGAACCCAACGTGCCCCTTTTTTTCACGCCGCATGCACACCGTTCAGTAACATTGCCGAGTGCACGGGTGCACGCCAATTTTCACGTTGCGGCGTGATATGGGAAGGCAAGTCGCACGCCACTACGTTGCCAAATGCACTTTTCACGCCGCTGTCACGCGGCTTGCACGCCAAGTTTCGTCAGTGTGGGAAATCCAGATGCGCTACCTTCAAAAGTTGTGTGATGCGATAGAACCTGTATTAACATTGCAGAAGGATGACTACAATTAGCTTACGATTTTTCCCAAAAATTAGAACACTCTTGATAAAATCTCAACGCCCATAATTAATGTAATTTTGACGTAAAATGGTGGAATGGTGTACAATTTACATATAGGAGCACAATCGACGCATGGATTGGATTGCTATAGAAAATTTTCCAAGTAATTTTCCAAGTAACTCACAAACGAGAGATTATGTTTTTAAATCAGATTATTTAGGCCCGCGGCCCTTCCGAGTTAGTTACCACCCCCAACTTTGAGCAGTCTAAAATGTCATAAACGACTGTAGTTGCTGCAAATAGTGTACTGAAAAATTACCGAATTTTTTCGATCGATAAATTGCCATGGTCATTTTTCGTTTTCTTGGGTTTTGTTTTTTTCCGCTACTCTCTTGTTTGCTTCTTATTTAGGTTGTCAGTACAATCAATATTAAGGGCAATTATTGATTAGCTAGTCGTGTCTGGCTGTTTACCCTGAATTTCACCATTTAGAGGTCAAAAATTGGCTTGCTTTATTATATAAATACTTTATTCAGTGTACATTCAAATGTTTTCATTCAAATGCTATTTTAGTATTTATATAACTACCATTGTAACTCTATCGCCATGAGCGGAAAGCACGTAACGTAGAGCATAATCTTACATCATTTGTCTCTTCCTCCGTCAAGCTGATGCCGTGTGTGCGTGTGCGGTCATTTAGTTTGTTTGAACTTGAACTCATACCCTCTTATTGTTTATGGTTTTTTTTTGGGTTACAATCTTCTTTGTATCCATATTCACATCCAACTCGATTGTCTAGTTTGGGTTTTCAATTTTCAGGAGAATTGACATGAAGAAAACATACACTCGATTCTATGAAGAAAAGGATGGTGTCGTAAACCAAGGTAACTTATTTTTAGTTTCTAACGAATGTAACGAATGCGGGGGCGAGCTGCTTATTGGTCTTTTCCTCGCAGGAATTATCATGGGGTCTTCTTTTTTTGCATTTTGCGGTGCACAATTGTTTGTTTTGGTACTTTGAGCTGGTCTAATGATTTGTTCAAATAGACAAGAAGGTGGTTAAAATTCGTGTCGGGTTAAATAAGTACTGCCCCCGTCTCCGTTTTATACACATCACATATTTTCCAATCCAAAGCTTTCTGGAATGTTCACATTTTCCGGCTCGCAGTCTCAAAATGACTAAGCGGAGACAGGAGTACGAGTTCGAGAGCATCCAGCTTTGCATATACTTAACTTGTGTCACTTATATGATTCATTGCTGATAGATCGGTATAAAAACGACTGTATTTCTTTATTAGCAAATACACATTTCTTCCACAACTATTGTATTCGGTTTATTTTTTATATCACCTTATCGTTAATATTTTCCTGGAAACATAGTTCTGCCGTTTCTTTTAACTTTTGATTTAGGTTCAACCACTGTAACTTCCCCAACCAAAGCAGCTTCTTCGTCTTCTTCGAGTATGGATCGTCGCCTCAGATTTCCTCCATTTTCGCCTCTAATGGGATTCGGACGGTTAGCTTTTTATATTTTTCATTTAATTCGATCCCGGTTCTGTGTAATCTGTTTTTTTTTCCTATTTTATTGCACTACTACAAGACGGCTGCGCTGCGCCGCCTGACAATGAGGCGTCTTTCCATTTATGAAACGTCTGTAACTGTAACGTACTTATCACTTATCAAACAATCAAACGTCTGTAACGTAGATGAAAATCTTTACGAATGAGGGCATACCGACATACATCGTGCTTTTACAGAATATTTTTAATTTGAGCTTTCGCACTGTTTCATACCTGAAGCGGAACAATTTATTCGAATTAAACTTCCGTAACGTGAGTGCTGGCGCACGCTTTACTCTTTTATATAGTAAGAATCGTAAGGTGTTACATTGTGCGTTGTGTGTTTTTGATTTTTCCAACATAGAACGCTGATTAAGTTCACTTTGTTTCAGCGATTCCTTCTTTTCGGAAGCCGATCTCGATCGCTCCTTGGCTCGCCCTTATTGGACTGATAATACAATGTTCAGTGGCCATCGATTAGGCGAAGGAGTCGGCGACGTAAGTTCTATGTTCCTATTTGGCAGGGTGTCGCCCGTCGAAACTGACACGGTGGCGTCCTTTCGGGCCCCCAAAGACAGAACCCTGGCGACAGGGAGCCAGGCTGCTTTGAAGAGGTAGCGTACTCTTGTCATACGGGCAACGGGCAACAGGTTACGGTAATTGAGGGAGACTCCCTGCCATTTATGAACTGTGGTGAATAGGACTTTTTAACGCGGGCGACAGCCTGCCATTGAGGGAAACTCCCTGTCAATATAGGTGTTTGAGGGAAACTCCCTGTCAGGAAGGAACAGAGTTTACGTTGACTTTGCTTTTGTTCGATAATGCTCGACTATTTGGCGGAAAAAATGGTTTGCTGACTTTGGTACTTTGCTTGTGCAGAAAGAGGAGGCTTTGAGGCGCATTATTGTGAAAGTGAAAACCGCATTGAATTACAGGCAAAACTCGCTGCTTGTTTACCTTCAATGTACCGTAACCTTAATCCAGGAGTCCACACTTTTTAGCGACCAATCTTTTTTTGTTGTATTAATTAATGTATTCTGGTTTTTATGGTTTTTACGATTGCAGGTTGTTGACAACGAAGTCGAATTCAAGTTCACTATAGATGTTTCGCAATTTGAACCGGACGAGCTGAAGGTTTGTTGTATTTTGTATTCTGTTCGATATTTCGACTTTGACGGTCCGGACTTGGTTACCTCTTCGGCCGCTTCGGCGGCCATGTCTGAAATTCTGTCTATTTATTTATTGATGATGTTTCTGGTGACTGGTGATACACGGCCTTCTTAATATTCTATTCGTTGAGGTAACTTGCTGACTAACTTGCTGGCGCCACTTGCAGCTTGCAGGCTTCTTAGGCTATGCTATGTTCACTTCGGTGTAATAGATTCATTGTTTGTAGACCTTCCAGCCAGCTTGCCTGCTTGCCTTGCGGTTTCTATTAATTTCTCATTGTTCTTTAGGTGAACGTTGTTGACACCGACCTGGTAATTGAAGCCAGACACGAAGAGAAACCGGACAAGTTTGGATCCGTAAGTGTTTTTGAGTTTATTCCAGTTTATTATGTAAAGAGTTTAGTGAGCACTTTTAGTTGCATTAATCGTTTATGGTTTGGCTTCGGAGTTGTGAAGATGTTGAAAAGGGTTCTATAAAAACAGTATTGTACAATTGTACCGTACCTGGTTTGTGAATGTGAAACGTGTGCTGAACACTACGTTATTATCAATTAGTTACGTGCAAGTTGTTTGTTGTTGTCTATTCATGCAATCATTTGCATATAGAGAATGCAGTTGCCCAACACGCATCTTTCACAAACCACGCACCATGGCACCATACCGCTTTAACGTCTGTGCGTTTACAGATCAGCCGTCAGTTCGTTCGCAAGTTCCGTCTTCCGGGTCATGTAAACGCAGAGGAGGTGAAAAGTGAGCTTTCAAGGGATGGACATCTTACTGTCAGGTTAGTTGTTGTTTTTGCTGACTAGAAAAGGGAGCCAAGACTCTGCGCGGTGTGCTGTAAGGATTAGCATATAACGAAAAGGTTACCTGTGACGCCATGCTTCACAACACAGCATACTGACAATGGCCATGATATGACATCTGTGGTTGTTTATCGTAGTTATCAATCAAAACGTTTGGTCACCAATATATAGTGACTAGCGACCTTTTTGCCATATTTGCATGGTTGCTTTTTATATTTATAGCATTTTAGATACGAGAAACAACGTCCAAGTGGAACTGTGAAGACGATTCCCATTTCTGTGCAGAAGCACTAGACACTAGGTTAGCATTAGCCTTTAGCTGAAGGCTCCTTGTAAGTCAAACTATGTCATAACTAAACGAATGGGGTTATTTCGTGCCTTCATTGTGCCATGTTCGTTTGTCCATGTTGTGTCAATGTGTTATCAAATATATCGGTTGTTTTATGTGGTCGAACGAATAGGATTGGCACTTCTTTTTGTGAACCGAACTGTTCATTAATATTGTTGGGCTGATTATGATGAGAGAATAGTATTTTGCATTTGCTCGCTAAGCGGGAACGCGGGGGGGGGGGGGGGGGGGGGGGGGGGGGGGGGGGGGGGGGGGGTGGGGGGGGGGGGGGGGGGGGGGGGGGGGGGGGGGGGGGTGGGGGGGGGGGGGGGGGGGGGGGGGGTGGGGGAACGCTCGTGGTTTCTATTTTCCAGTGTATTTGTATTTTGTTGCGTTTGCTGTTGCAAGATGTCCCAGTGAAGGTTTGAGTTCGACTCTAGTTTTGATACTTTTTTGATGAAGGTTGAGTGTTCTTTTAGTTCGTTATTAACTTCGGTTCATTATGTTTGTTGTTTGATTGCACTTTATACGTAGAAGTTTGTGAAATACCAATAAACATTTCTTTTTGTTCTGGCAGTTTTTGCACTTTGCGGTTGGCTCTGCTTTTCTATCTGTTGTGACGATGACGTTGTCTTACACTCTGTACGCTTACTGTAGTTGTAGTATGTGTTGGGTCTTACTGTGGGTCTAAGTAAATAGACGCCTTGAAAACCACGGCCACGGTTTTCTGAATTAGCGAAATATCTTGTCATGTTTTGAGGGGTGAATGTATATGACGCTCCGCACAACGCAGTCATATAAAGTTGCTCCGTTTAGGACAATGTCCATGTTCGATGTATCGAACAAGTTCTACGTTGGAGACTTTCAAGGATGCATCAATGCCGCTCAAGTAAGTAGTCTTTTGGTTTTACGTCTCCAATCTACGATAGATGTGACTGTGATAACCCTATAGTTATGTTGTGTTTGTCCTTATTAGAGTCTAAACCCCAAATGCTGAAAGGTTATTCAATTCAATAAGCGTATATAAGTTTAAATGTGTTAGTGTTGTTACATATTGGTTGGTTTTTATGCTGGCAAGATCTGAGACTGTACAATTTTACTTTCAGAAAATGAAGGCTGTCACTGATGCGGAGAAGTTGCAGCGTGATGTGTTCATCTACAGGGCGTACACAGCTCAGAAGAAGTTCGCAGTTGTCTTGGAGGAGGTGCCGCATACGGCTACGCACATTGTATTGCGTGCCGTGCGGCTGTCAGCGCTTTGGGGACAGGCTAAAGACAAGTTGGTTTTATTTGTGACTTGGCCTTGCGTAAATAGAGATGTTTAGTTTTGTGGAACAGCCTCCGGAGGTGTCACGCCTGAGCTACTCGAGAGGTAACTGGTATGTGAATGCGTGTTCCGTGTTGTATGTGCATGTGTGTGAGAGTGTATGTGATTTTACGTTCACCTTTCTTTTACCTCAGAGCTTAGTTACTGGTTTGGAGCAGCAAGTTGAGCAGATGAAAATCATGAAAAGAGTAGAGAGCTTCTTTTTGTAGGGCGCCCATCATGGAACTAGTGGAATCCGAATCGGCCGCTTGCTGTGTTGCAGACGAGCTTGAGGAAATGGCTTGTGTTCTATACGCTACTATATTTCTGAACTCCGATGTGGGTTTATGGTATTTGATTATTGAGAGGTGAGAGGATAGTGAAGCATATTGTTAGTAAATCGGTGATAAGCATGGGGTAAGGACACGAAGCAGTGAAACCACAACATTAAGTGGGTGCATGATTGCGAGAACATAGTGAACAACAACAATATACGTTTTTAGCATTGGAAAATTTAGCAATTTAGCATTGGTTGCGTAAAGGTGCATGCTCTTGAAACCAAGCGGAAAACATTTAGTTATTTTCATTTTAGCGTCCGGAAGATGCGCTTCGTTGCGTTGATAATTGTGAGGGGCTGGAGGCACTGGCAGTGTCTATCCACGCTCTTCTTTCCATGGGTCGTCCGGATGTGGCAATGTAGGTTTTTTACAGAGCGTGGATCTTTGTTCGGTGTTTAGATCCGGACTCGCCAGGTTCTTCGATGCGTATCTTTTCGCAAGAACCTGGCGTAGTTGCGTTGCTATGCTCTCTTTTCTGGTTCGGTATACCTCTACACAACCATATCCAGGCAGTTTACCCAGTTATCTAACAATCTAACGGCCAGAATAGCTGGTGAACCTGTAACGGGATGGCTTGCTTGCTGTTCGATTACTTCTACCCAACTAAAGGAAGAAAAGTCCTGCGGCTTTTAGTTTACGTTCATCGGAGTCCATGTGTGCTAGAAGCACTAATGAGTGGATGAGTTTAGCGTGTTTGCCTTTTTTATTGAATTAAGTATGATTTAGGAAAGCACTGCGCCGTATGTGCACCGTTGACGAAGATCACACACTGACACAGTTGGCGTCGGCTTGGTTAGCTGTGAGTATTGGAAAGGATGCTCTGAAGAATGCGTTCTACATTTATGAGGTGTATAGAAGTTTATATTTTGATTGTTACAGTTCTCCGGCAGCCGTGATTCCGATGCTTTGTATTCTTCTAGGCGACAGTGGCTCAGCTGTGTCGAGCCAGTCGAGCTCGTGCTGGCACTGATGTTTCTTTGTTCAGAGGACTAACCTTTTCTTAGGGCCTACTATTACATTATTACCTTTGTATGGGTATAAACTTGCACCTACTTCAGAGGTCTAACCTCTAACGTTTGTTATCTGTATCTTTATATGGGTCTAAAGTTACACTCTCCAAAGAATGACTTGGTTCCAGGAAATGAAAAAAAATATCAATTTTTATGTGGGCCTAAAGTTACACTTACTCAGAGGTCTAACGTCTATCCTTTCAATGTGTTTATCTTTGCATGATGATCTTGGTTCTAGGAAATGATCGACAAGCACAGACCGACCACCCAGCTCCTCGTGGGCAAAGCCAATGTCCTCATATGTCAAGGAAAGATTGATGAAGCGGAGAAGGTGCTTCAGGTAAGTCATTGTTTTTTTGGCGTGTAGGGCCTAGGCCTAGGACCCAGGTTTAAGTGGTACGGCTTACCAGTGACACCTATGATGGCGCGTGATTTTACTCATCGGCTTATGCCGTGGGTAGGACGCTAGTTTTTATTGGGAGCGGGAGCTTCTGTATGTAATGAATTACGAAGTAATGTTGAAAGTGCAATGTAGAAATGAATGAAATAGTAAGCAAAGACCATACGAATATGGACCCCGTTTCGACCCTATCGCATACGAGGGTTTTTACCCGGGTTGGGTCTCATCAGTGCGATGACCACGGGATTATGTAGATTTTGCACATTCCCCATTTATCATGTCGTCAGGTATGCCAAATTTTTCGGTGTGTGTGGCTACTCGCTACCTATGACACCATATATTGTTGCGTCATTTTTTTCACTTTGCATGCGATGCGCATTCGATATATTTACGGCTTACCAGTGACGAAGTCTTACCTATGATACGCATGCGATACGCATTCGGTATATTTTCTCAGATCTATTTCGTACAGGAAGCTCTGTCGCTGGATAACAGTTGTGTGGAAGCTCTTGTCTGCCGATTGGTGTGCTCGTCGCACGCCGCTTCGACCAACCAGGGATCCTACCGTAAGCAGATGGTACAACTGCGAGCTACGTGCCCGGATACTCCATTCTTGGCTGATTGTGACAAGGCTATGGAGGAATTTGATAGAGCTGTTGGTGGAATGGGACTAGGAGTAACAGTTGGTTCCGATTCGTCGGTGTAGTTTTGTTTTTATTATGTAGTCAGAGTTTGTATTGAGTTTTGATACCTTCCTTGATCTTGGCTCATTAACTTTTTGAATGACTTATTTGGAGATTATTTTATATAATAATGCACTGTATGATGGGTAAAATACGTAGTTTTATCGTCTTTAGCCCTTTAGCGTTTATTTAGCTTTAGCGTCTTTAGTGTATTGTTTTAGCGGGATTTTTACTCGGGTATTGTTGTATATTTTAGCTAGTTTCCGTCACTTGAATTTTGTCGGTGAAATCATAGATATTTTCAGTTTTGTTCCACATTGCGTTACGGGTTGTGTATTAAACACAGCAGTGAACATTTAGCGGTTTGGCTGTTTTTTATTCGGCACACTGCTTATCGTAATAAATTTCCGTCCATTGTAGTCTAGTGGAACTTTTCTTCTTTCTTGCGTCAACGAAACTGACCGTCATTCTGTGTCTTTTGGGTTTTGAAATATCGTTATTATAAGTTATTTTAACTTTAAATTCTTAAATACCCGACTATTTTTACTATTTATTCGATCCAGTATTAATAATCATTCTTATAAATCGGTATATTAATTTAAATTAGCTACTGTTAGTCTAAGATGGTGCGAGGTGCGTGTTTCGTTCTCTTGTTTGTTTCAAACTCACGGTTTACCTTTAAAGCGAAATGCTAGCCCCTTTGGAAAATTTGCATATGATAAGCAAATCCTATGTATCCTATGCTAATTTTGTACGATTGCCGTGGAAGATCGTACAAAATTAGCATAAGATACATAGGATTTGCTTATCATATGCAAATTTTCCAAAGAGGCTAGCATTTTGCTTTAAATCCACAATTTAGTGAATGAGCGTTCCACGGGCGATCAATGGAATACGATGGTCTATGAGGAAGAGATTGTTCGTTGGTGCTGGGTGAGTTTACTGTTTATTATTATTATTATCATTATTATTATTAACCGACTTGAATTCTTTCCTTTCTTGTTGTCATAGAGTTGGTTAGCGTTATGCAGTAAATTTTTCTCCCCTCATTTTTTTTTCGTTTTGGTGTTTTAGCGGTATGGCATATGGCATTCGGTTTTACTAAATGATTTGTCTAAAATACGTTTCGCAAACCACGTATCAACAACCAATGTTAAGCGTAATTCAGGGTTGCACTGGGAACTGGTAGTGCTTTTGCCGTTTATCGAGCAGTTGAAAGTGTGGACGATTTGTATCAAATTGGAGCCATTCGATTTGGACGCGCCGCAAAGCAGGTAATGTTGATGACTGTTGTCTCTACCCTTCCTATGTCGAAGTTTGATGCTGGTTTAAAGCGAAATACCGGCTGGTTTTTGAAACACATCGAGTAGACTAGCATTCTTATACAGCGTATACAAATGAACATAAATTAGAATAAGAAATCGAGCTAAGTTCGAGCAAATTGGCATAAATACGTAAGAGTTCAGTTGTCCACGATAAGTTTCAAAAACTGGCCGGTATTTCGCTTTTAAGTTTGTTCGTATATCAGTCTGGAAGAGGAAACGTGTTAGTGGTGTTAGTGTTCTTTGATTAGTTCGTTGAACGATGCTGAGTCCCGATACAAGTCATACATTATTCTGTGCTTATCAAGTTGCCAGGCTATGTAAAACGTCGCCAACGTCGGTGTTTTCGAAATATCATAGACGCACAATGCACACTTCTAACTAATCTAATGGAAGTCACAAATGCGAATCGTGAACATTACGGTTATTTTTTTAGGTGGCATCCATCATTTACGACTACAAGTCTTCTTTACGTGGTATGGATGACCTTTCCGATGTATATGCTGAGGAAATCAGGGCTGTAAGTTTTCTTTCTTTTCAATTTTAATAGATGGAAATGTTGTTCGTCCGTTTGTCGTTTTGAAGCGACTATAGCGTATTATTGAAATTGAGATTTAGGTTTTGAACTGTTTATATGGGGGTAATAATTTGATGTTGTTAGTGTTGTTTGGTTATATTGATCTGCTTTCAGGTGCACCTTAGAAGTGCTCATAAGCTGCTCGACCTTTGTTGCGCAAATGGTGGAATATTTATCAAGGTGGGTTCTGCTGATTTTTACATATATTATAGGTGGTGTACTTTAATAGCGTTATGCGCCTTCTGGTGTGTTCGTGTATAACATGCATGCACCCTTTTTATACCCGTCTTCCCTGCACCAATTTGCATGTAATGCATGAGAATGCAAATGCAGTGCAGTTGTTCAATATAGCTTTTCACTAACCACATGTTATACAGAGTTGTACCACTTGAGGATGCGTTATCTATAAGCGTGTGCGATTTTTCGCGTCAGTGTTCCTATTTGGCTCGAATAAGCTAATTTTTAGGGATTATATTTGTCCAGTTTAGGTTGGTCAGCATATTGCCTCTCTGGAGTATTTAGTGCCGATAGAGTACACTAGTACCCTATCACGTCTTCTCAGTGATGCACCTCGGTCCTCTTTTGAAGATGTGAAATTCGTCGTGGAAAGGGAACTTAAGAGAAAGGTTGGTTTACCGAGTTTTGTAAGAATTTCGCCTGGTTTAGCTTATTTGCTCAATATATGATTACTAATTATGTATGGCATTTGTGCCGTCGAATTTATTTTTTACTTCTGAACAGTTTATAGTTTCATTTCAGCTTGAGGATGTATTTTCTGAATTTTCGGTCGATCCAATTGGCGCAGCAAGTTTAGCTCAGGTAATCGATATGTTCTTTTTGATGAGATGGTTATGGTTTTACCATAATAACTAATAACTCGATGAAGTTTAACTATGATGGCTGGGCATAAGTCGTGATGTGAGATGATATATATATGGGTGTTTCACTCAGTTAAATTCTACAAGCGGAGACGGTTGATGTTGACGCACGGCTTTACGCGCCGTTTTTTGCCAGATGTCAAATTATCTACGAATCTACGTCTGTCTAGGTGCATGTTGCTCGGCGCCGAGATACCGGCGAGCAGGTTGCGTGCAAGGTGCAACATAAAAGGTTACAGAAGAACGCCCGGACCGACGTCAATACTATGGAGGTGATTATTTTTTTGTTATCAAAATATCTATTAAATTCAGTGAGCTTGCGCCTAGGTTATAGGGCTGGCTGAACATTCTTTGCAAAGGCAATTGGTTTTTGTTTGTGTAGCTTTAATCCTTTTTGAGCTTTAATTATCTATTCTATATTCTAGTATGTATGTATTCCGGTTGCCGTAGGTTGGTTTGGTCTTTGACTCTTGGATTTACTTATATGATGAAAATATCAAGTCACCGGCCAGTTACGCTTCCGAGTCTAGTTTTCTTATTAATTCTCTTCTTTTTTTTTTAGTTCCTGGTCAACGTTGCGAAAATCCTTTGCCCCGAATTCAAGTTAATGTGGCTAGTGGATGAAGTTAAGCACAACCTTCCTTACGTGAGTATTTTATTTAAATGATTGGCCATTTCGCTTGTTTCGTGGATTATTTTCCTTGTAACGCGTTATTAACTGATTGAAATAACTTTCCTCTTATTCCAATATTTAACTCTTGAACTTTGTTTGGTTTTGAAAAAAAGGTGGAATTACCGACACCGTTGCCGTTTCAGGAACTTGATTTCATTCACGAAGCACATAATGCCGACAAAGCGAGAGAACGATATTCACATCTCAAGTTTTTGAAGGTGAGTTTATGTTTAATACTCTTTCTTTGACTAGAACCTTTGTTTGAAAAGCCTGCACAATGTCTTGTTTGTTCTCCATTCCTACATTGGAGACCGGATCCAGAGGTCACGTGTTGTTAACAACTGTATCTCAGCTTACATCAGTTTTTGAACACACTTGCATATATTGTTTAAGAATTCAGGCCTACATCACCTAAAATCGCGTGTCATGCCGCTTTAGCCGACAATATTTGGAAGTTTCTGGTTTCAGATTCCGAGGAATCACTATGACTTGTCAACGAATCAGATGCTGACGATGGAGTTATGCGAAGGAGTTCAAATTGACAAGAGGATAGAATTGGACAAGCTGGGCGTAGACAAACATCAGGTAATGGTTGGGCGTAAATCCCGTGTGTAAACTAATGTCGTATAGCCAGTGGCCCATCGTCAGTGCCCGAAACGGAACTACGCAAGCGATATTATGTATGTGCTTCCCTTTACACGTATATAATATAAATTTACAATAACTTCTGGAGATGGTCTTACAAGATGTTAGAGAATCCGGCTAAAGTTTTGTACGTTTGCACAATTTGCACTCCGCTTTGTACATCATCATCAGGATTATTGTTGCTATTGTCGCTTCTGACATAGCACTTCATCTGCATGTCTGCAGCTTGCCCTAAAATGGGAATGCTTATTCTTTGATGTCTCGTACCTCCTACTTATTTTTAGATTTGTCGTAATTTGGGACGTCTCATGTCACAGATGATCTTTCTGGATGGAGACGTGCACTGTGACCCACACCCTGGGAATATACTCATCAATAAGAGGAAAGATGGAAAGACGGAAATTGTACTACTGGATCATGGACTCTATTTGGTGGGTTTCGTTTCCAGTTTGCTCCTTTTTTGTGTATTTCAACTCGAACTTTGCGCGAGAAAAGTGGTATCTGCCTCCGCCATGGCAGGGTAGCGAAGCGGACCCGAAGGACACTGGTGTACGAGATGGATGCGGGAGCTAGCGCTCTTGTTCTTGTTGCGCACATGATGCGTTCTTTCTAAGGCGTGTGTGGAGTTTCATGAGTGTTCTCGGGTGTTGAGGACCCGTTTTATTTCATGTGCATAGTTTTTTTTAGAAAATGAATGACAACTTCCGTAGCCAGTACACGAACCTGTGGTTCGCACTCCTCAAGGCGGATGCTGATGAGATTAGGGTATGTCTTGTCTTATTTTACGTTTAATTTAGGGTATTAGCATTTGGATAATTTTTGTGCATAACGTCTTTGTAGTTTTACATATGATTACTGCACCTCGCCAGAACGATTTCACTGATTCGTTTCGCTTGTGGTGTATAAGATTGTAATATTCTAAACTTCTAAGATGGGCGTGTTAATTGTAAGGTATATTGTGTATTTCGAATTTCGACCAATGTCGACATTCAGAGAAGCGCTATGGCAATGGGAGTGGGTGAAATGTACGGCCTATTGGCGTGTATGGTCACGCAACGGTCGTGGAGAAGTGTGACACAGGGAATCAGTAAGGCCAAGAAGGATGATCAGGAGGTCAGTTTATTATGTTGAAATTGAAATGTGTTATATTGGAGCCTGCCTGGCAGTTAAATACCATCCGGATACGGAGAGGTCTGAAAGAATCCAGGGGCGGAAGGGTTGGGGTGGCTGGAGCATTGTACGTTTTGTCTAATTGCTTGATTTCGAACTAACTGTGATGCAAGTGTAGAAGAATTACATGCGTAGCCTATAAATCTATGCGTAAAATTACGCATCAACCATCTCCGGATTGACTTTGACCACCTCCGGAGGCAAATGCAAAAATATAGATTTGGGTGAAATGTACCAGTGGTAATTTACGGTTCGACTCTCAACTAAGCGACCATCTCCGAAATTACGCATGAAAATTATAGCCTGGCGTAGCCTGGGCCTCAACAAGCGGCGCTGTAAAAAAAACCTGGCCTAATGTGAATGTCCTCTTGTCTCATATCAAGAATTTTGCTTGTACGGTAATTATGCTTTTTTATCAACACCTACCTATCAAATGAAGCTTAATCGTGTATTTTCAGAAGCTTGAATTGCGCACCTATGCGGTGAACCTAATTCCACAAATCAGCGAGGTGCGCTGAATTTTCCTTTATTTCTATCTAGTATAGTTTATCTTGCTATTTCCTTATTTTTTGTAGTGTATTTATTATATGTATTTATACTAAATATTCTACATGATGGAGTGTTACCTTTACCATTACGATTGGCTACATTTCACTGTTTCACTCACTTTCACTTTCCGCATTAATCAAACTTAAAACAGGTTCTACAACGTGTACCCCGTGAGATGCTCCTTATTCTGAAAACGAACGACCTTTTACGTGGAATTGAACGCATTCTGGGCACGTCAAATCGAGCCGACTCATTGACTGAGGTAGTGCCTTCTTTTCTACTAGATCCTATGTTCTTAAAACGGTATAACGGCCGGGTTTGCAACTTACGTCGAATAACATCTCCACATGTTATTGCAAGGGTTCTGTCTTTGAAGCGTTTGTTTATAAGTATGTTACGTTATGTCATTGAGATTGAGCTACTTTTACGCACGGATGGAATTTATGTCTCGACTCCCTTGTCCCTTATATTTCTTATTATTTCCAGATGTCCAAGTTTGTGGTGAGGTCTCATTATCAGCACGCTATTCAAAACGTTTCATCTGGCTTCTCCAGGTTTTATTTACGAATTGCGTTCTTCTGGGATTTGAGTAAGATTTATGCATATGAATATTATTTGATGTTGGCAGACTTTACTAGGTTTAAGAGAATTGCTTAGATTTAGAGTTGGCTAGTTTTTGCACACCACAACTCTAGTTTTGTTTGTTTAAGTTTGTCAGTTGTCATTCGGAGGCCACGTTTTTTCTATTTTGTGTTGAGTTGTTGAATGTTAGATAAGAGCGCTTCATAGTTTAGCGTAGTTATAGTCGCTGTGTTAGTATTTGATCATAGTTTTTCTCTTTTCTTCCCATTCAGTTGTTTCCGGTGTATCTTTTTTGCTCAATTTAGGATTATTGAATTATTTTCACTTGTTTTTATTGTTAGGCGCCGGTTGCTTCTTTTTAGTGTTATATGGCGTGTTTGATTGTTCTATGGTGTACTGAATAATTAGTTTTTCATAGTTTTATCTATATTTGTTGTTATTGCGAATAATAAGTTGAGCTTATTTGCCTAATCTTCCCTTACCCTTTTTTGACGGGTGTTCAGTAGATAGGTGTTTTTTTTGGTTATTATTTTTGTGAGGAGTTTCGATATGATAGGCATAGGTAGTAAATTAGCATTACAGTACCCGTAACGTTACAGTTCTAGTCACACTTGCAGTAATTGAGTGATTATTTAAACCCCATGGAATGTAAGTTTTAATTTTTATGAATATTTATGTGATGTTAAAATTTTTTGAATAAAATGTCTGTGAAAATTGGTGTGTAGAGATTGAGCCGTTTATTTCGAATCATTTACCTTTTTTGGCAGTTGTAGATTGTATTTTCTGTGCACGAGGGAGGGTAGGTATTTTGTTTTTCTGAATTATAAGTGATGAGTGCCTTTTAGGTTCGGAGTTCCTCTCTTCGTGGAGAAAGCACACCACATTGAAGGTCAGTTTTCTTTTTTATGTTTTGTTTTATTCTTTGCATGTGTGGTTATGGGTTCGTTTCCTTAATTGCTGGGGTGCTTCTACTTTAATTATCTCTTTTTGATCGCTATATAACTAATAGAGTATTTATATTCCGATTCCTCGATGAAAAAAAAAAGAAACGCCACCTATATATTAGTACTTGTTTACGGTGTACAAGCGCGCGTTAGCATGTTAGCAAAGGCCTGACATTGGCATACTGTAGCGGATATTCTCAACGATTTGGCTTTTTCCATGTGCGGACTGAAATTGGCACATGAATACTTTTTAAAACTATGCATCATTTGTACTTCGATGAGAATATTCACTTTATTTCACTTTGTTCACCACACTGTCCTGTGCGGCTCTCTTACTCATCGATCTCATTCTGTCTGCCGTTCTCCGTCTCTCTCCTCGGCTCACGACCTTCTTTTCATCTCTCTCTATCTCTCGATGGCCCCTTTCTCTCGGTCTCTCGACTCCCATTGTCCATATGTTGTCTATGATACGATCCCCTGCGACCGAATAGTCATTCATTTGCAGCCTTTTTTTCTCACTGTGACCCCCAACGCCTAGGTCGATTTGACTGTCAGCATAGCAGCGGTAGGTTAGGAGCTTATTGTTAGCTTAGCAGTTAGTATAATTCTTTATAGTCACAAGCAAATAAGTAATAACAGTGTGAGTAGATATTATTTTTGTTTTTAGTGCAAATACATTTGCTGGTGGTGATGTGCGTTGCGCGTAGCCGCGTAGTTTCAAAACCACATTGAATCACTGCGATACGCATTGCTGTATTGCGGGCAGTTTATCTGTTTGCGTAGATTTTTAGAAGTAGATTTGCAAAGAGTAGATTTGCAAAAAGTTGAATTTGTTTATTTGATAGCAGATCAGACCATCAGGCGGCGTGCAAACAAAAATTTCATTTATTTTCCGTCAGTCCAACCATCCATCTTTGATTTTCATTCTTATGGCGAGCCACTGTAGTCCAGTAGTTTGTGCATTGCATTAGTACATTTTTCATTGTCCTGACGACGGGAAAATTAGATTACAATTAATTGATTATTCTTCAAATGCATGTATTATTATTCGTCATGCTCATTTCTGTTTGCTTTGTTTGGTGGTGATTCAGCTGAAATGTGAAAGTGAAAATATGCTTTGTTTGCTTTAGAAAAAGCTGATTTTTTTTTATCGCACGTTATTCTTTTTGTGGCACTGGCATCTTGCTTTCTATATCTCCCTTCTTCGAAATTCGTTATGTAGGCATAAATCATTAGCTCTTGTGGGTTTCTCCGTTTCTAGGCTACGAGCGCTCTTTTTGAACTTTTGTTTTTCGAAAAAAAAGGAAAGAAGAACTTGTGGTAAATAATAGAAATGCAGGAAACTAGGGACCTGATGGTAAAAGGTTCGAACAAATTTCCTGTGCAGTAAAATTGTGCACAAATTTCGCCACTGTTTACAGTCTTTACTACATTGCGTAATTTATTTTCTTTTGCTTGCTCGGCAACTCGGCTCTGTATCTGTAGAGCTAGAGTTCTCAATAGCCAAGAGCGTACTTTGTTCTTTGTCCTGTATGTTTGTAGTTATGTTGTGTACATGTGAGTGTGCACTTCACGTGCACTTTGTGTGCCCCCTTTTGATAACTTATCGGTCGGGCTATTTATTTTGACTAAAATGATATTTATTTTGACTCTAGACCTGCCTAGGAAAGACCGAAATGTTGCCCCTTTGTTTTATTGAAGGACTAACGAATCGTTCTTTATTGGCTTTTGAAATTAATTAACTGAGAATCGAGTATTTATAATTGAATATGGAATTTTACTTGGAGAATTAATTATTACTTCATAACTTCATCCATGAGTAATGTGAAATTATAAAGATTAATTATAAAGCGAACACTGAGCGCATAACACCGTAATTTCAACTTACTCTCTCTATCTCTCGCACATATATGCCTCTATGCCCTAGCCCTATATAAACTCACCATAAATTAAATGATTCATAAATCACATCATTGTTTTTAGTCAACGAATGAGCTGAATTCTTTGAACCGCGTGATACTTACTAGGTGTAGGTGTCTCACTATTTATGTGTTCATTTGTCTGCAACAGATTACCTGATTACCGTACCTTATCAGACTTGGAAACTTCTTTCCTCGTTTCTTCTAATCGTATATTTCTTTCTGTACTTTGCACATCTTGTTCGTAAAGCCTTGAATTCTTTTAAATGTCTGTGAAAGGTTTTTGTTTGTTGCGTTCGTGGAGTATCCCTTGCCTTTGCCTTGAAACTGCATTTAATTTACACAGATTGTCCTTTTGCCTTCTGCAGCCTCCAGTTTTGACAAGCCTCTCCATTTGATAGTAATGTTAGAAGTTAGAAGGGCTGTTATCAGTTAGAGTATAGAGTATAGATTAATAGTACGTGCCGAACGTTAGTTTAAAAAAAGTGCTGAGGCGGCATTGAACGAATTCCCGGTTATTTATTCTTGCTTGTCATCTTGGCAGCTGACGCTAGTTCTTTTCCTGTAACCTGAAATCCAGTTTATTTTTACATGTGCCATTCAGCCGTCTGGCGTAACTTATTGGACACGAAAACGTTTGTAGTTTGTAGTTAAGCATATGAAACTTGTGTTCTCTTTTATGTGTCATCTTGAAAGTGACGTTGACGACGTTGCGTTTGTATGGATCGTATCGTAACCCTAAGACTACGCAGTAAACATTGAGTGTTTAACTACTTTTGTAGCGTTAGCTTCGTTCGATAGCAGTTGAAGGGCTCAAGCTGTATTACAGCTTCATTCTGTGTTCAGGGTTTAGCAACGGTGCAGTAGATTTAATTTATCCAAAGTTTAGGGTTCAATAAAATGTGGGGTGACCGCTGGCTTCCTGTCTGTCAGTCTGCCTCGATCTCTCTTCCGTGTGTCTATTTCTCGCCCACTTCGTTTTTCTTTGAATTCTGCTACCTTATCAATTATAAACATTCCAATATGTTATCATTTACCTGCTGCGTCTGCTACGTGCTACTTGGCTTTGTTAAAGCGAAATACCGGCCGGTTTTTGAAACGCATCATGGTCAAGTGAATTCTGAAGTATTTATGCAAATTTTCTCGAATTTAGCTCGATTTTTTATTCTGATTCATGTTCATCTGCATAAGCTGCATAAGAATCATGGTCCACCCGGTGTGTTTCAAAAAACGACTGGTATTTCGCTTTATCCTTTTTTTGAGTCGTGTCCTGCGTCTTATGTACTTTGAACATTGGTCGTTGACCTATTGACCTATAGCTTAGACAACACTTTTTTCAATCGCTTTGCTGGTCATTGTTTGCGTTACGTAAACAACCAAGACTTTCTTTTCATTGCAGATTCGAGCTAGACCTCTTTGGGTGGTTTTATCAGGAGCGAAGGAGAAATGGCACAGGTAACTTGTAATTTATTTATATGCAATTTGTAATAAGTTCGACCATAGTCGTTTGCATCCTGGTTTATGTTCGCACTGTTGTACCGCTTGCTTCCTGTTCTATGTATTAGTGTAAACTTGTAAATGCTTGTTTATGTAGGTCTTAGGTCAAACCTTTGGCTTTGGTTCTTTGGTAGTAATTATAACTGATACTTACTATGTTTGTTCATGCATGCTGACTCATGGTTTACATTTTCGTATCATGTAAGGTCAGCGAGTTTAAGTAAGCCCCTAAGCCTAAACCTGAACATAGGCCCGTGCCTATGTAACATGATATTGTTTTAGCGTATTCGTTTCTGTCGTTGTAGGGCCTGGAGTTTGAAGATGGCATCTCGACCGGATCCTCTTCTAGTACCGGATCCATAGAGATAATCAGTACATCAGATGTGGAAGTGGTGCAGGAAACGAAGGCAAATGAGGAATAGTGAGTCTTCTCTATTTCATTTTGGGTTTCTGTAGTTTTCATTTTTTTTCTTATTCAGTTTGTACTTGTGTTCGTTTACTCATAACCAAAACCTTTATTGGTAGGACAAATAACGTTTGTTGTAGTATGTATGAACTGGTTTCTAAAGCTAAGGTGGTTTTGTGCTGTGCCGTGGTGAGACCAACGTACTAATGAAGGGCACTTTATTCAGTCTTAATCATAAAATCATCACACATAAATAGGCGAAATCTTGTGGAACCCAGTCCTTTTTCGTATTTTTCGTAAGAAGTGGTGGAAATTGTTTTCAGTAGTCCGGAATTGGTGGAAGGGTACGCAAAAAATTCATGGAAAAATGGGTGAAATTTGGTGGAAGGGTGTCTAAACCACGCCCCTTTTCTAGCAAATTACAGGAAAATTCGTGGAAAAGTGCAAAAATGATGGAAGGGTTGACCTCTATAGGGACATAAAAATGTCCAATTTTGGTGGAAGGGTACGAAAATTTTCCCCACTTCTTGACCTCAGGAGTCGCGTTTGTTGAAGTTACTAAATTTGAACTCCACAATTTATGGGTGTCTTTTGTCCCATGCCGGCACACGGCACTAGTGTTTTTTGCCTATTTGTTTGTTTGTTTGTTTGGGCGTTTGGGTACGTGTTATCAAACTAAACTGCTTTTAGCCGGTGGAGTCGTGGGCCTTACCACTCCGAGGATTATGCAGAGATGCCGATTTATACGAAGATTCTTGGTATGTTTTGATATTGTATTCTGCAGTTACTAGTTACATGATACCGTATATGTGTTTTTCCTAACCTAACTTTTTCTGATCCAAGCAGGGCATGCTATTGTTGGGTTGATAGCTTACGTATATTGTACATTGTACTTGTTTATTGTTATGAAAATATTAGGGGCAGCATCTATTTTAGTTTACCATGTGTTTCTGGTATTAGTATTAGTCGGCTTAAATCTGCATTTTTTTTAAATTATAAGTATGCTGGTGTGCTCGATGTGTTTCAAAAACCAGCCGGCATTTCGCTTTAAGATTATTTGATTTCTGATCGTAATAAATGTTGTTTTTCAAAAACCAGCCGGCATTTCGCTTTAAGATTATTTGATTTCTGTTCGTAATAAATGTTGTTATGTTATGTTATTTCAGTATACTTCGGCTTTGCTGTAATGATCTTCTTCGCGAGAATTTCTGACTGGCTACGTGCTAAAGGATTCATGGAAAGTCGATGCGGACATGAATTGGATAGCCAGAAGGTATGGTTACTATTATTATTATTATTATTATTATTATTATTATTATTATTAATTATTAATTATTAATTATTATTATTATTACCAGTCGGCTCACGCCGCCTGAGGCTTACGTGGAAATATGATTGGTTTAGCATGGGCGTACTTATATACAAAGTTTCAAACGTATCATAAGAAATTCACATAATAGGAAACATTTGCATATGCATACTTCGATATTGAGCTGCGACACTCTTTTATATCCGAACACGCGGAACAATTGTCGAAAATTTGCATTTCCGTAACGCACATCGGTATGCAAATTACGCTACAGTTCCTCTTTTATATAATAAGATTATTATTATTATCGGTCCTTATTTTATTTTGAATAGTTATACTCATTCAAAGTCGCCGTGAAAGACCATGTAAAAAGTTTATATGTGCACCGTTCTCGAAAATCTTCACGTTGGCTGTGTATGATATTAGTTGTAAATTAATTAGAATTTAGTATCAGGTACTGTATTAATATATTGTACAGTTAGAGTACTGTAGCGATGTCCTTACAGTTAGACAAAGAATGTTAGGCAAAAATGTACGTTTTTGTATTTGATGGAGTTTCGGAAACGGTTTCGGAAACGCAAAACTGGGAAACAAACCAACAACAGCTCTTTCTAGTTTCCAGCAGAGACGTTGAGTGTGCATGCAAACACGATAGTTTTACGTTTTTTTATCGTACTGTGGTTTCCCCCCTTTGTTGAAGAAATCCGCGCTGAATTATTTTGGGCCGTTTCGAGTTTCCGAAACAACATTTAAATACTTATGGGGAGTGAATAATCGTCCCCTCTTCCTTTTTTTGATCGGAGATGAATGGAGCAGTGTTGCGTGACTCGTTTTCCTTTTGTTCAGTCAGATAACATGTTTTAGGATTTCATCTCGCTGGAGAATGGGTTCGAGTCGATGTTCGTGAATAATATCTATCGGATTGCATCGGATGTGGTAAATCGTCCGATTGGTGGAGTTCCTGGGGCCATTATGAAACTAAAGGATAGAACGACGGATGATTATGGATGGACTCATAGGTTGGTAATTTTATTATTTAGTTATTTATTGTTTGTTCTTCTTGAGCTAATGTTTGGTATAGCTTAAAGCGAAATGCCTATGCCAGCTCCTTTGGAAAATTTGCATATGATAAGCAAATCCTATGTATCCTGTGCTAATTTTGTACGATCGTCCACGGCAATCGTACACAATTAGCATAGGATACATAGGATTTGCTTATCATATGCAAATTTTCCAAAGGAGCTGGCATTTCGCTTTAAGCCTAAGGCTGTTTCCCCAGACTGATGGTGGATAGGTGGATGCATAAGCTGTTAATATTTTTTACCGTGCTGTGCAGTAATTGTGTTAGTTCTTTTTGAGCGAATATCAAGTGCACGGCCTAATTGTGAGCCGAAGACCGTTCTCATTACGTACTAGTACCACGTACGTCGGTGTTATTATGTTTCTGCTGGTGATATTTTGTTGGTTTATGCACATGCTTAACATAGAGAGTTAGATATAATTTGAAACGTTTCTGGTGAGAATAGCACGTCGTAGCGCATTGGCGACGTTTTATATTTATGTTTTACCTTTTGGCGAATTTGTGGCTTTTCCACCAAGATTCTGCTGTTATTTATGTTTGAGAGTTTTTTCTCTGTTGAACTGTTCATTGTACGTTCCTTCCCTTTTCCAAAGTCTTTGTTTCAAATCTAACATTTGACCACAAACGTTGCGAATTTGCATTCAAACCTCGCATTCTAATATGTTTGTTTTATTCATATTCGAAGTTAGTTGTTATTTATTCTGTTGGTGGTAAGTCAAGCCCACCGGAGTCTCTAAGTGTGAGTATTTTAAATTAAATTATCCGTAAGTAGACTTTTACATGATCAGTGAAGCTTTATTGTGTTTTGCTTTTCGTCGCTGGCCACTTTTTGAACCGCTTTTCTTTTTTTGTGGACTCAAGTTGCCCTCGCTCTGTCACATTTTGTAAAATTTGTTCTTGATCAACCCCGTCTAAATCAGTGCACTATTTCTCCTCCTTTCTTATCTTGGCGTCTGACGTCTCCGAATTTTGCACACTATTCTTCAACCTGTAATTCGCATTTTGGTTGGGAGAATCCCCTGCACTACACTGTTTCTCATACTCATTGCTCATTTTAATTTATTTGGAAGAGAACCCCCTTAGAGTTTGAATTTTGGTCTTGTTACCTTATTATATTAACGTGTTTGAAATATTTAGCCAATATTTATTATTGGTCTTCTGTCTTGCGCACTCTACACTGGGGAAACTTCGCGGCTGCGCGGCGCCCCTATGGCGCAAAAATGTTGCGCGGCGGTCACACGGCGGTATCGCGGCGCAAATAGTCACAATCCCGAAAACGGATCCGCGGCTGGTGCGCCCCAGGTGCGCCGTGGGGCCGCCAGATGTTAGATATTAAAATGCACGGAAAGTACCGTACATGAAAAGTCAACACCACACCCAACACTGCACCACACACCGTAATTATACACAAATTTTGCAAGTTTTCGTGAATTTTTTTTCCTTTTTTTTTTATTTTTCTGAAAAAAATTGTTATTGAATTGTTGTTGTATTATTCCGTTACCCGTCATTTAAAAGTTAGAGCACCGTTTGTTTTAGCAGATTGAATGGGTAAATGTCTACAACAATATGTTTATATCCCTGGCGTACCAAGAAAATATGTATTCAGTGTCGTGGTGAGCTTTTAATTCCAAACAAAGAAAATATGTATTGTTAGGATTTGTGCTATTTTAGATAAAAAACATAAGTTCCATTCAGTGAAGTATATAACCAGTTTGTTGCTGTGTGTATTTGTTTTCAAAATATGTTGTTCTTTGAACGTCTTAATGATGTTTCTTTTGTTTCCTTTGATTTTCAGATTTTCAAGTTGCGATTGAGGTGCTTGATTGTCTTTTTGACGTTTACGAGTCCAGTTCAAAGCTTTTCAAGTCCAGTTCCTCTGACTATATTAAAAACGTGGGATGAATTATTGGACGTGAGTTCTTTTCTTTTATCACATGCATTTGTCTTGTGTTTTCGTTCTCAAGTTTTCATATTTTTATTCCTCATATTATTAGGCGAGAAGGCAATGAATCGCACTAATGGAGGGTGTGTTGGCGCAACTCGATAAATCCAGTGCGTCCGTGTTTGCTGGATTCTTCGCAATGCCACGACAACCGGTATGTTTTTTTAAATTTGTATATATTTACATGATTGGTCGAGATGCGAAGTCCATTTTACTTTGGAATAATGTAAATTCAACATGTTTTGTTTTCTCTGAAGTCCCTTACAGGGTCATGCTCCTCACCCTTTGTTGTACTGCGTTATTACCGAATTTGTGTACTGATGTCTGTGCAGAATATTGGTCAAAGATTGCCTATCCATTGCATATATATGGGTGTGACAAGTGGATCTTTTTGCATAACTTCAGATGTGGTAAATTGCGTTCTACGCTGTTCCGGACGGAGGGTCATTTTTAAAAATATGGGTTAGCCGGAATAAACTGTCCCTTTGAATCGTCAGTATTCTTATATTACCCGGGGAAAAGAAGCAGACATTTGAGAGTAGCAGTGACACTGGTGCACTTTGTTGTTGTTCTATAGACGATAAAATGATTTTTTACAGTTTGCACACGCGCTGAAAGTCAGTGTTGTGGAGTAGCCAGCTGGGTGGACCGTGCCTACTGGAAGCATAGACGTGGAAGATTACAGTGTATTTTAAGAGGTTCGGTTTTGCTAATTTTGTTACCTTTTACAGTTGTTTCGTATTTTTAGAATATGCTCAAGGCATGAATACTGCTTTCAGATCTTGACACACGGTGCGCTTGTTGACGTTGTCTTGTCTGGTGCTCGATTCTTAATCGCTTATGTATGTTACTTTTCTTATTGATCATATCTTTTCCTAATTTCAATTTATAGGCTGAGTGATGTCCTGTTCAGTCTTTCAATTTGTGTTTCGTTTCACGACTATTATTTTTCGCTTTTCAGGTTACTATGACACGCTCACTGTGCCTTCCGAGGAACACTCACGCTGTAATTTACAGTTCAAGAATAGGGTCAGTTATCCTACATTCCTGTGAGTTTCTTCTCTTATTGTTCTTATTTAAAACATACGATTTCGAGACAGGGCATAAAACTCGTCGGGAAAAGCTCAAAACCACCATCCAAATATATGCAGTGTTTCCGAAACTTGTATCTCTTTATGATACGTTTCTGATTTTCACCATACCTAATATTCTAATCCCGACGGTGATATGGCTACGAGCTACGAGCTCAAGACCACCGTCTCAATTTATGCAATATGCTAATTCGGATGGTGGTTTCGTCGGTCAGAGCGTCAACGAGTTTATTCCATGTTTCGAGATTACGTTTGCTCCTCCTATGGTATGTGCAATACTACTAATTCACCGTTTCGTTTCATTTTCCAGTCAAGTTTGTTATGCTTTCAGGTGAATCCTTCACACACTACGTAGTCGGTGGAACAATTTTCTGCATCTCCAATGGGCCCTTTTCCTTTTTGAAGCGAAGAAATGTCAATTGGAACATCTCGAATTTAAACCATTCGGTTGGGGCATTATACTTATACATTTGTGTATTTTATATTTGGAGTTTACTCATTATTTACTGCCTATTAAAGAGAAATTTCGGTCGGTTTTTGAATCGAGTACACCATCGTTCTTATGCAGCTTATGTAAAGGAGCGTAAATTAGACTAAATCGAGCTAAATGTGTAATAATCCGGTTGTCCAAGCTGCGTTTCAAAAACCGGCCGGTATTCCACTTTAACGTTTAGGCTAATGACTAATTCTATAATGTACTTTTATTTACTTCTATTGTTAGTTTCCTTTCTTGATTTAAAGTTTTGCAACATTCGACTTTGAAATGTATTTTGGATGACTGGACGGACTGGACCTGTTTCTTATATATGCGGTAGAATTGAATAATAATACTTTCCACCCACCTATTTTTGTAGATTGTAGAAACTTTATCTTCGTAGTAGAATCGTTTAAATATTGGATAGATGAAATAATCAAATGAAGTCCCTGACCCATTCTTTTCGTCGTTAATTTTCTATTAATAGTATTTTTGCCGTTTTCTATTTGCTTATCGCTTTGACAACTGCTTTGTGTTTTCAATGTACGCATTATTTACAAATCTTACAACCATAATTTAAAGATCATAACGATTTTTATTCGTTGCTTTTTTTCGCTGTATTTAATTGTAAGTTTTTCCAGTTTTGTTTATATTGTGCTCTGAATAAATATGTTTTTCTTGTTGTCGTTTTGTTGTTATGTATTGTACAGTAGTCGGATTGGTAAGGTGGTAGTACCGGGTACGGTATGCTCGGTTCACGTCCATTTCGCGCAGTCGCCGCGCAACCCTCGCGCCATCGCCGCGCAACCTCCGCGCCATCGCCGCGGACCACAGGCGGAATCGCGGCGCCCCTGGGGCGCAAAGTGGATCCGCCGCCCCGCTGTGGCGGAGCCTCTTTTTACGCGCGGCGATGGCGCCAATGTTGCGCGGCGATGGCGCGAAGTTTCACGTTGTAGGCTTGATAGCTTTGACATGATTAGGTAATTACTGAGTTTTTGATCTTTGATTTGCATAGGTTATAGGTTTGATGGGGCTGATCTAGTGAATAACGCATTCATCCTTATACCTAATATTGACGTGGTTTTCTGTTGTACACTTAGGTCTCTGTGAGAATTTAATCCGAACTATTCCCCTTATTTAACAAGTAAGTGTGCAGTTTAAATAGGATTTTTCTAGTTTTCCTGCTGTTTTGGTAGTCTTTGTACTTGTTTGACTTGTTTACGACCTTTTCTGCCTCGCTTGTTTTGGTTTTATTAATCTCTCGTTGTAGCAGCAATGACGGAACAAAAACAACAATCTAAGGCAGCAAAGTTTTCCATTGATTTCCTTGCCGGAGGATCGTCTGCTGCACTTGCGCGAACTATTGTGGCGCCAATTGATCGAGTGAAGATTCTTTTGCAGGTATGCAAATTTTATTTATAGTTGAACGTCCTTTGAGCTTTTATGATGTTCCAGTGCCCTGTTTGTTTAATATGAGGTTGATTACTGATTTTTTTTTGATGTATTGTAGATTGGTGAAGTCAGTTCCTTCCTTTCAAGAAAGTCATTAGGAGGAATTAATTAATTAACTCCCATTTGTAGTGCATTATTGTTAATCGGTGCGAATGCATGCCTCAGTGACCATAGACATATACTATGCAATATATAGATCAATTAATTACCTAATGCTGAATCTTGGTGATCTGTGTATTGAATCATTATTCAGCTGCAACACGCACAACGGACCATTGCAGTAGAGGATCGTTATACGGGAATAGTTGATTGTTTCCGACGAGTTGTGAAAGAACAGGGAGCACACACACTGTGGAGAGGAAACGGAATAAATGTTGTCAGAATATTTCCCCAGCAGGCTCTTAACTTTGCGTTCAAGGTTGGTTTTGGTTTCTTTACTTTATACGTCACTGACAACACAACCCTACTAGGTCCCTTCTTTATTAGCTCCTTGTGAAACATTGCGTATTAGGGTTCGTGTTATTTAAGTAGTACGTAAATAACGAAGTTTAAACATAGTTCAGAAGGCAACTGTAAGATACCGCATGTTGGTTTCTGTGCAACCGGATAAATCATTATTAAACTGTTCTTTTCTTTCACTGTTACATTTTAGGACACGTATAAACAATGGTTCCTCGCGGGTGTTGACAAAAAGGAGCACTTTTGGAGATTCTTTGCTGGAAATTTGGCTTCTGGAGGTGGGTGTTATTCATGTTTATTTTCTAATGTTTGGTTTGGTGCTGGACTAGTAAGATTTGTATGAACCTTAGCGAGATTCTAGTTTCCTACGCATGAGCAGCGAGGAACTCCCTAGCGGTTAGAAGGTGTGTATGCGTTTCTCTGGCTGGTTCCTATTGTCCCTCGTTGTCCCTTAAAGGGAATGTCAAGGGGGATTCTGCGCAGAAGGCATCTCCTTTAAGCAGATGAAGTGAATCTCGAAAGGCGCACAAAGAAGTATACCCATCGATTGAAAAAAATTAAAATTTTGTCATAAATGTGAACAAAATCACATTTGGATCAATCAATAGGGCAGCTCAATATCACAGTGGACCGCGCCGCAGTTGGAGTGCGTCGCGTCCTCTGTTCAAACACGCCGTGGCTTCAGTGAATACATTGGTCTGAAGCCAAAATCCGAAATACTATGGTGAAGACATTTTCTGGAGGGGTTTGAAATTGTTTTTCTTTTTATCCAAAAGATTTTGTTTATTTTGGTTTTCACTTTTCTTACCTACAATAAATAAACCGATCATTGAGCCCAACATGCAAAACCAGCTTGACATTCCCTTTAACTCCCGAACGAAGGAGACTTGGGAGGTTACTCCTGGGTTTGTGAAGTGAGTAACTGCCACTGATTTGATGATTTCAGGTGCGGCCGGTGCCACATCTCTGCTTGTGATATATCCACTTGATTTTGCGCGTACCCGGCTGGCCACCGATATTGGTCGAAGTCAGGCTGAACGAGAGTTCACCGGCTTTATGGATTGTGCCAAGAAGATTATTAAAAGTGATGGACTCATTGGACTCTATAGAGGATTCTCATCTTCAATCCAGGGGATTATCATATATCGGTATGATGATTTACTATATTGTGTCATGTAGTTATGTGGTAGAGTTTCCGATTGAACGAGCATCATTTTTTGTGGATGTTGTATACCACTTTATTCACGTATACAAAGGTTTAAACATCTTGAATCCAGGCCACCATGCCTTGTTTTTTTGGCAGTGGTCGGATTTCTTTGCGTTAGCTAGTTAGCCTCAACCTTCAAATCCAAGGGCGGTAATCGCTATACATGGAGGAGTTTGTCTTTCATTGAATTACTTATTTTTTTTTCAATTTCAGTGCCAGTTACTTTGGACTCTTCGACACGATTACCGCTACAGTTGTTGAGGACAAGAAGAAATTGAATTTCTTTGCCGCATGGTTTATCGGACAGTTTACCGTGGTCACCTCGGGAATGATTTGTTATCCATGGGATACGGTAGCTTTTATACTTCATGTTTTTTACTTCAACCTAATTGGAAGCAGTAGTCGGTTAAGTTAACCGTAATGTAGTGAATTTTATCGATTTGCTAACGTTTAACGTTGACTATCTCGGTGAAGTAAAAGTTTTATTTGTGAGCTGTTGCTCGCTATGCTTCTCTAAAGGGTTTACTAATAATGGCTATTGTGTTAACTTACCCAAGTCTTATCATTTCATTGTGATACGCTAAGTAATATTCGTTTCAGATTGACTTTTCGTAACTATGGACTTCTTGTAGGTCCGCCGGCGAATGATGATGAACTCTGGTCGCGAAGCAATCTACAAAAGCACATGGGACTGCTGGAAGACTGTTTACCTGCAAGAGGGAGGAGCTCGAGCCTTTTACAAGGGTGCCCTATCCAATGTATTCAGAGGAATGGGCAGCGCCCTCGTACTTGCCTTTTACTCTGAAATTACTAAATATGTATAATTTATTTCTGGATTAGCCTCTGTCATCTCTCGTTAATCTTGGTTAAATTATTATGTCCCATTTATTAACTTCGATCTGCAGGTCTATATTTGCTTTCCTAGAGTTTTTAGGTGGTTCTGCGTCTCACCTAGTTTAACATTGCCATTTGTACTCGGGGATAATTTTAGTCTTACTGAATCTTACAAGTCACGGTTATTTTTCTCTTTTGTGCCTGGAATCTGCCTTTGTATCTATATAGGTTGATTTGTTCCGTCTTCCTGCTCAAACTTGTGTTGATTAATCGCTGAATAAAGAGTTATATTGTCTGTGTTAAAATCTTTCCATCTTTAGTAAGGAGGGGTGAAACTTTTCTCTGCGCTTGGCTTTGAATGAGTCCCATGACTCTATGACTCAACATGAATAAGCGTAGGGATAAGTTATGGTGTGTGAATAATAAATATATTAGGATTAGGGTGTAATTATGGTTTTGGCACGTGGCAGTCAGATATCCCCACTCCACCATCTTACTTCAGATACACGGGTACCGAATCAAATGTGCTCAATTTTGGGTCGTACAATTACTTGGGTTTCTCCCACAATGACGGACCTTGTGCTCAAGCGGCCGCTGAGATGCTTGAGGACCATGGTCTACATATTGGTGCTACTCGTCACGAAAAGGGTATCATTACATTATCATTTTGCGTTCCGTTCATAGAGAAATTATTACCTTTGTGTAAGTTGGTATGTAGCTAATCGTCTCAAGTGTACTATTATGTGCCGGAAATTCAGAGGATAACTCGCATTTTCCATGTAGTGCAGGGAACGGTTCCGTTTCAAGCAAGCAGTATACGTTTTAAAACAACGTGTCATACCGTTTGACGTTGAACCACTATCATTTCAGGCAGCCACTCAGTGCAAGTGGAACTGGAAAGTTGTGTGGCCCGGTATTTGGGAGTTGAAGATGCGATTTGCTTCCCCATGGGATTTGGAACGAATTCAATGAATATTCCAGCACTTGTCGATAAGGTACGATAACGATACTGTCCTCCGTTTTTAAATGAAAAAAAGTCCGGGAAAGTTTCTTGTATGGGCTTCTAGTCGATCTAATCAACAGTAGTATAGTATGATTTGGCTACGGTGGATAGTGGAGATGACCTGTTTGAGTGAAGGACAATGCTAAGTTTATACTCGTGTTTCTTTTCTAGAAATCGCTAATCCTTTCCGATGAGTTGAACCACGCCTCTCTTGTTCTGGGATGCCGAATGTCTGGCGCGACGGTCAAAGTCTTCAAACATAATGGTACCGTACTCTATATGTTTTCCTTACGTTTATCTTTTTAATTAAATTAAACCACGATCCATCTTGCTTTGGCGCGTAAGCCGTATTGTCGCAAGTTTCCAGTTGTTGTCTGATAGAGGTGTTTGATAGGATGTCTGTCAACCTTTGACCTTTGAATGTATCCTTTATATACACTTTATATCTATCCTTTATATACGTCAGGTGTTAAATCGGTGAGTAAGATCACACTTTACCACCTCCGTATTGGCTCAGCTCAGACCATATCCGGATGCAATTGAGTACGGTATCTTTCGACTATTTGACTATGCGTTCTTAACCTTTGTTTTGTTTAGATCCAGCCGACTGTGAGCGTAAACTACGCAATGCGCTTTGCCAGCCGAGTCCGAAAACGGGTGAAAAGTATAATAAGGTGAGTCAATATTATTATAATTCTTTTTAGTTAATTAATTATTATCCGTGCGAAGTTATTGTTAATAGTTAATGTGGTGTGAGTACTTTTGTTCCGATTGCTCGACGAACACTGCCAAGTCACTCATGTCTGTTCGCAAGGTCTTTACGATGTGTGTTGTGTGTGCAATGAGAAGTTAGCATACTGTAGCCAAAATTTCTAACGCGGCTTATTTCGCTGTTTCCTTTCCAATGAAAACTGAATGTGACATGAGTACTCCAATAAGGTTTTCTGTTCTACTGGTGGGAAGTTTACCTGTTGTATTCAGATTTTGATCGTGATCGAGGGTATCTATTCAATGGAGGGAACTATCGTCAACCTTCCTGCTTTCATTGAAGTGAAGAAGAAGTACAATGCGTATATGTTCCTTGATGAAGCGCACTCAGTTGGTTGGCGGTTATTTTGTGTTTTGGGTTGCATTGAATTACTAGTCCTTTAGTTGGTTCCAATTTCGTACTCACAATGACGTTATGACGGAACCTTGTTTTTGGGGTTTTGGTGAAACATCGAGCTTTCCTGTTTCCGTCCGTATACGTTGTATCCGTCTATAATGTCACTTATATCTAAATCCGTTATAGTTATGCTGCGCAGTGAGGTAATTTGGTATACTGGAAGTTTCACAAAGGTTGCATAATTATAATATTAACACTTCTTTTCATACTTGTGCGAGCACCGCGAAATATGTTTTGTGTTCTTCGTGTTATTATGAAAAAGAGTGTATTTCAGTTTGTACTCATAGTTTTCACCGTATCTGATGGGATTTGAATTTGAATTGATTTAGCAGAGAGAGAGAGAGAGGAATTCGCCAATTGAATTATTTTAATGTTTCCAATTTTCAATTCAGGCGCTCTCGGTCCATCAGGTCGCGGAGTTGTGGAATACTGGGGATGTCAACCAGAAGATGTTGATATAATGATGGGAACATTGACAAAAAGTTTTGCCGCCGCCGGAGGGTATATAGCGGGAGCAAAGGTAGGCAACTTCTAATACATCTTGTGGTTTACGTGGTATTTTTTAAGGCCGTGCATTGTACTATAGTATTGTACTGAATTAGTGTAGATTGTAATTATCTAACCTTTCCATTTTCGTTTGACTAAGTTTTATGAGACAGTTTACAGTTTATTTGTAATCGGCAAGAAACTTTCGTATCAATCGGCATCGGGGTGAGTGTATACGTTATGCATCTCAAGCACATTCGGGACTGTTTTCTAATAGTAATAGTATTTTTTGGTTTTCCATGCTAATTGCAGGCTTGCAGGCATGTTGTCTGATGTTTCACAAAATATTTTCTTTAGAAGACCATTGAATACATTCGGGTGTATAGTACGGGAAGTTGTTATGGACAGCCTATGTCACCTCCTGTGATAGCACAAGTGATGAGCAGTATGAAGGTGAGTGTATTTTATTCGTCCTACGGTGTATTTTCTGTAAAACTCATTCAATTTATTGTTCCTCGGTGTTTGTGGTCGGGCGCTATATTGCTTATTAACTGTACTGTATGTATGCTGTATTTCTGATCGGGCCATGCCAATAGTGTTCTTGTCGCATATTCTCTTACTCATAGATACATTTCCAGATTCCCACGGCGTAAAACTGTAAGACTATAAATTAAGCCCTAAGGTAAATTATAAATACTCATCGTTACACTTTAAATTATAAATACTTTCCATTACAGATAATGTGTGGAGAAGACGGTACGGACATTGGCAGAAATAAGGCTATTCAATTGCTGCGAAATACGAGATACTTCCGAGCCAAGTTGAAGGTGCTGTTCAGCTTATATTTGTTTGCTCATTTTTTATTGTGGCACTTGGATCACTAGATAAGTGAGTTGTAGGCACACTGGCACACGACTGCATCTCCTGGTGGAGTGACAACCCAGTTAGGAGCCAACATTGCACGGATGTCTTCAACTGACATTGGTACCATTGTTTTGTATACTGTATTAAACATAATTTATTGTTGTTGTTTTAGGCGATGGGCTTCATGGTCTACGGGCACGGTGACAGTCCTGTTGTGCCTTTGATGACGTTCTTCACACCAAAAGTTGTGTGAGTATTTATTTTGTCATTTTTTCATCTATAAGATTCTGTATGGTGTAGTATAACTTCTCACAATGGCCTTTGTTTTCGCTTCCTTATATAAATAAACGAAGTGACATTATATTTGTGCGAATGGGGATTAACTTGGGTTTGCAGTCACCCCTAGACATTGGGCTCCACTGATTAGAGAATAAATCGTTACTTGGTGTCTGTAAATCTTTAAAGCGAAATGCCGGTCGGTTTTTGAAACGCATCGTTTTCAGCTGAATTCCTACGTATTTATTCAAAGTTGCTCGAATTTGGCTCGATTATTTATTTTAATTTGTGTTCGTTTGTATAAGCTGCATAAGCATGCTGGTGTACTCGATGTGTTTCAAAAACCGACCGGTATTTCGCTTTAATTGTTGGTTGGTCTCCGTCGTAAGAGACGATGTGATATAGTAAAACAAGTACAATTTCCCAAATAACATGAATGATTATCGTTCTCACAGAAAATAGAAAAGTGTGAAGCATTTTATGTTTGCGAAGAATTTTTAATTCCCCGTAAGCAGCCAATCAAATTTCATTTTCCAGATTCTTTGGCCGTGAAACACTCCGTTTGGGCATCGGTACGGTATCGGTCGGCTATCCAGCAACTCCACTTACGAAGAGCCGAGTGCGATTCTGTATCTCAGCAGATCATACCAAGGAACAACTGGATTATGTGAGTTCACTTTTTTCAAATTTTATGAATAATGAATAGGAGAATAGAGGGCGCGTCCCCTCTTATACATTTTCATTTGTCGGTGTGATGTGAATTAAGAATGTATATGGTAGTAAGCCCCCAGCCCTATAGTTACTTGTTTGATTAGTAAATGTTATTGACTTATCGAATTAGCTAGTTAGGAGTGTAATTAAGTAAAAAGTACATGTCTTTCATCTTCATTTCGTTCAGGTAATTGCCGCATGTGATTTGCTCGGGGACGTGTCATCCACCAAATACGGTAAAGCCGAAAGGCATAAACTAGGAACCATAGTTTACTAATGGTACGCAATTGTTGATCTCACTCTCACTCTTCCCGTAACTAGAGTTGTTCGTTATGCTGATGACTTCTGTCATGGCGGTGTGCACAAAGTTGGGAATCGTCTCCCAGGCCTCCCGCGGTAGGTAGGAGAAAAGGAAAGACTGGGAATTGGTGAATCAGCGGAACGCATAGGCAAATTAGGGAGACTCCCGCTTTTTTGTGCATACGGTTACTATAGGAAACTAGCACCCATCTAAGCAATTCAGTTTTAAGATATGATACTTCTTATATGTACAGATTAGTGAAAGGATTTGTAGATGTACAATGCATATTGTGTTTTATTATCCTTTGTACTGCAACAGTATTATACACATACACTATCTGACCTGTGTCTCTAAACTGGTAGCGGATTTGACGTTTAAACCCAGACGGGCCATAGAATACTGCCTCTTTGCATGAATTATTTCAATAGTAAATTAAACTTTGACGATTTGCTTCTTACGCAGCTGTGTAGATTTGTTTGGTATCTTGCCAAACATATAGTTTTATAGTTACAGTTTTACTGTCTTACCAGATTTTGATCGTTGTTTTGTTTTATGCGAAACGTGCTTGTCCCTGTATTTGTGATATGTTTTGGCTTGCTCATTTTTGATGTTTACAATACGGTATACTGGCAACTTTACCTTTACCGCTCTTGATCTATGAGTCTATGTAGGTTTGTGGGTGTGGTTGTTCGTTCAGTCGGGACTTTGAAAGCTGTATGACACGTGGTTTTCGAACGAACGTATGCTGTTCCGTTTTTGTCACCTCCGGCACAGAATAGAACACAAGGCCAACTGTGGGCTTCAAAAACCACGTGCGATGCCGCTTGAAAGGGGGTCACATTTGTTAAAGATTGTTGTAGATTAGGAATATTGTTGTTTGATTTGTGGTAGTCGTTTAGTGCTTGTGGATTTTGTTTCCACTCGATATTTATTCTGTGTCCACCTACCCAAAATTTCAGTATTTTTGCATTTCCATAACAAAAAAAGGCTATCTGAGAATTTTATTGAATTGCTAATTTTTGAGAGTTTTATTCGATTGCTAATAATAAACAGATTTGAAGAATGTATTTACAAAGTACCGTAGTTATTATGTCACCAAGATTGATGTATACCCGTGTCAGGCAACTGAAACTATTAGTATAGAATACAATGCGAAACTCAGATGGTACGCCGCGAAAAACGCAAGGTCGTCGTGTACATTTTGAACTTTCGCGCCAGGATTTCAGCGCGCATTATCCTAGTTTCGTCAGTGGGATTCGAAAATATAGAGGTATCTGGATGTATGAGAGCTGATGTGGGACAATTTGTAGATCATTGCACATAGGAAAACATAGTTATCGTGTAGAGAAGGAAAATTAAATCGTGTAGAGAAGTGAGAAATGCCTTACTGGGCAGCGAGAACTTTCAAGTAGTCTGGTGCCTTGACGACCCACTCGGGCCAGCCTCCAAAGTATAATTGGGCAGGATAACCCTCTCGGAGCAGAACCCACCACAGGAGAGAAGCTCGCAGGGAGGTGGAGCAGTACACGATCTGGAAAATTGTACTGTAGCCCCCTCGCAATCGAGATTCTCCATAACAGCCTCCCGCGGGAGGCATGGTAAGTAAGACTAGATTTTAATGTTACAAGATATATATGTGATTTCGCAGCGACCTGCGCTGAGGATGTCGACATTTTGCCCACAGAAACTATATTAGAAAGGATGCAATGAACTTGGCCTAATGGATCTTCGGCTAACTTGTGGGCTTTTGTTTAAATATTCAAATTCACACAAAAAGCGAGTGAGTAATTGTAATTGGCTAACAATTGGCCGTCGCCGACTGAGTCCATGATGTCGGAACACTTCATTGAGCTCCACGCGTGATCTCCATCTGAAGCACATACAATTTTGTAAAATAATGGATCTGGCATCACAGGCAAGGGACTGCTGGAGCAAAAAAAGGCGACCGCCCGACTTACGGTGCGAGGTACGCGTGCCAGGGGCACGCGAAAGGTGTACAATTTCAGTTGGCGCATCACTCGTGTGCCTGGTACCTACCGCGCACCAATTCACCTTGCGCTCCAATGGCTCACCGGCCGCGCACCAATTCACCTTGCGCTCCAATGGCTCACCGGCCGCGCACCAATAACACACCTCCCTCATATTCGTGCTGCGCCGCTCCGTTCTGGCATGCCGTTTTTGCAGTGCTACATTTTGTGCTTAATCACTAACCGAGCGTAATCCCAATTGTAGACGGATTCTATTGGAATATTAACCGCTCCTCGAATGTGCCCATACAGACTTCCTGTAGCAGTACCATCATACTCCTGAACACAATTACAGTTAAGAAATGTTTGTGAAACATTCCATGAAGACACACTACACTGCTCCTTGCATTCTTGGAAAATAATAGTTTACTGATGATAGGAAAACAAACAGGTCAATGTCTCAAGAAGCAATCCTAATTGGTAAGAAACCGCGCTTCACACCTCAGCATAAATCCTTTATTGTTCCATGAATATTACGCTTTGTGTCATCTCTTTATCTAGCTCCTCTGTCCTCTACACTTTAAAGAGGCTGTCATTTGTGGGCCACAAGCCGAAATATAATGAATACCTCCTTAGTTTGGGCGTCGACCAAATCATAATTGCCCAATTCAGTATTCGTGAAAACATCGTCAAACGTAATCACCTGAAAATAATATTTATGAAAATGAAAGATAAACATAGCCTACACTAAAATATGCGCAAAGTGGTCGGGTGTACGAAGAGTGATGTTATATATAGTATTGCAAAAAAATACGAATAAAGAATCGTGCACACGTGCACTTCATAATTAAGAACGCTTCTATGAATATTTCAATATAAAAAAGCGTACCACAGAATTGTTCCAAGAAGTTACTATATTCCCTGGAAGAATCGTTGTCTTATCTGGACCTGTCTCCGTTCTAAATAAATAATAGGAGTACTGTAACCTTGTTGGGTCTTCCCAGAAGAAACAAAATCAATAAAGCAGCATAACATCCGGGTTTGAAGCTTTAAACACTCCGACACTGTATTTGTATTCCTATGCCCTTGTAATGCATCACTATTTTTAGTTATTATATACAGATTTACATATGCATGCAAAATATGGGAATGCACTTGTCCAAGATTATGTTCCAAAATCCGGCCGTTATATCGCTTTAATGATGTAAATCTTCAAAAAATTATCGGAAAAGCAAAATGCTATCTACCTGTATTGAGCCGAATGCGCCTGTTGCTCCTTCCAAGCATTATATCCTCCTGTAAGGATTGAGACCTTTGTGTGTCCGAACAACTAAATTGAAGGATCCATTTAAAGCGGACGGCGCTTTCCAAGCGGTTTCCAAAGCGTACATGACAGCTGCATCAATTCCTTGCACTATGTGCAAATTAAGTTTCATTCGGCGCTGTAACTTCTAAGAAGCGCAGAGAAAACACGTGTCATACCGCTTTAAAAACTACAACAATAGACTACAGCTACAATTGAATTTGCGTGTATCAGAAACCAATTCAAAGGGAGTGACACCATCAACACACCAACGTGGACATAGATAAATGTGAATTTCAACACGGCACACGTACCATAATTTAGCGTTTCGTCCCTCAAAGCTGGGAGTTGAGTTCACTCATTCCAAGCGCCTAATAAATACCAATTTCGTACCCGGAACACCCAATATGCATATGTGGTCCAAACGAGTTGTCCTCTATCGTAAAGTACCACATGGCAGTCTTTGTCCACTCCCAAACCGCGCACCACTCTGGAAGACAATATACAATGACTAGTTATTGGATATACAAAGTTATGCGTTCCCTCCAGTACACTCGCCATGCGAGGACTTGGGGCGAAGACGGGGTGCTAAAAAGATAGTGCTAAAAACGAAGCATACCAGAAAAAAGTTGCTCGGCGTTTCGTCCTATATTCGCCAGATTTTAGCGAACCTGGCCAGTCAAGCGAAGGCTCGACGAAGTGCGCGGCGACAGGGAGGCGAATCTGGTTTTTTTTTCGCCACACCAACAAAGCAACCTAGCACTATACCTAGAATTTCAACCTATCACTATACCATGAATATGTTGACCAAAACGCAGAATAACAAATTACCTCTGAAACTGTAATGGATGCACGGGAACGCCGGAGTGAGAGAGGTTAGAGTGGAAGAGTAGGCGGGCAGAGAAGATGTGGTCGTTCATGTATGCATCCCTGCAATGAGGAAGTTGTTACAACTGTAGCCGGTGATATGTCTGATTGTAGACCTCTTTTAGGTTGCAAATATAGCGATTAACTTGATACGTTGTAGAACAGACGTGTCTTGCAATAACAATGAACGAGTTATACAAGCGAGTTTATCGGGGGAAACTATTGAATTTGGTGTAGTTAACGTAGAAGACACTGGGCTTGATGCCAGTTCGTCGACCAACCCAACCATACCACGTTTTTGGCCCTCCACATACCAAATAATCATATTCATAAGCTACTTTGATTGCTAAATCAGTGGTCGAAATCCCCAAAAGTAGCTTATGGTCCTTATGGAATGTGACTGCAAATTAAAAAGAAAACAGAACTAGAAACAGTTACGCGCGAAAGGTTTTACTACCGTTATTATTTGTAATTTGCAATTGTAGCATAACAAAAAATAGTAGAACTATTGTGAATTTTTACATTTACTTATTGTTTGTTCCTTTGATTAAAAAAACATAAACACTGACCGACTCTCCTCCTCCTCCTCAGTAGACGCCTCAAAAAGACACAATTTTCTTCTAGTTATTAGAAGAGTGAGCAAATGATTGGCTGAGAGTTCCATTGGCGCGATCACATTTGTTTCCGTGGTAACTTCCCTTCGGTCATTCGAGTTTGACTGAAACATTTCTCTATTTCCCTATCAGTTAGTGTCACATCGTGTCACGGCCCAAACCATAAATGCATGTAGAGTTGTAGAGTCACACCGTGTCACGATAAAACTATGGTGCCATGCCGAGTTGTGTTAAGCTTCAAAGGTAGTGTCATATCAAATTATAAATGCAGTGTCACTGTGTCACACCGTGTCATGAGATAAGTTTACACAAGAAGTGTTCAAACTACAAAATTAGTGCCAGAACATGTCACGCGATTAAATTACAGAGGAAGTGTCACAATTTGTGAATCGATGAAATTGCAAATGTGGTGTTACACTGTTTAGCGCGATTAAATTACAGAGTAAAGTCACGAAATGTCAGGGTTAAAATACAGATGTGGTGTCACAATGTGTCGCTGACAAGTACAAATCTAGTGTCACACCGTAGCACGCCCCCAAACCACAAAAGAAATGTCATACGCTGTCATTGCCAAGCTGCAAACTAACCCAGTCAGACTACACAACACACATAGCGTCATATCGCGTCAAAAACGAACTATAAAACTGCAAGTTTAGTGACACGCTTGCAATTAAACTAAAAAGAAATGTCGCGCCGTGTCACGACTATGATAAAATATAGCTTTCTTACCACACTATACGAAGATCGTTCACTATTCGATGAGAATAGCGCCTGTGCTCGGGAACCCAAAAATAGAAACGCGACAATTGAAGATATCAATATGAGGCAGATCGCTCCCAATACTAATGACACGCAGATCATCTTCCAACGAGCTGACTGCTGAAATTTTTTATTATCAATAATTAGAATATTTAAAGCGAAATACCCGACGGTTTTTGAAACTTCTTGAAACGGTCGAACATTCTTATGTCTTATGCTGCTTATGCAAATGAGTATAAATGAATAAAAAAAATCGAGCTAAATTCGAGCAACTTTACACAAATACGTAAGAATTCAGATGTCTCGATGCGTTTCAAAAACCGGCCGGTATTTCGCGTTAACGCTACAAGAGTAAGCAGCCTGATCCCTCATTCAGGTCTACGACTTTGATACTGTGCCCTATCCGTTCATCGCCAAGTTCGCGCGAATTTTTTATGGATACTGTCAAAAGAACCTGGCAAACGCCTGGCGAAGTCAAGGTGACGTAGGTGTTCGGCAAGACGTAGTCGATCATAATCATTTCACTGCGAACCAACAAAGTTTCGCTTGCATCGACGAAACTTTGACACTTTCACTCCAAATGAAGAACATTGGTTTGCCGGTCTTTCTAATTTTCTTGCAGCTCTTGAATTCTAAATTTCACACCTGTGCTTTGTTCGGTCCATGATGGATTGCCAAGTGTGTAGTTGGATAGCTTGTAAACGTGGAATGCCTTGATGGATACGGTATCGGGGGAGGAGCACCTCCGGGAGGGGGAGGGGATTGAACCTAGAGAGTTAGCTCTATTAGAATCCAACTTACGAATCTATGGTACATTGCGCTATAGTTTGTAATCAGAGGCCACGGATGTCGTGCTACGGGCGAGACTCCACTGTGACAGAACAAGAATACTGCACAAGCAAAGTTTTCCGTCTACTCCAACTGGAAACGTGAAACGTAAATTACAAAGGAAGTGTCACACCGTTAAACGAGACAAAATTACATTTTACGTGTGACACCACTTTTTGTCTGGGGAGGCCTACGCAAACATGGGAGGGATTTACAAGTATTCTATAAAAACAGTTTCCTTTTATTTCTTATTCCAGATAGATTTATCAAATCCCTCACCGTCCTATGTCTCCCACTCTTAATACTTCGTACAGTACTTCTGCCGCTATGCGTTGGCACATTTCCCGAATCGGTGTTTAACTTCGATATATCAGTTACGGTACCAAAGTGCGACACAGGAACTACGGTAGCAGCGGCTGCCGGGACGCCATGCCAGCTGTATCTCGTAGCAGGATTACTCTCCATCGATATACGATGGGTAGCAGTGGTACAGAAATCAAGAAGCCCCACTTTCGGTTCTTTGGATCAGCAAAGGTTTAAACTTTAAAGGGACAGGCGCAAGAAAAATCAATAAAGCGATTCCCAAGATAGGATGTGCTGCTGAGTTAAGCGCCTAGAACCTGAAACGTTGCACTTGCACGTGCGGTACAGTCAATTATCGGAATTGATCTAGATGTAAGAAATCCTCAAATCCAGGAATAGGCAATTACATAAAGTAATAGCTGATACAATAGTAGATTTGGGTATTGAAGATAATTAATCAGATAATTAGACGCCCGTGTATAGTAGAAGAATAGAGAAAAGTGTAAATACAGGTCAATTTCGTGGTTTGACGTGTAATTGAAATATGATACTGCGCGGAATACAAACTGGCTAAAGAGCTGCAGGACTTCAGCAAAAGAGGTGAAGTCTAGGGAAGTAAACTAGGCCTGGAAGGTTCTCACCCTAGAATTAACTAGAAGGAAGTTTCAGTCAAGGAATTCAGTCTCAAATCTCAAATTCAAATTTTGGAAATTCTTGTGGATGGATAAACTAATTGCATCCTGTCTTTAAGTACAAAAAAACTAGATAAACTAGGCGAATAAAAAATTATCTATGGTAAATCCTGCCATCTCTAATCTGTAATGAGTTGCTAAATGTTAACAATCTCATAATATCTCACTATCAGTAAGCTGTCAGATTGAGTGTTGTGAAAAACCAGTCAGGCTGACCCCATTTCAACTCATAAGCGATCACCTATTCAAGCTTTTCTTCACCTAGTTGGGGAAATAAAGTGAAATACAGTTGGTCTTGGCTAAAATTTCAAGGAAACCAGACAGTACTTTGGGAATTACTCGCCGCAATATTGGTTATTGGTTAGCGAAGCCCTAGGTACCGCGTAATCCTAACTTATTGGAATTGAAAACTAATAACAAGGACACAACTGCGATATTCTACAATAAATACATAGGCAAATCAGTCAATAAGTGCAAACACACGATTCAGGAAATGAAAACTGCAATTCTGGCACACACGCGGTGCACTCCCGTATGGGGAGCGAGAAGTGCGCCGCAAGCGCGCAACCATACCAGCTGGGCCCAAGGCAGAATGTTAAAAACGCTCGTTTGCGCCACTTTTTTAAATAATGAGCTGACCTTGACAAAACTTGGGCGATATATAATAACAATTTGTTATGTAAACTCACCATTGTCGTTTCCGTTCTATCGCTTCCAAGGCGTTCTGTGCTTCTCGTACTTCTCTGTCCATAGTAGTAGTCCGGGTCTTCATATACTTTCTGGTCTTCTAATGTATTGTATCCAGTATTGATTGAGATCGCATGTATTGACGAAGGCCCGCCTTCCTCTGTAGGAGGATGACTCCAACGGTTCATAACCCTAGGGTTGCTAGGATCTTTAAAGCGATATGGCCCGTGGTTTTGAAAGTTTTAAATCATGGCTGGAAATGCCGAGAAAGCCACGGAAATTTTAATGAGAATGTGGTTGGCAACTATATTTTTCAAGAACGCGTGCCTTTACAATTTACATATTATGCACAATAATATGGAATATGGAACACATGGAAAATCAATACTTAAATATGAGTGAACTTTTCTGACATTCTGCGGTTAGTCTTTTAGGGTCAGCTCTTTTCATAGGCATAGGCACACGATATCGTAACGATCTTTTTCGATCGCGAGGTTTTAGATCTCCCAAGAGGTAAGCGCTTCCGCCAAGTACTCGGGAGAAATATTGAACATCGATTTTTTTTCATGTGTTGAACCTTTTCCCCAAATAAATAAATCGCTTGAATATCAAAAAATGAAGGCAAATGAAGGCTGGCTTTCCCATAGTACATAATACAGTACAACTAGGAGGAAGATTGAAAGAAAACAGGTCGTCACTGATAAAATATAATCTACAATTTAAAAAGAAAGATCATACAATTTGCCATAAAGGACAGAGCACCGGAACAAGTTAATTAAAGCGACATGGCGCGCGGTTTCGGAACTGTGTACTTGGCAACCTCAGTTGACATGTATTACATGCAAATTTTCATGCCCACTTGAACGGAAAAGGGTTAGAATTTGCATAATACATATGAATGACCAGCGCACATTTCGAAACCACGTACCAAACCGCTTTAAAGTAACTTTCTGCATATTTTTTGGCAAGAGAGCTGTTCCTTTGTTGGAGAAAACGAGTGTGTGATCCGTTTTTCTGACAACTGTTTCAAGGTCACTTCTACCCACTTTTTTGGCCTATATATTGCATTGCCGAGCGAAAAGGCAAGCTTGATTACTGGGATCTTAAAGCGGTATGATATGTGGTTCGTGAAACGAATGCTGCACAATTTCAATTGTTTTATATGTAAGGCACACGTCACATACAGTGCTATAATGTGCTATTTTAGTTATGCAAACTGTTCAAGCGAAGTTCAAGAGAAAGAAAATAAAATTTAATGCAAAAACATCCCACCGAGTATTTGCTACTGTACTCCAAATCATTAGTTTTCATTATCGACTTTAATTCACTAACACAGGAACGAGATTTATTTAATTATTCGTAAATCCAATTGAAGCACTAATATAATATTTTTCATTAGTATAAATGATCCTACCCGTCTAAATTCAAAATATCGAATGCTGCAAAACGTACTTACAATTACAAGTAAATGTACCAGTGTCGGAATTTATAACTACAGTTCCGCCAAAGTGTAAATTGTAAAAAATGAGGAAATCTTGCTTACAATTAGAATAAATACTGACTATGTCACCATTAACTTCGTTTTGAGATTGAGGAGAATCAAAGTAACATTTGAGCACATAGTCATTTCTTCCGCGGCCCACTCCGTTTCCGCGCCTAAAGTAAAATGAATATCGCGTACAAGTCCCAGAACCTTAGTAACTGCATTACTCCCAAGAACCTCATCTACTACGGTACTCCCACGGGACTACTATACTACAGTACTCCCTCATAAAGGCCTAACGGCACTCCTTTGGCCTAATAAACTACAGTACTACCAAGGATATAATATACTAGAGTACTCTCAAGGTCAGATATTACTATAGTGCTGATACCCGAGGCGTTACTACTACAGTACCCCTGAGGACCTTGCACATACCACATTACTCCCAAGGGCTATAAATATGCTACAGTACTCCCGAAGGTCCCACTTACTACAAATATACTAAAATACTACAGTACTCCGGTATTCCGAATTCGGATCTCAAATACTATGTATAGTACGAAACTTGCACACACACAGACACACCTTCCTTGGTGCTTCCTTTCCATTTATTGGCGAATTATCTTCCATAGGCTTTTCAGGCTGACTTGAATCAGTAACTTCTTTAGATGACGACTCTTCGGACTTCATCGTATCATCAACTGAAAGGAAATTACGTTAACATGCTGCTGTATTTCGGGTCGGGCACGGGGTCAGTTAAGTCAGTTTCGAAATGTAGGCCGCAAATATTACCATGCGTTTTATGCAATTCTATAACTCTGTGGCCGTATGCACGAACACCGGGCATTTGCTCCCAGCTCCCAATGGGAAGTGCGAGAAAGAGAGGGATCATATGAATTACAGACACGCAGAGACAAATTCTCCCTACCGGGAAGGCTCCCACGGTTCGTGAATACGGCCACTGGAAAACCACGTGACATACCGCTACAAAAAGTCGGGCAGTCGGGCACACGGTCAAAAAAGTATCCAGAATTTTCTTCTGAAGAAAGGTTTTCATGACTACTGCTAGAGTATTTTTATTAGTAGAGCTTACTTTTCACTTTTGGAATATTACAAAACGTTTGCTTGTAATCGTCCCCTATACTTTCCATTCGTTCGTAACCGTGTTTCGACAATAGGAATCGAATTGAGGACTAGAATAATTAGAATTAAGATTAAAAAAAACCTAGTCGGAGACTTCATGCATCTTCACAGCTATATCGTGGTGATATGCTAATAAACTACAAACCTGTGATATTAATAATGATGCTAATAATCTACAAACCTGTGATAAAGGTTTTCCACTCTTTTGCGCGTTCTTCAAAACGACCCACTGTCCGCACATAGTCTGCGTTTTCTTGTGTACGAGACGAACTAGTGAGTCCAACGATGCAGGGTTCGATTCTAAACCAGGACTTGTCAATTCAAATTCAATGATTAAAGCGGTACGACACGTGGTTTGAAATGTGCTCTTGGTTTTGTTTTCAACCATGTGTGTGCTGAACAGCTTTTCCACCCCCCCCCTCTCTCTCTCTCTCTGTCATACCTTACCATAAATTTAAACTGTATGCAAATCTTCGCCCATCTGTCTCGCAAGAGCACAGAACGAAACGAAATCACATAGAAATGAAGCATACTTTTCACAAGCCACGTACCATTCCGCTTTAAACACACCTTCAAATCCCCAATACTTGGCTAATTCGATGACAGCTTCTCGTAGACCGTCAACCTTCGGATACTCGGAAATCTCTTCTGAATCCGCCATTGAGTCATCAGGGTCAGTGTTAATCTTATTTTTAACATCAAGTTCAGTATCTGCTTTGCGTTTCCGTGCTCGTCTTCTAAACAATATTTAACTATAATCATATTACAGTACACATGAAAATGTCCTCTGTACATTGGTTACCATAGGAAAAAGTGACTTGGAGAAAAACAAGTTACCTTAATGAGAAAATAAGATTTCACCGAGTTACGTAGACCCTAAGAACGTAAACTTACGTGTAAACAAAACATCAACTTACCCTCTCGCAGGCGTACTGGCAGACTTCGGGGCACTCTTGGGTGGCATTTAGAAACACTGAAATTATATGTAAAAACAACTGTAGAGTGAAGACAAACACTTTAGAGAGACGGAAAGAGTGACGTAGAAAAGCGTGATTAAACTTTGGAGAAAAAAGTACGGTATATACAGTTTACAGTATTCTCGTATTCAAACAGCCAAATAACTCCTGTAGATGTAAAGACGGTTCAAGAACTTCTAACTCAAAAAAAGTTTATTAAGGAAAGTCTACAACTAGTTTAAAGTGCCGTGAATATCCGGATAAAACAATTAATAGGCTATGCAGATGAATTTCACAGTCACGTCATAAAATGTTAGTTTTTCGATAACAAGGAACAAATAGTTTACAAAGTAAAGTAGCAAAGACACTGGAACACAAATAAAACTATGAGATCCTTATCTTTTACTTTTAAACATTCTTCATAAGTAAGCAAGTAAGCTCTCAATTTAAGATATTCCTTTAAAACAACATTAAGACTTTAAAATCCGCGAGATAAACAAACAACAAAACTAAATTACAACTAATAACTACAACCCCAAACATGAGTAATACCAATGACACGTAAGATAAGAAAACCCGCAGAACAGCAAAATACCACTCACGTATTCGATACCCGTAAATAAAGCCGTATCTTATGTGAAACCAAACAAAATCAAAAATTAACTGGCCAAAACACCAACTACAACTACGTATAAAGAAGGGCTGATGCGACAGAGATCTAGTAAATAAACTGAATAACAGAAAAAAAGGATTATTAAAGACCACAAGGTGATAACCGCCCTTCGATTGTGGGTTACGTTACGTAATCAGTTAACTATTCTCAATTATTAAAGCGAAATACCGGTCGGTTTTTGAAACACTTCGAATTGACCAGTAGTCCAGTACTCTTATGCAGCTTATGCAAATGAACCTAAATTAGACTAAAAAATCGAGCTAAATTCGAGTAACTTAGCATGAATACGCATACTCACACGATGCGTTCCAAAAACCAGCCAGTATTTCGCTTTAACGACCATAAAGTGATAAATGCCCTTCGATTGTGTTGTGGGTTACGTAATCAGTAAACTATTCTCACTTATTAAGGAAAATACTTATCACTATCTTCTAACAACTCGAGAAGCCAAGTCCAAGACAATGGTTGCTCCTGGGGTAATACTTATCCAAAGTCGCTTCTGGAATTCGTTTCAGCATTTCACGGGGGAACACTCGAAGAAGTTGCCATCCAATGTCCAGCGAATCGAAAATGGTCCGGTTCTCGTATAGACCTGAAAGTTACGTGGAATCGTGGAACAGGGCATAAATTAGGTTCGCATCTCAAAATTTTGGAGACGTGGCACATGCCTTCGGCTTCGGCGGGAGGTGATTTAGACTAATTTGTATATAATGTATTACAGTTTGCGGTTTTGACAGTTTTGTCGGGAGATGATAGTCCGCATTCGGCGGGGTGCTTCATGCTATGTCGTGGAATGACAAGAAGTGCACCGTGCGCCTGTGCACCCATGTTTTATTGTGTTATATACAAATTTCTAAGCCGGAAAGAAATAAAAAAAAAGAAATTGCAAGAAACCCTAGCCATACCAATTTGCATGAAACCTATGATGGGAATACAGCTGTCAACCATGCGTACCAAACCGGACAATTCTATCGCTTTAAAGTTTAAGTGGGATGACAAGAAGTGCACCCATGTATTATATACAAATTTCTATGTCGGAAAGGAATAAAAGAGACGTTGCAAGGAACCCTAACCATACCAATTTGCACGAAACCTATGGGAACGCAGTTCAGTTCTCAACCATGCGTACCAAACCAGACAATTTTATCTTCTATCGCTTCAAAGTGGAACAACACACAGAGAAGAACTAACCCGTTGAAAACTGCTCAAAATCCTAGTTAGTTTGATAGTTTGTTATTCGAAATACGTTCATATGTTATCGTCAGACAGTCTTAAGAAATCCAAAACTTACCCTGACTGATGAAGTTCTTCTCAAATTTATTCAGGAATTCGAGAAAGAGCAGATCGTCAGCCGAGAGGGCCTCTTCCCCAACAACAGTCTTCATTGCTTGTACGTCTTTTCCGATTGCATAGCACGCGTACAGCTGATTACTTACATCGGCATGGTCCTGCAATCCAAATAAGAGAGGTTATTTAAGTGGCTTATACTGTAACAGTCGATAGTATCGATAGTACTATATATCAATAAGCCTAAGCCTAAGCTGCAGTATGAAATAGATAAGTAATTAAGAATTAGGACAGTATGAAAAACAGCCTAATGTGAAAAGTGAAAAGGCATGTGAAAAGTAATCTGGTCAACTGTTCATATCTGTTATTGGCAATTGGTTTCTGTTTCTATGCCGGAAATGCCAACAGGCTCACAGTATCCAGCATAGGTATCAGAAACCAGAAACCACGTGCCATATACCGCTTGAGCGTCTTTTTTCATTACGATATGCGCTCTTTTATGGGGGTTTCCAAGTCCCAAGTATCCCAAAAATTCGGTGTGATTCTGTCAATACTACCGTACCACGAAACTTACATATATAATAAGAAAGATTAAAAAAATATCCTCTTTCCAAAATACTGTAAATTTTCAGCACAATTGGAAACCCTATTAATGAGTATAATAATTATTCAATTAACGCACGCACCTCTCTGGTCATTCCCTTTCCAATCGCAGATTTCATAAGCCTCGACAGTGAGGGAAGCACATTGATCGGTGGATAGATCTGACGGTTGTGCAATTGTCTGTCCACGTAGATTTGACCTTCGGTGATGTAGCCAGTCAGGTCGGGAATCGGGTGCACAATGTCTACCATGGGAAATAGAGTACAACTCTGGTCCTCAGGCGCGCAGCGCGGAAATGAGTAGCCGCGTCCGCGGGAAAAGACTTGAAAAATTCGAGACACAGAGAAACCTATTTTCTGCGTCTCCGCCTTTCCCATGTTAAAGGCCAGCTCTTTTCCGCGGACTCGGTTACGCATTTCCGCGCTGCGCGCCTGAGAACGTAGAAGGATAAGAAAACTCATCACTCATCACTGACAGTTCTCCAAGTAAAACTATAAAAATAAACAAGTAAACAACCTAAGCACATCATCCAGAGGTTGGCCGATTTGTCTCATTTTCCAGTAACGCAAGCGTATTTACCTAACACCTTCCTTTCCAATCCCAATCCTAGACCTAATGATGTGTTTCGGCTTACTTGTTTATTTTTGCTTCCACTGGCTTCGCTACTTACGTGGTCTGTAAGTAGTGAACCCAATGGAAATCCTCTATCACCTAATATGCATGTATTCGGCAAACAACGTCACAAGCCACATCATTGGACTATCACCTCCCAATTAATCGTTAAGACATACGGTTTGTGAAACATACGGTTAGCAATTACATATATACAAAAGACTGCGTTTTTGGAGAATTTAAACCACGTGCCGCACGTTTTAACGAAATAGTTAACTATTGTCACTTACCATCATTCGGCATGGTTAGGATTGGAATTTGCGTAATCGATCCGCCCCTTCCGGAGACGCGCCCAGCTCTCTCATAGATAGTCGACAGGTCCGTGTACATATATCCAGGAAAGCCCCGTCTTCCGGGAACTTCCTCCCGAGCAGCAGACACCTATTAAAGCGGTATGGTGCGTGGCTTGAATACAAATGCTAGGCAATAACTTTCCCATCCACTACATTCAATTACCTGATTACCTCTGAACAGGAATAGGAATTCAGTTATCCAGTATACGCTTAAACCCACTGTGCCATACAGATTGAACAATTGGCAGAAATCGAGATTGTTTGCTATACACTACACACAGCTCACCAATGAGTATAACAACGTATCTAGGTGCTAGGTATACAAATTGTGAATAAAAGATCGAGTCAAGTCCAGGTCGCCTCGCCTCTATAAGACTACCATACATCAATTAACACAACTTTACGCTCACCTGTCGGATTCGAGCGTGTCTTAAACAAAATAAAATACCTCTCTCAGTGCTTCGGCATATGACGTCATATCGGTTAGAATAACCAACACGTGCCGTTCACATTGGTAGGCAAGGAACTCAGCTTCGGTCAGTGCGAGTCTCGGTGTAACTATACGCTCGATAGTTGGATCATTTGCCAAGTTTAGGAACAGGCAAACGCTTTCCATAGAGCCTGCAATAGCACGGTTTAGAATACATATCCTCATCCTCCTTAATGACCAAAAATGTTGAAAGATACCAGGCCAGCCAGGCCTGCTCCACGAAGCGAAGCATAAAAATCCGATAAAAGCACAAACAGCGGCATTTCATGGGGCGGGTGGCAAGGCTTTCTAGGATTAGGATATACACTTATATACATGTTATTCACCAATTCACCAATTCACCACAATACTCATCTGTCATCGACTCATCGAAACAATAACATTACCCTTAAACAACAGCAACTCACCATTTTCTTCAAAATCCTGTTTGAAAAAGCGGGCCGTTTCCATATTAACACCCATGGCCGCGAAAACGATGGCAAATTTCTGATCGTTGTCCTCTAGCTCCCGGCCGGGCATTTTAACGAGACCTAGGAAAATATATTGTACGAACTGCTTGCTTTGCTAAGTGCATCGACTATTTCCTAAGGTTTTCCTTAGGAATAAGACAACGCTACGACTGCAGTGCCCAAATCAAATGTCCAACGAGACTATCTATAACATCACTACAATAAGTAACTGAGGGAGACTACGAACTACGATATATCACTACTGTACGCAAATGATATGATATAAGATGCTCACCTGCCTGTCGTACAATTTGAGCGGCGATTTCATTATGCGGTAATCCAGCGCCAGAAAAGATGGGAATCTTCTGACCTCGCGCGATGCTGTTCATAACATCTATCGACGAGATGCCGGTCTGCAAGTAGCGAAACAGTCAACCAGTGAGAAGAAATTATAGTTCTGCTTGGTAAAACACACATATATATATACACATTAAATCGAACTATAATAGTTGTAGGTAAGAACAAGAATCTCTCTTTCTCGGCAGTAGTTTTCTGTTTGAACACCCCTTCAATTCTTATTGTAGTTCTCACTTTTCGCGGCAAGGTCGGGAGGCTACTACTCTCACGAATTTGTATCCCGACTACCGGGCACTGGCCACGATGCCAATCAGTTGAGAGAATGAAGCGCGTGATTCAATGCATTTTTTTAATTTTTTGTAATTTTACCTGAATCATTTCCTCGGGATAAATTCTCGACCACGGATTGATCGGTTGGCCATTGATGTCCAAATAATCCTCTGCTATTACGGGGGCTCCCTAAAGAGATGATACATGACTGACATGACACTCATCGTCGACTGGACTCGGGAGAAGCCGTAGAGAACTTTCGAACATAGTTCATGGCACCAGTAACATACGCAAAGAGCGCCTTTCAGGGGGAACGGGACAACGTCTCGGGGATGTAGCCCCGGGATATTCTAAGGCTCGTTACTTTCAAAATATTTCATTTTTCACCACTTGCGCTACTCATTTGGTACTTCCTCCATTCCCACTACGCTACCACCTCTGACCACTGACCAAACACCAAATACTTCTGGGATTATGGTGTATAATATATGAAGCAACAAAATGGTTTACCTTATCGATTGGTTTTCCTGATCCATTGAAGACACGTCCCAGCATGTCCTCAGAAACGGGCATGCGAAAAATGTCTCCGCTAAATTCACAGACAGTGTGCCGGGCGTCAATACCGGAGGTCCCTTCAAATACCTAAATGTTCATAGGATAAGGTCAAATTTATCTTATGATACGAGAACGAGTGCCCAGAAGCATACCCTAAGCTAGCCGGCGTCCGGCGATTGATCTGCTCATACATCTACAGCCGGAGCCGAGTTTGATGTTCTGCAACCCTGCACGAAAGATACCCGTCTCCCAGCAGTATACCAAGGAACACTTACCTGAATAACCGCCTTATTTCTGGAAATTTCGAGGACTTGTCCCGACCGCTTTGTGCCATCGGCGAGAGTGATTCGAACAATTTCGCTGAACTGCGGAAACTTGACGTTGTTCAAAATGACCAGAGGACCGCTTACTCCCACGACTGTCTTGTAAACTGTAAAGGAAACGATTTTATGCATATTGTTTCATAATAAGAGCGGACGTTTACATTGGGGCCTGGATGGCCTAATGGAAACGTCCGCGCTTCGCAGTCAGCCGAACCGAGTTCGAATCCAGTCACACACTCTCATACTCAATGTCATCAAGGCGACTCCCCATTGCGTAGCCAGAAGACCAAGGGATTTGTCCTTTCGCACTTTCGTCTCGTCGTCAAAAACTCTGTGAACTCCACAGAACCCTCATTGGAAACATCAGGGATCGAATTTATCTTAAAGCGAATGTCAAGCCTGATTCACAGATATTCTATAACACGCTGTCACAGCTACTGTAGTTTACACAATTTCTCTCGCGCTCTCCTCTTTTTCTTTGCTGACTTAAAGGATCGCAGTCACTTCAAATTCGCCTTTTTACTTCAATTGTCCATAAACATGAAAAAGCACCTAGAAAAATACCATTCCAGTGCCAATTTACTGAAAAATTAACCCAGGGAAAGAAATCCCCTCGGTTGTGTTCTGATAACGTACAGTATGACAAAGACAACTGAGACAGTAGAGCACACACTTTCCCTCTTCCCCGGTTTTTCTTTGTTTTGTCATCATTGGCAACCGGCCAAGTCCCGTTGCGATTTAGAAAACACCCCATTTTGTCTAAAATCAAAACTCAACCGAAGGGATTTCTTTCCCTGTGATAAATATTCCGTAAATCAGTATTGGAACGGTATTTTTCTAGGTATCTTTTTATATTTATTGATAACTGAAGTAAAAAGATGAAATTGAAGTGACTGCGATCCTTTAAACAAATTTCTCTCGCGCCCTCCTCTTTTTCTTTGCTGTCTAACAGCAAACGGTCCTGCGGCAGAGAATAGTTCTGATTTTGTCCACATGACCAGAATCCCATATTGAAGGAGTTTTTTGGAGGGGTTTGAAATTGTTTTTCTTCTTATATTTTCTTCTTGTACCCATCTTCTATTGTACTAGATACATTCAAAAAGGCTATTAATCGGTACCCTACTGTATCCCACAAATATGGATCTTCTCCCAAGTTGCTATGTAAATGGATTGAACAAATTAGAATTCCTTAACTTTCTTATTTATTCACCCAGCACCCATCATACATTAGTCCTATCAAATACTATGCGTCTATACCCCTGACCTCATGTCAACTTGTTAAGTAACACCGGATATGGTCATACCAACGCATTTCTTTTCATCTCTAACTCCTCACTTACATCCATACTATCTCAAGTACATAGGCTACCCATCAAATCTAGTGAGCAAGGAGCTGGGCTACCCATATGACACTTGCACTTTTTCACCTTTTTCTTTTTCCGCATTATCTTACTCAGTCATTATCTTAGAATTTAATTTTAGTCATTAATTATTCCTATATTACAATACCACCGGGGCATCATACTGACGATGACCCCTCCCCGGTGGCTAAATCCTCGTCTATGACTTAGGGGTCGAAACGAGGTGACCCTCCCATATTTTATATTCCTATTTATCGTATTCCTAATATTTTCAGATGTTATCTAATTTAATTTAATTTAATTTAGTTATATTTTTATACATAGAATCGTGTAACTCCTTTGTATTTCGTTTGTAAATGAAAGTTTTTGTTTATTTTTATTCTCACTTTCCTTACCTTCAAAACATAAGCTTTCTTTTGAGCCCAACATGAAAAACCGGCTTGACATTCCCTTTAACAAAATCTCCCGTCCCATGGGAAACTAAAAACCCCGATTTCGCCCCGATCAAGTCCCTCAAAAAATCGGGCCGTGATCGGGGCGAAATCGGGGTTTTTCGACAAATGATCGGGGCGAAATCGGGGTTTTGGGAAATAATCGGGGCGAAATCGGGGTTTTTCGACAAATGATCGGGGCGAAATCGGGGTTTTTCGACAAATGATCGGGGCGAAATCGGGGTTTTTTGAAAGAATCGGGGCGAAATCCGGCCTTGTTCCCAATTATGCCCCGATTATTTGTGATCGGGGCGAAATCGGGACGTGATCGGGCTTTTTGTGGGGTTTTTTGAAAGAATCGGGGCGAAATCGGGGTTTTTTGACAAATGATCGGGGCGAAATCGGGGTTTTCACTTTCCTGTGCCATGCCCGCGGATTGAGAATCACGACGCTACGAAATCCGCACTTGTTCCATGTCTATGCTTGATTGATGTTTTATCTGATTGTATGTGTGATTAAAGTAGCTATATAAAACAACGTACCCAAGAGAGGCTCGGTCCTATAATTGCGAGCATGCGCGAGCGCAGGGACGGCATCACTGGCTTTCATTCCAGGTAGAGCCAATAGAGTTTTGTAAATGAACAGAAACTGTTAATTAACAAAGCAACGCACCAATACACATATATCAATAACATATTTTGCTGGCAACCACACAATGAAACGAACAATTATATTTGTTCACGGCAGCAACGTCAAAAGAAGAGCGGATAAGTTTTTTTCAAAAGAATACGAAAAGCTAAACAGATGTAAAAAAACAATGAATGTCGTCGATCGCACAACTCTGGGGAATAAGACTCAAAAACGTTCAGGAACAAACCAAAATGAAGAAAAACAGAATTAATTGGCCAAAAGTGCTAAAAATAATTGGAAAATGCACAAGTGTCTCGCATCCTGCTACCTCTCTAAAACGGGAGGGTATAAAACGCGGTCCGCGGTCCTGCGGTCTGCGGTCCGCGGTCCGCGGTCTGCGGTCCGCGGTCCGCGGTCCATCAGCCTGCGTCGCGGTTGAAGCTGAATTTTTACATGTAAACCGCAACGCGCATGAATAAGTATTAATTTTGCAATAGTTTTGCATCATGCGATTCTTTTCTCCGAGGACAGGTCTAAATTACCCCAAATTTGTGTACTTTGCCAACTTATCGAAACGCGAGACTTCTAAGAACGAACTGAAAAGCCTTTTGGAAATATTGAAATTTTCCTTTTCTGTATTTGTTGACGCAATGTATTTGGGTGCAACATGATAAAATGATGACTTGAGGTGGGATCGGACTACGGCATTCCCCATATGTGCATTCTCCGCTGAAAAGTTGCCATTCCTATTGCCGAAAAGTTGCTATTCCAAGCCGAAACGTAAAATGTTTTGTCGGGGCTATTTGTCTTGCCGCAAAACTGAGCTCCCTCTCTCCCTCTACACTCGAAAGGCGACTTGAGATATTCTAATTTTCGTTGCGTTCAATCAGAACGTCAAACCTTTTTTGCTAGCGTAAAAGAGTGCCTGGGCTCCTTATTGTTAGAATATTCTCATGTAAAGAAAATGTCTTCATTCGTAAAGATTTTCATCTACGTTGCAGTCTTTCATAAGTATTCCCTATTTTCGTGCGTGCTGCGGTGTATTCTCAATCTTACATGACAATCAGGAAACTTAGTGTGTGGAAGAAATCATTATGTGATGGAAAGCCGCCTCAGGCGGCGTTTTCCGCCTGGTAAGATATAAAGGAGAAGACTTTGTCACGGATTTTGTTTGTTTGTGTATCACAAAGAAAGCCTTCATAACGTTTCGATAAATCAAAATCCAAATGGAACATACAAAATCTTTGCCCCGGGCCGGGTTCGAGCCCGCCAAGCAACACATCCCTTCTCAAGTAACAGACGAACGCTCTACCTGTTAAGCTGTGTCAGCTTATGGTACGAGTATCTCTCTGCTAAGGGACTTTCAACAGCAAATTTGCGTGGTGCAGTTAGTGCCATCGAGAATCCAGAATCACATAATTATTCGTTTTTTTAGAACAGGAAGAGTGCATGTACATACAAGAAGATGAAACAGAAAATGAATGAGAGAGAGTGAGTGAGAGAGAGAGAATACCGATCTTACAGGAGCAAGACGATCCTTAGAGAGATAAGAGAGAGAGAGAGAGAGAGAGAATTGCAACGTGAAGCTTGGCGACGCCGGGGCGCAAAGAAGGGGTTCGCCACAGCGGAGCGGCGCACTCTAGGGTGCCCGGTAGGCGGTAGGTGCACCACGCGAAGTTTCCCCAGTGTACAATTAGAAAGAAAGAAAGGGCAGGAATAATGAACGTTGTTTGTTTACTTCTGCAGAAATATACTACGTATTGTAATAATACGAGGGCTCGCCCATCTGTTGAATATAATGTGTATTTTATATAAAATCATTACACATGTCCACATCTTTTATCCACATGTCCACATCTTTTATCCGTAGCGCACACAAGAATGACCAACAAAGCTAGTGACAGTTGTTACTCGTGTGGTGATGTTAACATTGAGACTACGAGCCAATATGTGACTATAAAATCTTTATACTTATAACAAAAAATAGTTTCTAATAGTTTGAGCCAGAAGTAGGCGCAAACTAGAGAGTTTACCACGCTCAGGTACATAGATAGGATCAGGTCCGGGTGAAAGTTCTGATAAATTTTCTTGTACAGAAGACATTTCGAGAGACGTTACTGTGAAGTGGGCATTCCACCCTACTAACATCCTCCCGCAGCGCCATCTCCGCGCACATCCGCCATTCTCGTTGTTAGATGGGGCGCGGCGCACCATCTAACAACGAGAATCTTTTACAGCGCGCGGCGAAAAAATCAGCCGAGAGTCGAGACTTAGTATTCGCCAGACTATCACGAAGTTCCCGACAGTGCACTGAGCACCCTTTCGTTAAAACCTGGCGAATATGTGGCGAGTGGCCGCGCATACTTTTACCTGCCTGCTTCTGCATCAATTTTAGTATTCTCGTACAGACGCTCATCATTCGCCGCATGAAATATTCGCGCCAGGGTATCGCCGCGCAATACCCGAGTATCCTTAGTAAATGCATGGACAGGAGGGCGCACAGGTTCAATTTCCGGTTGACACACATGTGGAGTGTCTCTTAGGGGATGCGCGACAGGTACGCGGTATGTAAGATGTGCACCTCAGTGGCGCGGCTGGTGCGCCATGTGGCATTGACACACAATAGAGAAAGTGCGGCGTCCTGCCTGCCGCGTACACACTTTTTTTTGCGCGCGGCTCACCGATGACTCTGAGTACTCAGGTTGACATACCGATGAGTCGGAGTGTCGTTCTCTACATTTTAGAGATGTTGCTCTTCCCCGACCCTAAATTATGTTGTTTACACTTGCACATGCTGCTGCTAACATTAGTTTCGTGTGTGCGTTGTCCAGGGATTATAATTATACATATGGATATAGCTATGCTGGGTATCCTCTACATCAAAATACACTCGATTAAATAGGCAAGCGATTAGACGCCGCTAGTTATTTCTACAGTGCTCAATTACCAAGTTACAGTACTTTTTACCCACTACCAAATTACAGTACTTTTTGGGTCTGAATACGCGGTTGTCTAGCTGTGATCTTCATTTCCTAATAACTCATCCTGCATACTATGAATAACGGTTTTCACAGTCATGCTTGAGTAATCCCGCTAGTTTTCTCTCAGGAAAACTGGGGAAATTTTTCTTACGTGAGCCTCTAAGCCAACGCCACTTTTCATGGAACTAAAACATTTGGTGCCCACTTGAAGACCTGTCGAACAAATTTTCTAGAAACCCGTCATTACCTGGTCACCATTTGGTCAGTGACAGCTCACCGAATGGTTTTTCAGTGAAAACCATTTGGCGACCGGCCGCAGACGGTTTTCTGTGGTCTGGGCAATTAATACAGTTTTCCTGGGCATTAGTCATTATATTATTATTAAAAAATACAAACTACAGTAATATGTTAGTTGGGGCGTGACTGTGGTAACGAACGCATGGGCGGTTTTTTATAGCACGGTGCCATTTGCAAAGTGGACCGCGGACCGCGGACCGCAGACCGCAGACCGCGGACCGCAGGACCGCGGACCGCGTTTTATACCCTCCCCTCTAAAACACGTTATGTATCGCTGAAGCCACAGGGGGAATCCGCCTGAAAAACGCCGCGCCTCTCTCCCGTTGCCTGAAAAACGCCGCGCTTAATTTTTGCCATGAAAAATCCACCCCGGCGTTTTCCAGGCAACGGGAGCAGCAATTTGACGAAAGGCGGCCGGCGGACAGTCCTCTCTCTCTTTTCCAATCCCCACGCATGTGCGATTTGGCCGAGTGGTCTAAGCAGCGGACTAGTAATCCGAGTCAGTGTGCTTGTCGGCAGGTTCGATTCCTGTAAAGTGCTTGTGTCTTGCAAAGCTGTATTAATATAAAATACATGCATTGCAAGCCATAAGCACTATCTTATTGTTGTGATTTTCCGTTTAAACGCCAAGAAAATGCCACCTTGGCGTTGGGCACGGCAAAAATTTGCCATGATAACGCCTAGAAAACGCCACCCTGGCGTTGGGTGCATCTCACCATGGCGTTTTCACGGCGTTTTCGCGGGTTTCTTCAGGCGGATTTGTCCCAGTGGCGCTTCGAGACTAAAATGGCGCTTTTTTCGCATAATTTACGCAATGTGCGGTAACGTTGCATTCATAAACCAGTGATTGAAGAGCGCATTTATTGTTTTAAACTTTGAAATTGTCCGAAATTTAAACAAATGGCCTAAAGAAAGAAATTAAGTTAAAAATACACGTTTAGGACTGGCACAAAGAAATGTTTCACAAAATACTGCTAATATGATACATGCCTTTTAGGGCAGAACACTTTACTTCGTTTGTTTCTTTCAGTCATCTTAGCGCTCTTAGCTTTTATGTTTGTCATCTCAGCGCTCTTAGGGATTTTAGAGTTGTCAGAAATTTGTCGAAATTAATAACCTTGTTTGTTTCTTCTCCCATGGGTTGCACTGTGTTTCTTACATATAGTTTGGACTGCGAAATCGTTGCACTGTTGAACATAAATATGCAGACATTTAAAATGATGCTGCTTCATTTAGTTTCCAATTATGCTACACAACTGGCTGTATTCACCGGAATCAGCGAAGGATACTCCGTCGAGGCGCGCAGGTATGTCTTCGAAGGACGAAGAAAGAGTTCGCCGTGAAGGCACCAAGATTATTACCGATGTCGGAAAGCAGTTAAAATTGTAAGTTTTACGATTTTGGCTCAGTATTTTTGAGTTGTAATCGGTGACCTGGAAACAGTTGATGACGGCCATAAGGGCGCATTCGAGATGGACATTTGCGGAAAAGAAAAAGAAAACTTTGGTTCGAGATGGATTTCACCTGAAAAGAATGCAATTGCCACGCATACACATACAAATGATCGATTGATTTTAGTTTCAATTACGGTACATTTGCATTTTCGGCAATTATTTTGCATGTATTATTTTTTTTTCTCGGTGTCCATCTCGAACCACTTTTTTCTTTTTTTTTCCGGAAAATGTCCATCTCGAATGCGCCCTAAGGCGGCAATATGTTTTATGTGCTTTGAGGATCATTGTAGCATGCGGTATGTGGTTATGGTTATATAATATTTGGTTCTGTTTTAGGCGCGCGAATCCCACTCTTTACACTGCCGGTATATTCTTTCACCGGTTTTACCAGATGCACTCTTTCCAAGAATTCCCGAGAGAGGTTCGTCATTGTTTACTTTATCATATATTGAATACTTTGTTCCGAAGAAGCTTTGTGAGCACCCGTGGACATGCGTATTCCAAGTATTTTCAACATACTCCTTTTCATTATCTCGGAGTCTGAAAAAATGACCCCTTCCAACCATAACTGTTTACCTTTATTTTTGGTTTTCGTCAAATTGAAGTAGCGCTAGATCTGGAGTTGAAACTGTAATTTTGTTTCCGCTGCGACGCTATCAAAATAATTAAAAAGGGTAAATTTTGGTAGCGCCGTAGCAAAAACAAAATCACAGTTTCAGCTATCAGATCTAGCACTATTTGAATCTGACGTAAATCAAAATCAAAATAAACGGTTACGGTTAGAAAACGTTTATATGCCATCAGTCCACGAGTACGAATAATGTTGTATTTCATCGTTTAGTTAACGGCGCTCGGATGTTTATTCTTGGCGGGTAAGGTGGAGGAGACACCAAAGAAATGTCGTGACGTTGTAATGATCGCCCGAACCACATTCAAGAGTCTCTACACTCCACATAGATCTCTGCTGGTGAGCTATTTCGAAGCAATATATCACGTATTTGGTGAAACGTATACTGGAAAACTTCATATCTAATTTCTAGTATTGTAATTGTGGTCTATTATGTATCCTGTGTCCTGTGCCCACTTTTGGCAATCTTCACCTAGTTTTAGCACAAGCTGTTTTAAATAATCAAATACTGCCCTTTGTATGTAAGTCTGTGTCATAGAGTCACGTGTCACAGTCTGTGTCAGTTGCCAGTGTCTGCTGAGCTCTCGTGTCACAGTTAAATAATTAAAAAAAAACCTCCCAATCCCAATTGTTTGTCAACTTATTAGTATTTAGTTGTCCAGTTTTCAGCACAAGATGTTTTGAACAATAAATTAGCCTCTAAGCTGTGTCATAGAGTGCAGAGTCACGCGAGCTTCATATTTCAGGTTATTCAAGGAAACTTCCCCGTATTTTTTGTCAATTTGTTAGTGTTTGGTGTCAAATCGTCTAGTTACTTAGTTTCATTTCAGGATGAAGTTATGGGCATTGAACGAGTACTATTGAAGACTTTGAATTTCGACCTAGCTGTCGACCACCCGTATAGATTTCTCCTCACGTATGTAACCAAGAACACAAAGTTTAAGGTAATCCGTTACTTTATTTGGTTCTTTTGTTTGCTATTTTCTCGTCTTTTTTTGTTCATACCATTCTTTCTAGATATTGAATTGGGAATAATATTTCTTTGAGCAGTGGTATGCCAGTCATAAATCCTATGCGTAATAGCTAGGTGTTTCTGTTTGAGGGGGAAATTTTTTATAGGTTATTATCGGTGTGTTTCACTAGATCGATTTATGTAAGGAGCTAGAGCCCTAGATGTATTTTTGTTTCTACTTTTGCGAAGACCAACAAAGCGAAAGTACGTATGGTTTTTGAAACACATTTCAAATACCTGCATTCCTACGTATTAAGGCTAAGTGGATCGATCTTTTATATGTATTTTTGTTTCTACTTTTGCGAAGAACAACAAAGCGAAAGGATCGATCTTTTAGATGTATTTTTGTTTCTACTTTTGCGAAGAACAACAAAGCGAAAGTAGTCGAATAACGCCCATGCTCATTTGCATGCGATGCATGGGAATGCAGTGGTTTGACGCAGGTTTCAAAGACCGGCCGTTGTTTCGCTTTAAAATCTCATCTTTCAGTTTTCGGAAGAAGAGCGCAAAAAGTTGGTGCAGACCGCGTGGACATTCATCAACGATTCAATAGGCACCAATTTGTGCTTACAATGGGAGGCACAGGTAATTTAGCTATTTGTAATTTACACCATTTACACGTGACCAGTCTCCAAATGGCTTTTTTGTTGTTGAAAACTATTTGCTGACCATATTTATTGTCTGTCTTTAGCGTACCTGTATTTTAAGTTGGATTGGTTTTGTTGGTTGTTGCTTGTATTAAAAACACGATGAGAGGTTAGGGCTAGGAAAGCAGTATTGAATGTTTTGATACAGTATCGTGCTAAATCGTTGATATTGTTGAACTTGACAGCCTCAACAAAATCGTATTTCTCGCGCTTCACAGCTGTGCATTAGTCGAGTAGCTTAAGTATAAATTTGATGAACCAGAATTTGCAACGAGCGCCCGTCCCCCTGGAGCATGGAGCGCACGTGAAAATAGTGCACAAGGAGACAATGAAAAACATTGACATTGCTGCACAGTGACTTGTTTGATCGGACTATCGGACACCGATGATGTTTATATTTTATGTGTTTTTCAGATTCTGGCGATTGCCTTCATAAACCTAGCGTTGAAGTTTAATCAACGGGATCACGACAGTGAATGGTATGTGTCCTTTGATGTTACTGTTTCATTGTGCCAAAACCTTCTTTCTATTTAAACGGTGCCTATCGAATCCGCCTTACCTTACCTTCAAGTTTAAGTTTCAATCGTTTCGAATTGTACTATCTCCTCACCTTTTGTATGTCAACTTGTCAACCCACGGTGGTTTACTCCAACATGTGTGTATAATTTATTCTTCTTTGTCTTGCACGTGTGTGTATGTAAAAAAAAACTAAAACAGCAAAGTAAACAACACAAGATCATTACATTATGCCCATGCCGCATTTCATTTGAAAAGTTTACGCTAAGAGGCTATGCTTCAAAGCAATATTTATTCTGAGAGAGAGAGAGATTTGTTTGATATTTATTTGAAACGTAGTTATTTATCCTTAATTTCAGGTGGGAAGAATTCGTTGCAAATTTGAGCCTGAACATGGTAGAGGATATTTGCCATAAGGTTAGTCTTTTATGATTCAGTTTTTGTAAAGCGATATGGCACGTGGTGTATGGGCATGCACTGTATAATTGCATCTTCACGTATTGTGCACATGAATTCCGGCAAGGCTGTGAGAAAAAGTTGCTTTTATATGCAGGAAGGGGGACCTAGTTGTCAAGTATCAGGGGTACAGGTTGGTGCGTGAAAACACGCACGAACCACCTCCGGATTGGTTTTGACCACCTCCGGTAGAAATTTGAAATTAATATATTTGACCGAAACATAGTGTTTTGTTAAAACGGTCTATCACTAAGCTAAAGAAACCACCTCCATTTACGCACGGAATTTATACCCTGTAAGTATGCAGGCAGAAGGCATGCACATGAAAATCACATGTCACATCGCTTTAAACTTAATTGCCTACTCTTTTCTCAAAATCTTGGTGTACCATTGTGTAAGCACGGCAAGTCATGGAGTTGGAGATTTTTCTGTTTTTGTGCACACCTGTGTTACGGTTGTTATCATTGTTCTCTTATGGTCACCATAGACAGATAAATGCATCGTAAATTTACAAGAAAAGAGGCAAATTCGTCATCTGCCGAGTTGTATCCCTGCGTAGGCGTTGCTAGGTCATTGTTTATCTCAAGTTATATTTCAGCTACTCGACTACTATACTGCGGTGAAGCACGAGAAATACGATTTTGTTGAAGCTGCCAAAGCGGAAGAAGCACAAAGTTCTTCACAAAACATGGTAGCAATGTGAGTGGATGTATGATTTATAATTATAACCTAATTGTAAGTGTAAACCAACAGACAGCTAACCACCACCACCTCCGATATGTGTTGTATATTGAATTAGTTATAAATTTTTCACTAAGCGTGCTGACTTCCGAGTTCCGAGAGGATATGGTACCTTAAATATGAAACTTATCATAAATATCAGGACTAGGAGCATTTTTGGATTTGGGATATCAGGTCTAGACTTAACCGGCGAGGTTTATGCCCTAGGAAGCTTCATTCCGGCTCCATAGTGATTTTCGATAACATATGATTTAAACACTAATATTTGGTCAATATTTGTTTTGTTCGGTTCTACCACTACTCCAGACAGGGCAAACCTTCTAGCCTTCAGCCTTCTCATTAGAGTGCATTACTAGCAGTTTGTACCAGTTTCTTAGTGTATTACTTTCTATTTTGATATTTGAGTTGTTTTATGCGGGTATGTATTTGTTGATGTTAACAAAGTGATCTTTTAATATTTTAATAATAAACGATTTGTACAAAACATTTTTTCTATCTCCGAGGTTGTCATCGTTTTGGGTTTCTGTAGCATACACCAGTCATTTCACATATCGGCTTGAGGTAGTGCTTCACGCGGGTAAACCTGAATGCTTGAGTCTTGAGTTATATCACGTCATATGTGTGAAACCATTTGGCGACCATTTGGAGACTAATTACTATGGCTATTTTTACCGTTGTTTTATGTTAGTACTGTTAAAGAGTTTTTTTGAACTGTTTTGGTGCGAGGTTTCTGGTTTCGAGGTGTATCTCCATTTCATTGTTTACGAGAGGCATACTAGAGGTGGTCAATTATTCTTTTCGTAACGGCGAGTTATACTGCTTTCAAGTTTTAGAGAGAACTTTTGAACTTGTAACAGCTGTATGCTAGAAATACCTGGCTAATTCGTTAGCCGGACATCCCTTGGTTCCAAAGGAGGTGATTGCGATGAGATGAGCACGACCATTATGATCTCTTTGCTCCATCCCTGAGCCGGAATCTCCCTATAAAGAGGTAAAAAGATAAAGAGTACCGGGTTATATCAACCGAATCCGCAGAAACGGTGCACCGGGGTCAGGTTCATTTCTGAAGCCGGACGAACTGGCCTTTAAACTTCCCGGAGGCCAATTTTCTCGGGAAGCCGATTTATCTCCGCCGGTTTTACCCAGCTACCAATTTTTACACCTTCCGTGAGGTGGAGGGGTTCCAGGGCCGGGATCGAACCAACGACCGGTGGCCTGGAGCAAGGCGCTAGCCACTGCGCCACGCCCCCCACTATGTTACCGTAAACTTAGGTTTGTGGCCGTGGGTTCCGTAAGTTTCTATGCATTCTGAAGCAGGTTTATTATTTAAAGTGGTATAACAGCCGGTTTTTGAAACGGACTTCGGCTAACTGCGTTCCCACATCACATGCAAATGGATAGTTTAGGATAAAAGAAACCGATGTTACTTGGTATAAATATATAGGAATGCAGTTGTCCATCATACGTTTTAAGAAGCGGCCGTTATACTGCGCGCGTTTAGTCTAGCCCATTTTTGTAGCCGTCGAGCAATGTTTCAATCCCACGGCCACAAATATTTAAATTAAAGCTTCACGAATCACATTGAAAAGTTTTAAAGAATGCATAGAAACTTACGGAACCCACGGCCACAAACCTAAGTTTACGGTAACAAGAGACCTAGCGAGACTACGGTTTCTGCACATTAGCGAACTCAAGTCTAATTTACTTCCATGAATCGTGTTGAATTTTTTGAAACATTTTGATTATTATCGACCATTGCACACTCAGCCGCGCGGCAAATCATGCGCGCACAGCCATATCGCGCAGCAAAGTCTGCGCGCTCAGAGCGTAGTGCATCGTCGAGTCATTGTTAACAATTGAAAACTTACGTGACACGTTCGTGGGGCATAATAGTCGCTCATATTCATGGAGGTTGCACATAAATAGTCTTCAGCCTGAATTTGTTTGAACTTGACAAGTCATAGGTTAGGATACTGTCCAAATTTTAACCACGAGTTTTAACGTATACATATAGCCTGTAAGCTAAATACTGTAAGCTAAGCTAACTACTGTAACTAGTGACTCAAGTGTAATTTAGAAAGAAAAATGAGTATACATATTATATGGTGGGGTTCTTACATTGTTTAACTTGATAAGTCATAGGAACTAATACCAATGTTTACAATAGTAAGGCAACCTGTAAGGCAGTACAGCTATTTGAGCTAACAACTATAACTCTAGTCCTCAAGTCTAATTTACAAAGAAAACCTTAGGATATTGCATGGTATAACTTACATCGTTAGGCAGATGGTCGGCCCAAGGTCTATGGCAAGTGTCGTCCAAATACATTGGCGTCTCACGGATGAGTGGTCCAGATTCGTTGAAAACTAGAACATTTTATTTTAGTTTTGGCGATGATTAATATTTAACAGTATTAACTATTGGCACGCTCCATGAATAAGTTGGAAAGATAGTAGTACGAGTAGTGGTTGGAATCCAAAGCTCACAAGAAACTTATTATGAAAAAGAACAATATGTGTATATAAGCTGGGGAGGATTCACTTTGCATCTAAAATATAGAGTTGCAGTTGCCAACATTCTTTTCACAAACCGCCTTATATAAAACTTTAACGAGATAAATCTTACTGTAGCTCCTTCCCCAGCCAGACACCGTCAAAATTCGTTGCAGTGGTTCTCCATAGCGTGGTAGACATATTGGCCGTGTCTTTCTGTTGAAAACAATTGGTCGTTCCAATTCGATTATGGCCCAATCGTGGCCCTGATCACATCCATATACAGAAAAATCGCCATCAACCATCACAGAACGAATCTAAAGGTTTTACTTATTATCTAATGACGATCGGCGAGGTTCTGGCACAGAGAGTGGACAAATGCGAAAAAGCAGATGCACAGCAGTTAGGCTAAACCATAGCGTGAAACTCTGCACCATCGTCGCGCACAAAAGGGTGCGCACGGTTTTCAGCTGGCGCATCAATGGCGCACATGCCGCGCTTCCTCTAAAAGGTGAGCCGCACGTGCCCCAACTGCCTTTCTCTCAGTTTCTGGGCAAGTCTTTAGATAAATTTTACCTTAAAGGGATAGGTTCACCTCGAATTGCACCTTTTTTATTATTTATATTGATAGTATGACCTACGACGGTCAAAATACGAAAATTGCAGTAAATTTCCTTTGCTCCTCGAGGCAGGAGATCATGCTCAAAAAGCTAAGCTACCTCGAATTTATAAAACAACTGGGGTACCGCAGCCTAGCTAAGTGGGAAATAGCGTGCCATGGCTGGAGACGCTAGGACATACAGGGCCGTTTTATCACCCTCTGTCTATCACAACAATCTCTACATCTCTAACCATACCACGCTATTTCCCACTTTGCTACGGCTGCGGTACCCCAGTTGTTTTATAAATTCGAGGTAGCTTAGCTTTTTGAGCATGATCTCCTGCCTCGGGGAGCAGAGGAAATTTACTGCAATTTTCGCATTTTTACCCTCATAGTCCATCAATAGAAATTATAAAAAAGGTGCAATTCGAGGTGATCCTATCCCTTTAATGCATACCTTATTAAAAGTGACATCTCGAGCCTGACAGTGAATATCATTAGGGAAGACATTAGACAGTCCGCGGATGCATTTTCCACCGTAGGCTACCACACGATCTTCAAGCTCCTTTTTCGTTCGGTATCTTTGAATCCTGAAAGTGATGGACGTTGTTTAAAGTAGCTCCCCATAAATATAATGTGGTAAAGTACAGAAGCGAGTCAGTAATGGGATATGCCGTAACATCGATTATACTACCTTGGGAATAATAACGGCTCGGAGTGTGCATAAGTTTCGATACTGCTCCAAAGTAGTACACGGCCGTTTTTTGAAACGACGTCACGGTGAATTCAAATAAATATCATTGGGCTAAAAATCACGCAGAGGGTTATTTGCCTAAACTAAAAGGGAATACAACGTCCACCTTACGTTTCAAAAACCGGCTGTTATACTGCTTAAAAGTCGGTGAACTCTCAAAGAAGCTAGTCGTTGTACACAAAACTTACATACACGGTGACATGTCGTATCCACCGAAGACTAGGAAACCATGTGCCACCGTCAGAATATGATACGGAGATATGATCGAGCCACCAAGACGGTTTTTACCCTAAAAATAAAATATGAAAGAGAGGTTCAGGGAAAGCTGTACGTGATATTCATATTTGGATTCGATAACCTTTGACACGACCACTTAAATAATGCATACATTTATCAGCACTGATATTGCCCAGGGAAACTCCTTTACTCGTGCACGATCGTCCTGTGTCCCACATATACGGGCCAATTCTAGGTTATCTTCCAACGTTTGCATGCGTTCCGCAGAGACTAAAATGATATAATTATATGGATATGGGTAATACTCGCGGGTTTAAATAAGCCCGGGCATCTATATTTCTCCGCCATAGGCACCGCGGCCTTCATAAGATTTGAAATAAACCTACAGAAAGACTAATTACCTTTAGGATATTTCAGGTAATTTATCTGAGAGGATTGCATATTTATTAGGTTTGTATATTTTATAACTGAGAGCTGTAAAGATACTTACACTCTGGTCCAATAAAATGCGGTCGATAGCCCAATACAGTACTATGGTTTAGAATTGTATACAAGAATAATATTACGATGTAAATGTGACACATTGAGATCTGCATAGATAAATTTGACATAAACAAAAAAAATTTTTTCGAGCGAATGATGAAAAGTCGAAAAACTAAAATGTTTCATCACTTCAAGTTATTCAAACGAAAGTGGACAAAACTCGATGTTCCATTAATAAAAAAAAAAAAAAACAGTGCGTAGATGTTATTGACTGGACCTATTGACATATATCTTGGTGCGTTTTTTCTAAAAAAAACGTGCAACATTTGTTGTAATGCGCGGCGAACATCAGGCTTACAGGCGCGTCTATCTCTGGCTGCATATTTCGCCGCGCGCAAGGCCTGCAACAGCCGAGTCTCCGCTGTCCAACCATGTAGCTATGCATAGTTTTATAATAATGCAATATAATAATATACATTCACAAGTGTTAGTGATGTAGATGATAGTGCTAAACCTTGTTTGAAAATTTCCTAGCTCGTTTTAGCGCTGAATATTGCCTTTGACAATAAATCACTTGATGTCATTTCATTAATCGTCTTTGTGAAATGTCATAAAAGCCTTGTTTTTGCCGACAGAGGCATGTAGGATATGGCGAGAACTAGAACAGCATATCATTGGCAGTTGAGGGACTATCGTACGCGTAATATTATGTTTCGAGAAAATGGCTCTAGTACTGTGAAAAAGCTTCCCGCAATACAAACTGTTTTACAGTACAGTAGTACACCACCAATGAAGAATTCAAGCGTTGGTAAAGCGAAATAACGGCCGGTTTTTGCAACGCATCGTCGACAACTGAATTCTTACTTGTTTATGCTAATTTGCTCAAATTAGCTCGATTTTTTATTCTAATTTATGCTCATTTGCATTAGCTGCATAGGAGGAATGCTGGTCAACTCGATGTGTTTCAAAAAACGACCGGTATTTCGAGTAACTAAAAAATGTGGGCTGACAAGGATGCTACTTTGTCGAGAATATTTCAGTATTTATGATCGCGCATAGGCATCTCGTGCAAGTCCATTTGTAAGGTAAATAATGATGAATGCGTAACATGGATATGCAAACGCGTTCACGTTTATATTGTCGAACAATTCTCGGGGAATCCATCATGTGGAATACAAGAATTGAGACAACGCTTTATTATAGTCAACCAAACTCGGTAAACATAATACAATAGTTATGGGATTGTATGAAAAACATAATAGCTTATATGCAATGGAATGATAACGTGTAGAAAATGTGAAGTATAAAACACTTGAATCAATATCGACTTGTTCGTGAAGTTACTGAGGGAAAAAACGGTCTAAAAAGAAAAGGAAAGGAAAATAACGACAGGGGAAAATGAATGATGTTCTTGCATAAGTGCACAAGCCTCATTTTTTAAACCATATTTTAAAATCCATTGAGCAGTTCCCTATGGTCAGTTCAATAACAATGTAAAAAGAACCTCCGATGGTAGAAAGAGAGACTGACACACTAACAAGCTCGCCATTTAGACAAATCAGTTTTCACACTCATGTCTTGCTGCATGCCTTCGAATAATTCTTCCTACTCTCTCTCTCTCTCTCTCTCTCTCTTTCTTTCTTTCTTTCTTTCTTTCTTTCTTTCCTCTCTCTCTCTATGTCTCTCTCTCGCGCGTGCTCTCTCCCTCTCCCTCTCCCTCTCTCTCTCTCTCTCTCTCTCTCTCTCTCTCTCTCTCTCTCTCTCTCTCTCTCTCTCTCTCTCTCTCTCTCTCTCTCTCTCTCTCGCTCTCTCTTTCTTTCTTTCTCTCTCTCTATAACTATGATTTGAAGTCTTCCTCTCCCTATCTGTCTTGTACGTTTATCTCTTCCAGACTCTTCTTTTCCATATCATTTCCCCTCTCTTTCAATTTCTTTTCTTGCATTCCCGTAACTTCCTATTCGCTTCAGTCATCTCTCTCTCTCTCTCTCTCTCTCTAATTCCCTCTCGTTCTCTCCCCATTTGAGAAACCAACCGTGCCATTGTTCAGTGATTTTCTAGCCATTAACATGAAGAATGACAGAAAAGGAAATGAAAAAGGTCATCACTGACCGACATTTGTTAGCGAAAACGTGATAGCAAGATAGCGATAACATGTCAATGTAGTTAAAATGTGCTGAAGGTTTTTAAAGTAAGACATATGTATGAGAATCCCAGTCGAGCGTATGTTGTACTAGAGTCACAGTCAGTGCTGATGAAATACCGCGCTACCGCAGCACAAAGAAAGTGGGTTTTTGATGGACCTACACAGGTTGTGAATGTGCGGCACACCTTCGCCACAACTGTGTCTTAGGAAGCCACGGCTATGACTAAAATTGTATACACCTTTGGCGAATCATATGGGTCCGCCAATCCGACGCGGCAGAGGGCGGAAGGTGCGCGGCGATAGGGCGGATTTGCGCTGCAGTGTTTTGTCTGATTAACCATAGTTAACGTCAATGAAATTGCAATCCCTAGAATTAGATCTTGAACCTGTATAATTACACAGAAACATATCCACAACTTTTTAAGATTTTGTGATTTGCATAAAGTATGCGGCGATTATAAAACCTTTCCCAATCAAGTCCACTCCATCATTTCTATAGGCGTAATGCGGCTGTTTTTCCTTTCTCTTATCGTCTTTATTCAAATCACTGTGAGTGCTCTACACAATTATGTGATGCTATGGTTTCTTTGATATTTAAAGCGACAGTACATCCGGTTGTACTGCACGATATTTTAATCATTATTTTCATTTGCCTACAACATGTGGAAATGCAATTGTCCAACATACTTTCAAAAACCGGGCCGTGATATTGTTTGAATGTTCTATTGAATCATTCTAATTTCAGACTTTGCTTGCTTTGTCCCACACAACTGAACATGACGGGAGTAACAGCTCAAGCATAGATACGCTGAATGATACTCTACTGGTTCAGGTAAGGGTTTAAAGTGGTACGACACGTGATTTGTGAAACTCAACATCTATATTGTGCTTGGACATTCATACATTAGTTGTCTTGTGATACTATTTTACAAAGCTCATAACACGCGTCCAATAAGCCACTGTCTTTAGAACCTACAATCGCTACAGTTTTTCTCATTTAGGGAAAAGAACTTGTGCACATCCCGTTGAATAAAGAAGCACACAAGCACAAAGCAGAGCATGTGAGTTTTGTGGGTTTATTTATTTATTTATTATTTTTTATGTATGTAACCTGAAGTAGCCTCCAAAAGAGTAACGGGCTATGATGTTGATGACAACACCGCGAAACTTTCCACACATCATAGTTGCATATTTGAGGACAGCCGGTGCGCGGACGATGCGCCGAAAGTTAACAATTTCAGTTGGCGGACCTGTGACGAATCTCGGGCGCACCACATTTGCCTGCGGCGCACGTGTTGCGCATCTTTCAAACAGTTCTTAGAGTATTAAGCATGTGGAATGGTACAAGAAATGTAGCATACATAAAGCGTTTCGCGTACCACCTCCGGACTCACCGGCGAGTTGTGCCCTGGACCTGAGCCGCAGTGACGGACCCTCTTTTTACGCATCGATTTACGCATCGACCTTCATCAGAGTTTCTGAACGAGCTAATGTCACTTCCCTTCCAATTACGTTATATCACTAACCCTATTGCAGAAGAAGAAAACAACCGAGTCACATGTAGTACATCCACTGCCTCATAACGTAAGTTTAACCTGTTTAAAAGTCAAAAGTCACTGATTGGTTTACACTTTACATGTTTATTGAGATCCTTTTTGACGGCATATATCTTTTATCCGTTATTCGATGTATACTAGGAACGATTTTGAAACCTAAACTGCATTTTCCAACGTGATGGATTTGAAATTCTATTAACTTGACGAGCATTAATTGTACAGCGTCAGAGCTCTTTGATTTTGGGGAATTCGGAGTATTATTCTGCAATAAAGTATTCATGGAGGCTTTTGTAAGAACACCTTTTACAGGACACGACCCACAAAGTTTCTCTGAAAACCTGGGCCTGTGGTAGCAATGAAAAATCAAAGAAATCCTCATTTGAGCTTGTGCAAAACTTCACAATGAAAGATATTGGTATGATAATTAAGAGATTTTCTTTGACATTCAATTCTAGTAAATTCAAATCATAGAAATAGAAGAAACTCTAGTTTGAGCCCTGAAAATCTGGACTAATTTGCAAAGCACATAATAATCGGTTATGCCTTTGATGGGATTTCCAAGTATGCTGATAATTTACAGTATTTACACGAGAAATTTTTTTAAATTTGTACATGCAGGCTTCGTGCAAAAATACGGTAGAATTGAAAGAATCACACCGTATTTTGGGATATTTGGAAACAACATGAGAATTAGAAGCGCACAACCATTCCAATTTGTTCTGCACCAATTTGTCGTATATTCACCCTTTTTCATTCCTTGTATTTGGAAGTAAAAGGGATTAAAATACATTTTTCTATGATGGCTTTTATATTTTCCAGAGGCAGTAAATGATTGTTGCGTTCTTATTGCTTGGTGTTACGAGCAACACCTTGGCAAAACACATTGTGATAACAAATTCTGCAAATGTTTGAAAATGAACACGAAGGTTGGTTCTCAGAAAGAGCGAAGCTTTTCATCCTAATTCTATGAGTCTAATAGATAGCAGCATAACAGCCAGTAACCTAACATATGACAATACAAGATACAAGACTATCAGACAAGTGCAGATGACTATGATAGTTTTACAATAATACAGTAATAAATTAACAACAGAGTAACATTAATACTAAGCCTTATCTTATCGAGATATTGATGTTGATAATAATTTCAAGGAAAAGTCGCTCCACGACTCTCAAGGATGCCTGCAGAAGCTCTCGATTATCAAGCCGGTGATCGTTGAACCAACAGGTTTATAGTTTGCTATGATACTCCTTACTCTCAATCTCAATTGGTGGTAGTGGACTTGTGGTAGTCACATCCCCTTTAAAGCCAAATTCCGGCCGGTTTTTGAAACACATCGTGAACATCTGAATTCTTACGTATTTGTGCAAAGAGCAAAGTTGATCGAATTTGGCTCGATTTTTTATTCTAATCTATGTTCATTTGCATAAGCTGCATAAGAATCTCGGTGTACTCGATGTGTTTCAAAAATCGGCCTGTATGCATATGCTCATGTTACCATGAGAGCTTCATAAAAAGTTTACTTAATCTTGTCTTCATTTACTTAATCACTATATGTTATGATAATCACGTATGCGGTTTATACATATTTTCTGTTTAGCCGCCCCCGATTTGGTCAAGTCCACACAGGAAAAGCTTCCGAAGATGGCGACAGGTAACGATATCATATCGTTATATCTAACAAAGTATGTAACCGGTCACTAAAAGGCCTCCAGGGTAAACTTCGGTTTTTACTTGTCACCTAGATTTTCGCTACTGTTGAGCTTATGCAAATTAGAATTTGACTCTAATTCGGCTAATTTTCCTTGCGAACTTTGTAAAAAATGTAATCTTCAAATCCTCCTAACTTTTTATATTTGTTTCCCACGTTTTGTTTTGTTTTAACTCGGCACAGAATCGAATTCTGATTCGAATGATGCCTTTAAATCAAAAATCAGCCCGACAAGTAAAAGCGAAATTATTCCGGCCTCCACCGTAAAAAAACATTTGCACAAGAACAGTGTTCTATCATCGACAATTTGTTGACCACTTGGCGTCCACGTGGTGACAAGTTGCTGAAGGTTTTCGAGAAAAATTTATCACCACGTGGTCGCCGTATGGTTTTGTTAACGAAAAAAACCGAGAACCGTCACCAAATGGTTCCCCACTTTTCCTACCGCAGCTATGTATGTGTGCGTTCTCTGTCCTATTGGTATAATGCGCACGCGTGATACCCCGTTCGCCTTACATCTATACCAAGTGCCGTTGCATCCGTGGGGTGCAGTCATTTAGGGGGTAACCCTGAGGTGGCTGTATTCCGTGTGCGATGAATTACCCAACCTTTCGGCTGAAGGCTTTGAGGAGCGGACTTACTTCGGTAAGACCGCTCTGATGATGGGCTGATGCTGGACACCGAGTCACTGAGCGCACATTTTTATAATAAAATATAGTAATAGAACATTAATCGGACATACTGTATGTAGTAAAGAAACTTTGTCACTATGTAGTATGTCTTTCATGTAACTCTGTACTTGGTTGCCTATCAATGGTAGTTTTTATATTCATTGACGTTTTCAACCAGTGAATAATAAATACATCTTGTATAATAGGTAGAATCTTCGAGCTTATACGACTCCCGGTAAGTAAAAAAAAATACACCTTGCTTTGATGAGAATGTAGCATGCCGCATGCCGAAGGACGGAGACGTATACAAATGTTATCACTTTACTTTTTAATCAACATGTTCTTTTTTATAATAAATACAAATTTAGCTCTCGAATACGACAAAGAATGGCTCATTTCGCTGAGTATTGGCATTGGAATCACAGTGCTCGTGGTGGCTGTGTTCTTCTTCATCATATGCAAAATATTCAGGTGAAATCAGCCATCAATGCATATTTGTGCCTTGACGATACCATCACAGGATAGAAAGTTAAAAGCACACGTAATGTTTCACCGAATATTTGTACAGAATTATGAGGCTTTCATATTAACGACTGTGAATAACAAACGACCGATGTATAATTATAATATACTGTAATTCGTCTTAATTTTCAGCTCGAAACCAGTGTCGAGAAAAGCGAATCGCTATCATTTGAGTAAGTTGCTACTGCATTTGGTACACCCTATATCGTCACTTTATTCTGCTCTGAAACATCTGAGATGATTAAAATATGTCGAAAAAGCAACTGTTATAAAAAGAATGTAACGCTACAACGTGAAACAACTGATCTGAAGTTGCTGATACTCTAAAATTCTACAGAATACGCGGAAATGCTGTTGTCCAGCATATACTTCAAAACCACGTGCCATATCGCTTTAATTAGATCTTTTATCGATTCAGACTCCCCTCATGGTATGGGATATCGTGAGCTCAACGAGCGCATTATGGGAAATCCCAGACAATTTTCGTATCAGGGACAGAATGGATATCTTTAAGTTCAAAAATAATAAAGTTTTGCATTCACAATCTGTATTAGGCAATGTTGTGGTTCTGTCAATATTTATGCGCAAGATACTGCAAGCAAGTAACATTTTTTACATACAAAAGTTTCAAATAAGTGTTTTAGTAGTGGTTGTACTATAAGTCACAAACAAATATAACAAAGTTTAAAAAATAATTGCGTGTGTGGATTTTTTTGAACCATACATCATATATTGAACTTGTTCAATTTGTGAACGCCTATGAGTGAGGAACACCATTTTTTCGTGGAAAAAGTTACACGTTCGTTCTTAACTTTGCCTGACGAGGAGAAAAAGGGGTTCGAGAGAGAGAGAGAGAGAAAGAGAGAGAGAGAGTGAGTAGGTCTGGAGTTAGATTGAACTACCACGCTCTTTTGATCATAAACCGTTCAATGTCGAATCGCTTCAACGATGTTGCAAAAATGCAGATATTTCAAGTGGACACGCGATTTTGCTTTGAGGGAAAACCAAGCATCTCTCCCTCAATATCTTCTCATTTTCTCCCAGTAAAATTTACATAAATAAAAAATACCAACACTCGGTCTAGTTCTCTCCGGTTCAGCTGCCCAAACTCATCTCTCAACTTACTGTATAAACTATAATTCTCTAAGATACCGTACTCTCTAAGTGGTTCTTTGGCTCTCTACTGTCTCTCAGGTATCCCTCTGTACTTAGATTCCTGGTTTGGTCTAGAAAGACACTTTTTATGCACATCCGGTAAAAACGGAACTCACTATTTTATCTTAAAGGAAAAAATTGCTCAAATCTTAATGATGAAAGTGGGTACTTGTTACGTTACTGGAAAAGTTCAATTCAATTTTTCATATTTTTTGTGGCATTTGGGACTGGGAAAACTGGGCATGCGGATATATAAGGCAGCCAGGACAGTATGGAGCACATCTACTCCGACTACCTAGTATTCTCTCTAAGGAGTCTTCACTGAACTTATCAACATGAATATTTTCGCTGTCGCAATTACTCTTCTTCTGGTTACTGATGTGAATTGGTGAGTTTCTTTATATTGGTTACTTCTACACCCAATAACCTAAATCCGGTTATCCGAAATTAGTTGGATAAGTAGCTTCTATTCTGCGTAGTTAAGTAACTTAAAACCTGTCTTGCTCAAACAATAAACCACAGATAAGTACAGGAAAACATAATCATAGAGTCCACAAAGCATCCCCGTAGCTATTTTCAATTCTGCGTTTGCTAATATCTGAGCTACTGAAAACATGTATTGAATCGGGAGCCCAACAGCAGAGTTCCCCATTTGGAAAATATATTTATCATACATTTTAACATATAATATTTATAACTAATACATTTCTATAAAAATACATTTTGTTTAGTGACGATGGATACGCGCTCCCCCCTGCGAATCCCTCTGCAGCCGTTGAATCCAACTCTGTGGAAGCTCCAGCACCACCCATGCCTTCGTACCCAATGGCTGGTGAGTAGTATATTGCTATTCTAGTCTTCCATGAGTCTTAATATAAGATTTAGATGTAGGAAGACCCACAGGGGTTACTATTGAACCAGCAGTTGAACCTTTGAGTTGTAGTTGATTGTAGTTGATGGTTGAGTTTGAGTTGAGTTGAGTTGTAGAGTTGAACTATTGAACCTTGAATAAAGGTGCACGCACTTGTGGCGTAAAAGATTTAAAAAAGCAGTGTGCTTGACATATATATGCTGTCCAATTTATCATTCAGTGCTACAATAATGACCATATATTCTTATTGCGTACTGTGCGTACTTCTTACTTTAGATGTTCTTGTTATTCTGATTGTGTGCTCTGTTTCAAAAAATATATGTTTCAGAATCTGCCGCCGTGGAGGCTCCAGCTCCCGACATGGCTCCTGCTCCGCCGGTCGAGTCAGCTCCACCTCCCCCTCCTCCTCCACCTCCAGCAGCTCCCGAGAGCGCCCCTGAATCCTTTCCCACGCTGCCACCGATGCCCAGCTGCTCATCCGAATCGTACCGCCGCCGCGTTGCCGCAATGAGAGCAGTTGCCGTCCGACGCCTTGCTGTTGCTCGCCGTGCCGCGGCAGCTCGCCGCGTTGCCGCGCGCCGGGTGGTTGCCAGACGAGCGGTTGTCCGCCGTGCTGCAGTAAGACGTGTTGCTGTGCGCCGTGTCGCAGCCAGACGCGTTGTGAGATCTCGCCGAGTGGCTGTCGTCTAAGGATCCTAAATCTCATCAAAATACTCTCCCTTTCGTTTTATATTGCGCTCTTTCTCTATCGCTCATCTTCCCTCTCTCTATGTCATTCCAGCAAATATGTAAATTGCAATGATTACATTTCAGTTTTCATAACTCTCGTTCAGAGAACGTACTGTGTTTACGATCAGGGTTTTCATCTTTTGTATGTACCTAAATAAAGTTAAATGTCAAACACTTTACACTTGTTTTTATTGCCAAACAAAACAGATGTTGCAAAAAATTCATTATAACTTTTTCCATATATACTCCCTTGAAACTTTGAAGCTCATTCTCACTCAATTTACTGAAACACTGAGAACCGATGAGTTGCGCGCCGATCCGGTGCGGGAAACACTTTTCTTGGTACGGCGCGCAAGTTGCGCCCCGCACCATTTCAGCACCGTTTCCGCACCATTTCCGCGCCGTTTACGCACCTTTTCGACAACGTTTTTGAAAGCGCTCGGAGGATCTGTCGTAAGTGCAGTTGGTGTACCTATATTTTTCCGCAAGCACAGATCTCATATGTGTTGTGTGGTCGAGTGGTCTAAGGCGCTCTTTAGAGAAAGTAGCTAACAACAGTGTAGGTTCGAATCCAACAGGCTGCTTTCTTTTTGCATTTGCTACTTTTCCCGCACCGTTTCCGCACCATTCCGGCGACGTTTTGGGGGTGTTTCCCGCAACAGTTTGGAGGCGTTTCCCGCACCAAAACGGCAACCAGAGACGGTGAAAAAAACTTTTTTCCGCGGGCAGCAAATTCTTTTGCGGGAAACACCCCAAACTATTGCCGCGCGCAACTCTTGAGTTTCGTTGAAAGCTAATCTTCGACGACTCTCCCCAGAGCTCTCGAGAGTGCTCTGAGTCTGAGTACCATTCGGCGAAAACCTGCGCGAAGATAAGGCGAAGTCGCGGCGCACTCTATATTCTGGTTTCCTGTGGTTTTCGCATTTTCGTACAGCCTACATTCGCGAAAGTTCTGCGCCACGATGCACCGCGCACCACCCGACTTTCATCAGCGTTGGAAACTAGCGGTTTTGCACACGTTTGCAGTTCACTTATACTCTCTATGACACTTAAATTCTTTGTGCAACATACAAGGATATAAAAAAACATATGTGCTTGTAACACATAAAAAACTGCAAAAATAATTGAAATCATTTATTCGAGTTACAAAATGTTAGACAATGATGAAAATCGACTGTTATAATTGCTTCGGAGGCATGAAGGCAAGGAATGAGACCCGGATATGGCATATGTGGCTGGTGGTTGATTGTTGTGGCAAGATTTACAATTTCTTGAAAACTGCGCGGCGTGCCTTGACTACGACACGTCTCCTGGCTGCACGGGCTCTCACAACCACACGGCGGGCTTTCTTCATCCCACTTGAATATCCACCACCTGAAAACAGGGAAGTTATTACTTGACAAAGTACAGTACGCGCTTGGCGAACCCACAGAACTCCCGTTTACTCAATGATTAAGCTTATTAGTTGACGCAACAGATTGCTGAATCGTGTATTATTGTTTTCGCACTTATTTATAAAATTCTCTTAATCAGTACACATTATGACGACAAAGTGATTGTATGCTAACCGTACTAATTACTTACCACCGCTAGGGTATCCTCCGCCTCCGCCGCTTGATGGGTAGGAACCCCCGCCTGATGGGTACCCTCCGCATGGGGCAGGGGGCGCGGGAGGAGGGGGTGGGGGAGGTGGTGGGGGAGGTGGTGGTGGTGCAGGTGGACCTGCACTCTCATAGCTAGGAGCTGGAGCCGGATAGCTTGGAGCTGGGTAGCTAGGGACAGGCGCTGGATATGACGGCATTGGTGCCGGGTAGCTGGGAGCCGGGGGCGCTACGGCATAACCGCCGCCTCCTGGGGTTGGGTAACCACCACCACCACCACCGCCAGAAGAGTATGCATCACCCCCGCCTGAAGAGTAGCCACCACTGCCGCCACTAAAAATTAAATATAAGAAGAAGGTATAACCGTGGAGTGTGAAATGTACATCAAAAACGGCACACTATATGCATGTAATTATGTTTCGTACTGTAGCGGAGATGTTTAGAGTGTTTTCAATTATCTAGCACATGCTTGTGCAATTATCTAGTCTATGTGTAAAAAACATGCTGCTTAAAGGGAATATGTACGCCCTTTTTGAAGTTAAGCTGTGTTGCTAGAATGTATGTTCCCCATTAAGGAAACAATAACAAAAGTTGTTCAAAGATCCCCAGTTAGCAGAAAATAAACCACAAAGTTCATCCTTTCCATAGTAAACGCGTTACTTGAGACGATGCCATACATCGACGGGGTCAATGGAAATTTTTTCAAATATACATACAGATATCGTGAAATTGCATTACTCAGAGACATATTTGCATGCAAATTCGAATATTCACATTTGCATATTCAGCCGCCTATTTAAAGTCACGTCTGGTGTGGAAACTCTCGTTTTGCGTGTGTTTTGCGCATTTTGAGTGCCTACATATTCGCTTTAAGAATTAAGACATGTACATGTATAGCGCTCCGCATTCCTCCAGGAAAACCATTATTGTAATATTATATCCCTTACCAGTTAACTGTAGCCAAAAGCAGGGAGAGCATGGCTGCGGCGTACTTCTGTCCCATGTTTGTAGCTGTGGCTATGCCGTCCGAGCAGCCGTGTAAAGTAGTAACTCCATTCCACCGATGGTTTATATACTCACCGGTAACAAAACTTTATTCGCACCTAGCTAAGCTTTTTGTCCTTCCTAGCATTGAGTGCTTCAATGCCTCAAAGCGGTTTCCCCCTTGGTGAAGGACATTCTTTGTTAGCGCTCTGCTACCTCCAACAAAGCTATGCACTCTCTGCTACGTCTGGCACAACACTAAATATACTTTAAAAGTTGAGCTAAGAGTATTGTACAGTACACTACCATAGACCAAATATGCACACCTTTTCAGTACAATAATAGGATGATCGGCATAAAGGAAAAGGAGTGTGCAATAAGGGCGCGCTACGCAATTTAGCACTAACAGGGTTTAGCATTAGCAAGGTTTAGCTGAAACGAGGCGTAACTGTGAAAGCATTTTGCTCAAATGTTCTCTTGAACAGTTATATTATAATTTAGATCTGTTTCTGATAATAATTTTGTCCGACCCCAATTATTATGTTCTTTTGCGAGTGGAATGAAACAAGCGATTAGAAAAAGACGCTCTAAACTGTTAGCCAAATATTTAGTTGGTACTTTTCAGTATAGTATGTTACTAAGCACGCTGTATTAGGCTTGCTTTAGGGTAACATTTTGATCGGTTGCATTGAACGATTACAGTGCACAGATATCAGCGTGCTAACTGGCGCAATTGGTAAAACATTAGACTGCTGACTGAACATGATTTGAAGGGTTCGAGTCCCGCTAAAGATGGGTACTTTGTATTTAACATTCTATTTAGCGTTACAGGTGCAACGCGCATGACGCAACCGACTAAACCAACTGTGTTGCTTTATTTAATAACCAGACCAGACGGCTATCGCCGCCTGAAGCGAGTACTTAGGCGATACTGCTAAAATGATCATACTGCATACTTACATGAAACGACTGAAACGTATCTCCCAAGTTTATGTAATAAATCTGGATTGCGAATCTTGTAAAGTTGTGAAAAGGGACTACTTATACCAAACGTCTGAAACGTAGAATTCCGTTTCGTTCACACAAACCAAAAAGTATCCCCTCTACTTTATTTAAAGAGAAATACTGGTTATGCAAATGAGTATAAATTAGAATAAAAAATCGAGCTACATTCGAGCAAATTATGATAAATATGTACGAATTCAGTTGGCCGGCCTATATTTCGCTTTACTGTGGTGTTTATGGGTGAATAAAGATTTTTTTGTTTCAAAATATCATCTACTTAGGGTTAGGCGCTCTGGGATGGAAAGTTTGCTGAAGTTGTCTGTGAAGAAATTTCTGCTGCTTTACTGAAGCTTCTTGTCTTTGCTCGCAGAAAAAGTTGTGGGTATGCTCAACATACACGTCAACAGCCTTGCGATGTGGATATAGTCTGAACTGTCATATATAGCTTGTGTTTCTGTTTCTATCTACTGTAGCCCGTCGGCGAGTCATCCGGGGGAATAGCTCTGCAATCTCTATGCACCACATGCACAGCAATTTTCCTGACATCCTCATCTTTTTGCCGAAAAACTGCCACATTTTTTTTCTCGTGAACATGTTGCGTTAGGAATGTTCGCCCCGTTTGAACATTTTTGCAACAATGCACTTAAACAGTGTTCACTTTCATAAAAAAAATGCGTAAGTGCTTGAGCGAACGGTTCTGAGACTTTGAGAAAAAAGACCCTCTTTGCTGTTCTGTTGCGAACGTGCTTTAGTTTAGCACCAAGTCGGAGACAGAGAATTTAGAGAGTTTACAGAGGTTCAAGCTAGACACATAAAGATGCGTACAACTACCTTACAGTACTTATTGAACTGTTGTTGAATGCAGTGAGAAAGTAATAGAAACAAAGAGAGAGAGAGAGAGAGAGAAAAACAGATAGAAACAGAGCGAGAGAGAGAGAACGAGACAAAGGGAGATGGAGAGCGAGCAAAGAAAAGTGGATGAGATGAGGGCATATAGAGAGGGACAGAAGGAGAAAAGGGCGAGCGAGAGGGAAACAAAGAGAGATAGAGAATGAGAAAAAGAGAGAGAGCGTGAGAGAGGAATAAAGAAGTGCTAGAAGGCGGGGTTAATTTAAAATTAAAAAAAACCTACAGATGAAAGATGAAAAGGAGCTCAAGTGTTCTAGTAGATCATCAAAGAGCATCTATAGGATAAAGAACACTAGCACTCAGCCACTTTAGTCTGGTATAAAAGGTGTTGTGGCGGTGAGATCAGCACTTCAAGCTGAGCAGCATTTCCTCCAGCCCCACAGCAAGAATGCAGCAGAAAACTGTAGCCCTACTCTTCGCCTTTGTTGCTACAGCAATGTGGTGAGTTTAATTAATTAACTTAAAATCTCCAATCTCCAATTGACTATGACATTAAACATTTTGATAAAAGAGTAAATGTTGAAAACGTGATACTTACAAATAAAGGATTAGCCAAATTCAAATAGCTCCTTTCGTCACCTATAACTCTTCATAAAGTGTAAAAAAAATTAAACTGATTTTCGATTGTCGAAACTGGTCCTATCCGTGGGTACCTAAGCCTAAAAATAACCCTAACCCGCTTGTACCATATTCTTTCTAGCGGAGGAGGTGGCAGCTATGCGGTGGCTCCTGCTCCCCCTCCTCCTCCTCCCCCCCCTCCCCCACCACCACCACCACCACCACCACCTGCTCCATCTCCTTGCTCTGGCGGATACGACTCCTCGTCGTCTGGAGGTTCTTCGGATCTTGCTCCCTCTACTGATCTTGGAATGGGAGGAGGTATTTTAAATTTATACAACATTTCACTGTTTGTCCTTTTGCAAAGGATTCAAGTTAGCACAGTCGATCAACGATCCTTCCGACGGAAGAGTTGCATTCCGCAGCATAGCAAATATGTATGTCTCTTGGCAAACGTATTGCACAGGATAGGGATACAGTGAGGGGCATGCTTATTGTAAGTAGCACCAATGAGTTAATTATGACCGCATTTTCCATGAACTTTTTTTCACTCTAATTTCTCTTTCAGACTCTCTTGGTGTCGACAGCAATTCTCTTGGAAGCTCGGACCTCGGAGGCTCTTCTGATCTTGGAACCGACCTCGGATCTCCATCGGACATCGGATCCTCCTACACCGCCGCTGGAGGCTCAGGAGGTTACAGACACAAGATCCGCCGCGTTGCCGCTCGCAGAGTTGCCGCAAGGCGCGTCGCCGCTCGTCGCGTGGTCGCCAGACGCCGCGTTGCCGCAAGACGAGTTGTTGCTAAGCGTGTGGTCGCCGCTCGCCGTGTTGTGGCTCGCCGCGCCGTTGTTCGTCGCCGTGCCGCAGCCGCAGTCTAAGCACAATAGTGCCCTCCTTTATTTTGCTGCTCAGCTTCACCTTCCCTTCAAATGTTGAAAGGGATTTTCTTTTTCTTTCTTCTCATTTTTCTTCTTTTTAATCAATAAATAATTCACCTGATTTATATGTACTATTTTTCCACATTATGAGAAAATACATAGCTTCGTGCCAATACTTATATAATATTGGAAACACCGTAAAAGACAGCCATGAAATACCACAGAACCATTTATTTATTTATTTTCTAAAACATCACAAATAATATGATGTAGAAAGTAGTATCCAACTCATCGTGTACTCGTTGATTAGCAAACCGGTAATGAGGCAATAATAAAACTGGAATATTTCAATGGAAAGATGAAATGATGGACATTTAATAACACCAATGCTAGAAATTCGAGTGAGCCATTTTAGTTATCGTTCCAAATTTTGCACGGAATATGGATGCTCTATTATCAAGACAAAATAAAATAGCAAGTGACATTTTGCGAAAATTGTTAGTAGGGCTCCGTTATTTTTGTGCACCTCTTCGATTACCATAATGACTGGCACTGCTAGCCGGAAAGGGTCGAACATTTTGTTGCTTGGAACTCGTCAGCTAATCTACTTATTACCTCCACACACAAACAAGTCATTGGGGACCACTGTTGAATAAAGGAGCACGCGCTTGGAGCGCAAATGATATCGCTATTTATCTATTTATTGAACAGACGGGTTATTTCAGCGTCCCTTTGAATGGTAATGTCAAACGTATGTGTCCATCTGTGGCGGCGAGACACGCAGAGGCACATAATTACATGACATCGAAGTTTCCAAGAAAATGTTGCACGAACCACGTGTATGCAATGAATTTGGAACAGCGGCTAATGTTTGTTTGAGTTGTATATGGGGGAAACCATATAACCATGAGGAACGCATACACCCCGGCAGAATTTTCACATAATACACCGGAGAACGGAATGCAGTTGTGCTGGATATTTTTCAAAATAACGTGTCAGAATGTGTTTAGATGTCCTTGCTTCATGATCGGAACGTGTCAACTCAACAATCTTCACTTTTTTCGTCAGTATTCACTTGTTAAGGGCCTTTATGTGTAGATCAAAAGAACATTGTTGAAACGGTTCAGTATATGAAAGAGAAAGAGAGATAGAGAGAGAGATGGAGATACAGAAGTAGAGGATGGGAGTGAGGGAGAAAAGGAGAGGGAGAGAGGTGGAAAGAGAGGGAGTTGGCGCGAGAAAGAACGGCGAGAAAGTGACAATGAGCTCAAGTGGTATTGGACATCAAAGAGCATAGCGGTGCCGAAAACCTACGATGCACCCTACGGTATATAAGCTAGCCATGCTTGCTTAGCGGCACTTGAAGCTGAGCAGCGACTCCTCATCCAGCAGCAACCGTACAGCAATAATGCAGCAAGCAGTTGTGATCCTTCTCTCCATCTGCATCACATCGGCGGCCGGGTAAGCCTTTGTTAATGTTCCTTCAGTCATTTGTGGGAACCTCTTTTACTTACCTTTCTGGCGGCTTGGAAGGCGGCTCCTTGCATCGCACACACGACACTGTTCCTAGACAACAGTCCAGACAAAGTTCTTAATAAATCATTACTCCGAAAGCCGCTTGCTTATTAGCTTTACAACACAGAGTTCGACGCTTAATTATCTAAACGCACCCTAACAATATAGTATTAACTATAACTCAGGCAGCACAGAAGAGCCAAAAACTCCTTCTAAAACAGTGCTCTTTTTACATGATAAAATAATCAATTTATCAATCTTCTTTAGGGGAAGCTACTCTACCCCATCGGGTGGATCGTACCCAGTTGCCCCATCGTACCCTTCTGCCCCTCCCAGCTATCCCGCTCCTCCCCCGTCGACGGGCTGCCCGAGTGGATATGAGACACGTGGCGGAAGCGATTCTACTTATGGAGGTTGGTTTTAAAGCGATGCAACTACCGGTTTGTGAAAAGTATGCTTCACGCGGCATTCTCATGTAGTATGGGCAAATAACTGTGCCGTACTGCGCCATTTTTTATTGTACTTTATCCATACATCACATTGGAAATTGGAATACAGTTGACCAGCATTCGTTCCTAAAACTCGCTGTTATAACTCGCTGTTATATGTCGCTCAAACTTGTGTTGTACAACTGCATTGATATTCTGTGATATTGTGCTCACACGACTTTCGAAGACAATTGCATATAACATATGAGACTGCAGTTGTCCGTTTTACAAAACATGTGTTAAACTTTAAAATATATGGCATATTTTCAGCCTCCGACTCTCTGGGCGTCGACTCGGCTCCTGCTGAAAACTCCGATTTAAGTTCCGATTCATCATCTGACTTCGGATCTCCATCGGACATTGGTGCTACTTACACATCCGGTGGATATAGACACAAGGTCCGCCGCGTGGCCGCCCGCCGCGTGGTTGCCGCACGTCGCCGCGTGGCAGCAAGAAGAGTTGTTGCCGCCAAGCGAGTTGTTGCCGCACGCCGCGTAGTTGCTCGTCGCGCAGTTGTTCGACGACGTGTGGCTGCAGCCGCAAAGAGAGTATAATGATCATATAAGGAATCGTCATTCCTTTTGAAGCTCGCTCAGCCAAACTCTTTCATTTTCCGTTCTGCGCTTTCCGAAATAAAAACCTTACCACTTATTGTTGTACACCGTACTAAACTTTTTGTTCAACGGTTTTCAGAAACAAAAATACAGTATCTAGAACTTCGATTTATATCCAAAGTCAATGTTCAGCCGTGAGTCTGTCACTGTACTGTCTTTGATACTTTGCATTGAAACAATACAATACAAGACATGACACAGTTCCATTAAAAATTTATCAAATATATGTATTTGCAAATAGGAGTATTTTTAAAAAGCTGGAGAGGAAATGGGTTGAATTCATTCTCCTTGCCAGAAGCTCATTCATTGTCCGAGTTCTTCTGTGTCCGCGGCACGAGCGCGGCGTCTATTGTAACCCGCAGGCATTCCACCGCCTGATGCGTTACCTAAATCATAATTTAAATGATTTTCTTTTGCCTCAGAATTACCCAGCAATAATTTATTTCTGCTTACTCCTTTGGTTTAGTGTAACAACTAAGCCACCAGGACCAGGAATTATGACGTTTATGAATACTCATGACAGGGTGCACATCCTACAAACTCCGCTACACATAAATAAGTACAAAGTAAAATAACAACTCCTATGCACCACAGAAGCAAAAAATCTGAGATACAGAAGAGTTTGTGTTTAAAGGTTAAAACTATTATCTTTGTGTATAAAAATAGAGCCTTTACTAATCCAAACCTTGTCCAGCGCCGTACTGTTGGCGTTGTCCTTGCGATTGGGAAGACTGGGCATAAGAACCCTGGCCTTGGTTCTGTCCTGAACCAGCACTGTATCCTTGACCTTGTCCACCATTGTTTCCAGACCCGTAACTGCGTGATTGCCCTCCTTGTCCACCTCCAGATCCATAGCTGCGTGACTGCCCTCCTTGGCCACTTCCGGATCCGTAATTGCGTGACTGCCCTCCTTGGGAACCGGATCCATAGCTGCGTGACTGCCCTCCTTGGCCACTTCCGGATCCGTAACTGCGTGACTGCCCTCCCTGTGCACCTGATCCATAGCTGCGTGTCTGCCCTCCTTGTTGCCCTTGTGATGCTCCATAAGCTTGGGCCTGACCTCCACTAGAAGAGGCTGAGTAAGAGCTCTGAGCACCACCATAGGTCTGTGACGCACCAGATTGGCTACCAGCATAGCCACCAGAGGAAGCACCTGATCCACCATAACCGGCAGATTGTTGACCTCCTTGGGAGGCAGAATAAGTTCCCGATTGCTGGGAGTTGTCAGCAATATCGTAGTCTCCGCCCCCTTCCATGCCACCGTACGGGTCATCCTTGACACGCTTTAGATTTCCAACTCGTTTCGATTGATTTTGGGTACCTGCTACCCTTCTGAAAAGATATGGAATTTTAAGCATTCTATTAAATACAACATTGGCTGTGGCGAGAATATTTCTTACTCTTTTTACATGGTTATAAGGACGATTCGCGATGCTTTCTTGAAAATGTTTAGAAATTATTTAAAATGTAGGGTAGCTTCAGACTCACCCTTCAATTGCCACGACCGCAATTAGCATAATTAGCACGAGGTTCATAGTGAAGTATACTGTAGAAGGATGTTCAGCTGACGTGACGAACATTCTTATTGGTATATATACGTTGCCAACAGGTTGACACACTTATTCACACCATTATTTTATGACTATGACATCTAGTATTTTCTAGTATTTACAGTACAATTACCTCTTTTCCTACCACAACTTACAATAAGTAAGTAGAGTGCAAACAGTGCGAACAGGATATGTAGAACAAAAGAGAGTAAGTATGTTCTCTCAAACCCCCAGTCAAATTTTTTATGTCCTCTATTATATGCAAATTGGTTCCATTCGCTGCCTTTCTGATACAAAACGGGCACAAACATTTGCGTATAACACATGAGAATGCTGTCTAGCACGTTTTCAAAACTGTGTGCCATACCGCTTTAACTTGCAACATACTTCAAGCGAACATCACAACAATTTATTCAAGAAAAACACCACAGTAACTGACAGCTGTTACACGATATAATACGTGACAGTGGGCCCTAAAGAAACGAGCAATGATGAAATAATACATATTTACTGGCGGAATACAGAAACATACAGATACAGCAGTATAACGTCCCCTTTTTGAACATGTATTGGACAACTGCATTCCTTAGTATTTATGCTAAGTGAGCTCGAATTGAGCTCGATTTTTTATTCTAATTTTTGCTCATTTTCACATGATGCTTAGCATGGAAAGGCAGTTATCCAAAACCCGTTTCAAACCCGGCTATTATATCGCTTTAAAAGAATGTCGTTGCTCTCTCGAAGGCCTTTTGACAACTCTCAAATGCTTTGAAAGATCTCTTATCGGAATTTGCTTCCTAAAATATTTAATTTTATCCAATAATAACTTTAAAGGCAAAAGAAAGAAAAAATGCACAGAGAGAATACTAGACAGCACCACATTTTGTTCATAAAAATAAAGCAATTACCTAAAGGCAGGGTGCCACTGTTTTGTTTGGAACCATTATTAATTACCACATAATTGCTACTATCATAATGCGGCACGCACGACGACTTATGATTGAATTTTTGCTTTAAAAACCATACCTTTTCCATTCCGGGGCCCCATTCCTCCTTTTCCTCTTCGGTTTCTTTTTCCTGAATTAATAAACAATAAATATACAACTACTAATGGAATACACGGACACTGCAGCACACCATCGGACACCACGTGACACCATTGTACTACTGAGAGCACCTTTTAGCAAAGAGGTTTTCCATTTTTATTAACCATACGGGGTCTCGCTTCAAATCGACCAATCAATAATCAATATGAATGAAGCAATGAAACCTGCCTCTGGCTTGAGGTCGATTTTATCGAACTTCAGGTCGATATGATCATCAGTTCCCCCGATGTAGAAACAAGTGCGGCGCCTCTTATCCTGAAAATCCTCTTTTTTTTCATGAAGCGGCACATCAGAGCCTATTCCCATGGAGAATCCCCCATGAGGAATTCTCGGTCTTTTTCTCTTCGTGTCCCACATTAGAATTTTATTTTCTGTTTTCTGAAATATATGGACAATTTCCCATGTATTGTATGAAAATGCCTATCATTAGTCAAAAATTCGCGCGATCGCGCCGGCTTTTGCATACTTGCATACAGGTCATGGGAATACAGATGCCAGCATACTTTTTAAAACCAGTTGTTGTACCGCTTTAAACAGCAGAATACTAATTACCTCTTCATCGCAATGGTGTATCGTTTCCAGAACGAACTGTGTTTGTGAGAGTTCGGTCACATTTCCACCAATATTGCATCGTCTTCCTAAATTTATTTTCAAGTTGATATTAAAGCGATAAGACACGTGGTTTGTCAAACGTACAAAACGGTACCAAACGGCAGCATAGCTTCACCAATCTATATGCAAAAAGCTTCAACTAATTGGTATAATTACCCAAGTTTGAGGTTAGCATTAACCCCAAGACCCAAACTATGCGTCCTGCTTTACATTTTTTTTGATTTAGTTTAACAGCTGAAGACATCATTTTTAGCAGAATAGTGGGAAATGAACATAAATAATACTTTTACTCTACAAAAGCGTGCTGCAATTTTTTACTCTAAAAAAGCGTGCTGTAATTTTTTACTCTAAAAAAGCGTGCTGTAATTTTTTACTCTAAAAAAGCGTGCTGTAATTTTTTACTCTACAAAAGCGTGCTCCGTTGCAAGGATGGTTCAATACAGTGTTGCAAAGCTACGACCTGTTTCGTAGCGGTGCTGAGCCGGCCTGACAATGGGCAGCAAGCTGAGCATAAGTGTTAATCACAGATCGGAGAATAATTAGGAACAAATGTTTTACCCATTTGGCAGATCCCAGTCACAAGTTGATCATGACTAAATATTTTATTAGCGCTCCAAAGTGTAATCACGAAGGCTTCTTTAGACTTTTTCGCCAATCGACAGTAGGGAACGAGAGTCACCTACAAATAGCAATTACTCGGTGACAAAAAACTGCGCGGCGAACACACTCCACCATACAAGGAGTGGCGCAGCGGCGTATCTGACGGTGCACCACAAGTGATTCACCGTTGAGGAAGGCGCGGCAGGTGCACCATATCTGCGCGATGGGGTGTGCCAGCTTACACCACGCCCCGTCGCGCTGCTAGGGGCGTACGACGCGACACGCGTCCTGTGCCTGTCCCCTCTTTATGTGCATAGCGATGACGCGGGATTTCGCGTTGTCAGACGAAGGACCCTGTTTGATAGCTCTGTTACATCACTTCGAAGGTTCGAAGTGTTACACAATTTTAAAAGTATTAAAGTGTTATAATTTGTGTGTAAAACACTTACGTTCACCGAATGGGTCGTAGCAGTTTGATATCCTTTCTTCAACTTTCCAAAAAAGCTTCCAACTCCTTCGAAAAACGCCGCATGACAACAATGGAGATTGAATGTAATAACAAAAAGTAACACAATCAGTTTCATTTGAACCTAAATATAAAGATAAATTTCAAAGATTACGACAGAGACCGGTATCATAAATCATAAATAGTTCGGCCCATGTACAGGTACAGAGACACGTATGAGTAACACATTATAGCCTAGTGTTTTGCATATGCAGTGATTCAAAATCGGATAATTTGCATGCAGACAGAATATTGAGTACCTTTGTTATTAGTCTCTTCGACTGAAACGTATTCCAAAGCTTTCCTCAAAAGAAAAACTTAAATTTACCAGTCAACTCATTTACCTATCAGCTGATTGACTATAAATAGGCCAAAGCTTGAAAAGGTCCCACATTTCCTATCAACGTTCCTTCACTCAAGCGGCTTTGCCATCACCAAAACATTCTAAGGTAAGTTTTTTTATTTTCACTACTTTTAAAGAAATATGACAAGTGGTTTTCCAAACACCTTTGGGGAGAAATCGTGCTCCGTTCTGTCCCGAAAAAATTCTGAAAAGCGCACATAAATATGACCGTAATTCATAATTATAAATGGTTCGTTTTAAAACCACGTGTCATATCGCTTTAAATGACGTTGCAAATATGACGTCGGCTCTTTCGGAAAGCATTGGGTTTCTTGTACACAAAGGGAACGAGGCTTATGTTCTCCGTTAGTAAGGGACCTGAGCCCTTTAGTCTGTGGGATCTGGTTGTATTCGTTCTTATAATATCCATCATTCTTACACTTGGTTTGTATGTTTCAATAAACTTTAGTGCATCACCTTAGGATACTGAAAGGACATAATACACAATGAATAACTGAAGTTGATGTTTGAGGTGGTGTCCTGATCGCTGCGATAGGGGCTTCTCTGGTAGACTCGATGACAATAAAAAATGTGGTTAGATGTGTTGGTCTGCATTGTCATTCTTGGTCGGAATAAATTCTGTCAGGATCTAACTATTTAGCATACGCGAGGATAAGAGAAAAAGAGAGATACAGGTATGGAGTGCTGTTGAACTAATCAATGAATCGATAATCTCTTTCAGTAACATGAACAAAGATAAACAAGATGATTCTAAGCCGAAATCCGAAGCCGGAGAATCGAAAAAGAAGACAAAAGAGAAGAAAGAGGAGGAAAAGAGTAAGGTGAGAGGGAAGACTTTGAAGGGGTATTAAAGGTGGTTTTATTGAACAATTATAATCCTATGCATTATATGCAAATCACAGTGCCCGTCTGAGCAGACAAGACCATTGATCCTAATTTCGCTAGATCTAACCTAAAATCGGATAGTCCTTGACAATTTTTTTTACTCTCGCAAGCTTACAAAACTGGTGGTTTTTGGTTTACCGCGTTGCGTGAACGTTTTCGCGTGACGCCTAACACTCGCCGGGTACCCCTTAGTTTCCCGCGTTAGTTAAGTTTTGGTAATACTTTAGGATGAAAAAGATAAAAAGGATGACAAGGATAAGGATAAAAAGGAAGAGAAGAAAGAGGACAAGGAAAAGGAAGAGAAGGACAAACTGGAAAAGGTAACTGATAAGTAGATGATATTGAGAAAGACTATAGACACTGAATGATTATCTTGCCAAACCATTTCCATTTTCAGCTGCTTGCTAGATTAATGAGTTAACCATAGAAACCCTAAACAATCCCTATTTACATGAAATTTCAAGAATTTATGATCACTGTTGAATTAGTCTTACGCGTATGGTTAGCTGGCTGTACATAGTACCGCCGCCTTTCAGAATTAATTAATTAATTAATTAATTAGTTAACTAATTAACACAAGAGTCAGGGCTCTCAAGACGACAAGGACAAGAAAGGTGCTGCACCTTCTATTTCTATTACAAAAGACGCTTCAGCCAGTCAAGCACCACAGTCAGCAGATGAGAAAGCGGTTTGTTTCTCTTTTTATATTTTACAAATTATTTTCATATTAAAAATAAGTATATTCTGTTTTATGATTCTTTTTATTTGTCAGAAGAGTGTATTTATGTAAAACGAGTTTCTTTTGGATCTCGCCACGCAAAATTTGGCACACATTTTTTTACCAGTGAACTTTAGATGAAATTGAAATGAAATTGAAACTCGAAATTCTAAATGAATACAAACCTTTCCTGTATATTCGGACTGAGCTATGATCTCTTGAACAGGTCAAAGTCAAAGCAACGTACCTAGGGACCTTGACCAGTTTAGGAGCTTAATCTTCAACTTTCAGAAAGCAATTAATGCTGCAGCTTGTGCCGATCCGGCAAAGCTTCTTGCCGAATCAGAGCAAAAAGCAGCCGAAGCAGCAAAGAAAATAGAAGTGGAAGCATTTATTCGTCGTCATCTGATTGCGGGCAGCAAGAGAATGGACTATGAACTAGATGAAATACACGCACTACTCGACCTGGCAAAAGTAGGAGATTTTGCTTATTTTCAAGCATCCACCAAATCAAACAAAAATATTAAGAAGGAAAAATAACAATGAGTGAGAGCAGCATGTCAAGCAAGATATATACTCAGATACTATTATGCTATTTGTTTTAGTTTTTATAGCGCTCTATTCGTCTGTTTTGTTTCTATTATTATTTATTTATTCTTTGATAAAGTCCTTATATTGACAAAACTTGTCGTAATAAATGTTATGTTACTAATAAGTAAACATACGATATACCCGGGCAAACCTTTCCTTTTATATTCTTGCACAATTATGAAGTTTCGGCCCATGTTCACTCCGATCGAGGCACATGTATACGCATTAGACACTGTCGTTTCGAAGTAATGTTAAAATAATTTCAGTTGGCATTTCTAAAATCACCCAGTCTTTTGGAAGTCCAATCTCCGGTTAATGTGTGCGGCGATATACACGGACAATATGGAGATCTATTCCGCATATTCAATGTAAGCGAGGCATGGCCACGTCCCTTTTTGCACGATACAGCAGAGCAGACCGTTTCGTAGAGTTTGTTTTCGGGCCAGTCGTTCGCCGCGTTATCGCCTCACTACACTTACGCGTCATGTTCTCGCTGCCATACGAGCTTCATAATGAAAAACATCATAATTTAACCGTAATTCTTCAGGCCTGCGGTCTTCCATTTAAAAAGAAGTACTTGTTCTTGGGCGATTATGTAGACCGAGGACGCCATTCGTTGGAGGTGATTATTTTTGTTTGAATATTTATATCTTTATTTTGGTGATTGATTATCTAATCATTAGAGATTAAACTATTATTAAACATTTGCATATTGTGTGTCCAAATAACTCTAGTCTGTAACTCAAAATTTTCCCCATACTTTTACCAAACGTGAAATAAGCACGCCACCTGGAAATAAATTATTTTTATTATTAATTTGTTTTCCGAATTTCAAGATGTTTCTCAACTATTATATGAATGAATCCACACAAATAATATTTACTAATTAAAACAAGATTTTCACTCTGCGTAGAACATTGTACTTCAGGTTATCTGCCTTCTGCTCGCGCTACGTGTGCACTGTGACAATCGGGTTTTCTTATTGCGCGGCAACCATGAACTCGCTAACATTAACAAGTATGATTTCTTCGACTTCTACATTTGCTAAGTAGTATACACGTCAATTATATCTGCTTAACTGTTGTATTGCGGTCTCTTAGTTTCAGTGACCACAGAGGTCCTTTATTAGGGCAAGCATTGGGTGCGCCACAGGTGCGCCACAGGTGCGTCACGAGTGCGCCATCTCGCGTTCGCATGCGTGCCCATGTCTTGCTGTTAGTTGATTTTAGAACTTGTCTGAGAATATCGTTTTAGAGTCTACGGGTTTCAAGCCGATATTCGTAATCGATATCGTGCCGGAACTGAGTGGAAAACACTGTACGATCATTTTAATGAGGTGAGAACATATTTTGAAATTTGCTAAATAATTACATCGATAAGTAAGGCCATGATACCCATCCACAGCTTTTCACTAACAAATTTACTATCGTTTTAGTTTAGCTGTGAGTAGAACCACTGTTGCATTGGAAAATTATATTTCGAACCGTTTGGTTGATCATAATTTAAACTTTTAAACTTTTTAAACTGTGCTTCATGTTTTCTATATGTATTAGTTTCAGGTGTTTGCTGTGATGCCCCTTGCCGCTGTAATCAACCGGAAAATCCTGTGTATGCATGGAGGTGAAGTGAACCATGATGTTCTCATTATTTAACCTTTGGACATTCCAATAAGCTTAGAGTTACATAGTAACAACACGTACTGGTTGAGGATAAAGCCCTGCTAAAGCCCTGCACTGTACTTTATTAATTAGGGACGCTGGGACGCCCACTCGTTCTACTTGTAAGGAGGGAGTTACAGTTACCCTCACTTACGCATTCATTATAATATGAGCCGTAATTCACAAACTCGAAGAAGCACACGTTTTGAATATGGAAATAATATTATAATGTATTTAGGACTTTCTCCCGAGCTCAACAATCTCGATGATATTAAGAAAATCCAACGTCCAATTCTGATTGCGCGAGGTCTTGCTCAAGATTTGCTCTGGGCTGATCCTGAGATGGGAGTCAAAGGATTTCAGGTGAGCAACACCGAATATGTGCTCAAGAAATACGTAGCGTAAAATATTTTTTATGTGTTGTATTTGTATCGTTTGTGGCTCTTGCAGAAACGCACGAATGTGCAGCTCGCAAAAAATAGGGTCCTGTTACTTGTGGCTGCTCTGTGACATTGGATTTACAAACCGCGTAGCTCAGCTTCAGAAAAAAGCTAATGGAAACTATGAAACCACTTCCTATTTCTTTCTGGGTTGTTGTCACCCCCGCGAATATTCACACTTCAAAATACTCAGAATTTATTTTTCGTAGGATTGGCTTGTCAGATTACTAGGGAGTGGTACATATATATATTCATCACAAGGAATAAATATCAATTTAGGTGAACAAGATTCGCGCCGTTTCTCACGTCTTCGGAGAGGATGCGGTCGCGTCAAAATGCAAGCAATTGAGTATTAATATGGTGATACGCGCACATCAAGTAGTCGAGTTTGGATACGCATTCTTCGCAAAGTGAGGAAGCTAATTACATATCGGGGCAGTATTATTATAATTTATAGTCGTGTGTCATTATGAACACTAATAATTGACTACGCGATCGTTGAACTGAATGCGCAATGGGTGCGCGGAAATGTAAAATTTCAGTTGGCGATCCTGTGGCACTTTTTTTGCCTAGTAGGGGAGCGAGGTTTGCGCGGAAGTTGCGCCTCTCTATGATCCGGATACAAATTTATTTCATGTCTCTGTCTTTCAGCAAGATGCTCGTCACTGTGTTCAGCGCTTCTCGGTATCATGAAGATTTGTGGAATTTTGCTGGAGTTGTTATTGTTAGTTCTAGATTTCAATTCATGTGCATCAAGTATTCCAAAATCTTGCATAATTAACCGGTCTTCTTTTCCCCTTTGCTTCCCTTTTTTCGGAATCTCCAAAGCTTTATGTTTTTATATTGCAATAGATAAAACCAAATATACAAAAAACCCAATTTAAAGCTGCTGCTTAGGTAGACAAGAACCTGGAACTCTCCTTTAAACAGCTGAAACCAACAGAATATGAACAAGTATGCTTACATTTTATTTCAGTCGTGCTGTACGTTTGACATTAGGCACGTGCTCATGCCCGTGTTTGTTTTGCATACTAACTTTCTTTGAAGAAATTACGGCGTAAATTAAATAACCCATTTCTTGTGGGATTGTGGGAACTCTTGTGGGATTGATGCATTGGGTAAAGGGTAAATCTGCCCAACAATTTGAATCTACACTTTTTTGTATGATATGGCCTAATGTTCCAAACTATTGAAAGTCACTTGAAAAATTGAAACTGTATTTTGTTTCAAATTACAAAGTATGGTACACTACACATTACATGGTCCACTGGAGCGTACAAAATTCTGTCTATTCAATACATTATTATATGATTGGCTATGAAAGGTTATAAAATAAAACGAATAGGTTACGAATGAATGGTATAAGTCTAGATATAAGGAAGTCCTTGTGGAGAAGTCGCTCAGAGTTTCATGTTTCAGGTTCAGCCCGCTTTCCATGTACCAGATTCAGATTTACTTTCAACATCAATTTATTTCAGTACCGTCAAGATCGTCAAGTCCTTGCTCAATCCACTGGAGATCCTGGAGACGAGGAAGACGATAAATAAGGAATAATTTGAATTGAATTTATGCTTAAAAATAAACTTGCGATTTACTCGTTTTATGATGGTTTTCTTTGAATAAATTAAGGCTTAATTTAATAAGTTGTTTTCTTGTGGTATTGATTGATGAATTGGGTAAATCTGCCCAAAAAATCTGGATTTACATGTTTTTGTATGATATGGCCTAATTTTCTACACTTTTGAAAGTATGATTTGATGTCATAATAATATTAGTATTGTCGGGCCGGACTAAGTAGAGAAAACCTAATTAAACTGCATGTTGGAACTACATTTCCACGAAACTATTACGAGCGAATTAGGATTTATATACATACTTCCTTGTGTGGGAATAGACATTCACTTTCAGTTTCGTGACCTATGGCGTAAGTCCTGATTCATATCGTTTCTACATACATATACGGTAGCATACTAACGACTACGGCTAAATATTGAAGAACTTTACGAGTTGGTAAGTTATACGATTGTTTTAACTTAATCGCTGCTTACTGTTGGTCAGTTTTAACAAACTGATGAATGAAAAATCCCACTACACAAACTAAACTTGAGGAGCTTGGCATTAACAGCAACAACAGCTTCAGCTCAATAACCTAATGCGACAATTGTGAGTAATTTCCGTGTTCAGATGTTTCGAGCGTAAATCAAAACCAAAATTGATAACACAAGAGGTCTTATATTTGTTAATTGGTCAACGTTTCGGCCGTAGGCCATCTTCAGGACATTACCTCAAACTTGTGTAATTTTGGTTGGGTTTATGCTCGAAACATGTGAGCACATACATCTGTCCATCCCACTGATGGAGCGTACAAAAGAAGAACTGTGTGTACGTAAATCCTATACTTTGACTTAAATAAACGCTCATCTGCGACTCCTGTGTCGTCCTCCTGTTAATGATTCGTCGAAAGGTTTTAGGGTATAACATCCCGTTTTTGACTATGCATCATATGCATATGCAAATTGCCAATTAGAATACAAACTCGAGTTCAATTCGAGATCACTTATTATTAGCATAAATACCTCGGAATGCAGTTGTTCCACATACGTTTCAATAAGCGGCAGTTGTACTGCTTTATGCGCGCAAGATCTTTTGTAACGTTTATTAAAGACGTATACCTACTTTTGGAAATTTGCATATGATACGCATATATGTATCCAATATAAATTTGGTGCAGGAAGCTTCGGACGGGCACCAAAAGTTTGCACATGATATTAGGAAATGCGTATCATACGCAAATTTCCCAAAGTAGGTACAATACTGCTTTAAAGTGCTGCCTAGTGCGTTGTTTTTTCTTATAGCAACTTTATCAATATTTCCTTCGATATGAAATTGTTCTCTTTTTGTATTAAACGCAAGCTTTTTTTGTAGTCATTCAATTGCAGGATGTTTGGTGGAAGGAGCGCGTGCAAGGCGTAAAATTTGTATTGGAAACTTTTGTTTTAATGAAACTGAGGGCATTTTAAAATTGAGTTATTACGATAAAGGCTGCATGCTACCTTATGTACATTGATGTGCTAGTATCTCTGTCAGGTTTAGTTCGCTGGAGAGGCTATTACAGTTTTTGAGGAAAAATCAGATTGGCGCATTAAAGGGAGAGGCCCATGAGGAAAAAGTTTACCTCAATTTAGTTGCACAGAATGTCCGGAATTTTAGAAATATTACTGTAAAAACCGCATTTCTTTGCGCCTAGAACTCACAGAGTTGTTCCCCGGCAAACAGTTCGGCCAGATACCGTAGTCAGAATCAATTTTTGCGTTTTTAGGGCATTACCATATTGGAAACGCTTTTTTATTATCATAGGAATGTTCTTCATTTGTTTAACATTTATTATATAGAGAAAGAATGCTATTGGACGGATATAAACCGTAAAAACGTATTTTGGCGTTGCTGCCTACGGTACCTGGTCGAACTGTTTGCCGGGAATAACTCTGTGAGTTCTAGGTGCAAAGAAATGCGGTTTTCACAGTAACATTTCTGAAATTCCGGACATTCTGTGCAAATATATTGAGGAAAACTTTTTTCTCGTGGGCCTCTCCCTTTAACATCTATGATCTACATTGCCTGAAGTCTAGATCATCTGGAACGCGGCTCAGAAGCGGTATTTTAACTGAACTGTTCCATCTCTGAATTTTATCTCGGAATGACCGTACAGTAGCGAAATAGGACGGAAAAGCGGAGATCGAGACAATTCCGTGTTGTAAACGTTCAGTTAAAAAACCGCCGCCGGAGCTCTGCTGAACAATAACACTGCATTGATATCACCGAAGGGACCATACTTGTGGAGTGAAGGATTTGTTTATTCAGATATAATGTTCCAATGTAGTTTGTTATCCAGCTTGTTAGTTCTAATTCATTGCTTTCAAATAGCCAGTCGCAGACAGTTTTTTTTTACCGCTTTTGCATCTCTACCGTTCAAAGCGTATGGGATGGGCACTAATTATTTCTTTTGTTCAAAACTCTTTCCAAGCTAAGATTCATTTGTTCAAATCTTCAAAACAGCTATTATTCCTAACAGAAACTAGTCTAATCATGCGTTAACTTTTTCCATATGCAAAGCTGTTCTCTGCTTCCAAAAAAACGAAAGGTGTATTTGTATTGCATATTATGGAAATTTTCTCCTCCTATAAAAGTAATACACTTCCGTTTTTTCCCAGAGAACTCAAGTACGGCAAGATTAGACTTACTGATACTACAAACCATGCTATATATACTTCATACTAAGTCTGTTGTCGAGACACTTATAACTGAGTTAAAGGGATAGGTTCATCTCAAATTGCCCCTCTTTTATTGTTTTTATTGATAATAGCACAAAATCATTCACAATGAAAATTAAATCAATCACAGAACAATGCGACTCGCAGAAGAAGCTTCCTTTATTGGACACTAGTTGATCGGAAGCCAAAATCTAAACGCAAAAACTAATACCGTACACAGATCTCGCGGGCTAATGGCAATTAGCCAAGAGCGAATTAAATGACTACACCGACTGAAAATAAGGACTTGCCGAGTGTAGTTTGTAGCCTGGCTAGTTGCCATTAGCCCGCAAGCTCTGCGTACGGTATTAGTTTTTGCGTTTAGATTTTGGCTTCCGATCAACTAGTGAGGAAGATCCAATAAAGGAAGATTCTTCTGCGAGTCGCATTGTTCTGTGATTGATTTAATTTTCATTGTGAATGATATTTGCGCTATTATCAATAAAAACAATAAAAGGAGGGGTGATTTGAGATGAACCTATCCCTTTAATACCCTATCCGCCTATCCCAAAATGCCTAATTTTCTATGGCTACCTGTTTTGAAGTTAGCGTTAGCTTAACTTCCTTCCTCTCCTTGATGTACCCATCTTCTTTATCTAATAAAATGGACTACTTATAATCAATTAGTTTAATTCGCTCACCCATTCCTTCTAGTCTTCATCAGACTATTTGGCATAAGCTCATTGGCGAGGGGGCGTATGCAAAACACAATATACCTCCAATTTTGGAAAGTATCAGAAAAAATAGGTTAGAAAATAATTCAATCGCTAAAAGTTTGAGGGAAATGTGTACGTGCGAACATGAGACCGTTTAGCAAAATTATTTGCTTTGGAATAGAATATTTTTAACCAAATTTTAACATTGACTTCTAGTACAGTGTGTTACATCGTTTTCACGTGGTTTTTTTACTGTGCTGGTAAAAAAACAGTATTTTTCTACATTCTATATTATATAATGATTTATTGAAAAGTACAAAGAAAGTGATGGAATAAAAGATAATAACAAATTAAAGACAGGACCCACAAGATACAAGATCAGGTCCTTTCTTCTCTAGCCTTTAGAAAGTAGCAATTAGGGTTGTATTGTAGCCAATATGAGCCCCAGTCTATTGTTATTATCCAGGAAATTCAATGCAAATTACATCTACCATTGTGTTTGAAGATTAGTTCCTTGAAGGAAATTTCAACTCCTTTCGACTCTATTTTTGTAGCACCTCTTGATATACACCTCTACTAATAAGCCTAAAGATAACTTCGTCTCAAAGCTTTCGAGCACGCTGTCTGTGAAATATATGCTGGACAACTGTATTTCCACGTTCTATGTGCAAATTGATGTAACTTCTAGATATTTCCGGCACTGAATGAAGCTGAATTTGGGTAGAATACAGGCATACAGCATACATGGTAGTGTAGTTGTCAAGCAGACCATGTCCCAGCCGCTTTAACATCATGCCCACCCAACTACGTTTGGGTAAACTTTTATCTTTCATGTATCTTCTTATTATTTTCGTTTCGCTCGGTGTACATTTCGATCAAATATCTAGACGCGAAGAAATCCTTTTTGGCAAAAAAAATAAGTCAGAAATGAAATATTCTCATAAGTACTACTAGTGGTACTAGTTTATTGAAAAGATGAATAATTTTTGTTAGTTAGTTCTTTGTTGCCTAAAAGATCTCACTTAGCTTTTCATATGAATATGACAAATCTAAAATATTGGCGAATTCAATTATAAAAAAGTTGTTTTGTCAAAAAAATCTCTCATACTTCTTAAATTATCTTGCTAATCACATTTCTGCCAGTGACGTGACAATCCGCTTTCAATTACATCAATCTAATTATCTAATTGCTTACGGTAGATCAGAATTTTACTGACCCAGCCTACATCCAGTTGACAACAGAAGTTGCCAAATAAACCGTGGTCTTGAAAACATCAAATGTGTTTTGGAACGGTATGTTACTTATTCAAGCGTTCTATACTTCAAAATAAAATGTTATATTATGAATACAATGCTTTCAAATTTCACGCAATGCTAATTGCGTTTGCAATGATCTGTGGCCCTGTGGCCTAATTACATTTCAAATACATCGTTCATACAATTCAAATTTAAGATATGAAATGAAATGAAATGAAGCGTTTCTAAAGATTGTTACATTACGATATTTTTTTACGCTCAAATGAGCTAAACAAAATATTTGGTAAGGTTACTCTTTGCAAAATTTGGGTTGTAGTCTTTTTCTCCATCACTCAGCTTGTTTTATTTCAATTTTGAAAAATAATGTTTGCAGGAAGATTGTATGGTTGATATGAATGTGCTCAACTACATTGTTTTGACTGTCGAAGTGATTTTTATTTTAATGTACACATTAATCTTAATGACGATCACGAGATCGAAAAACAGATTATTTCGCACCCAATTTTTCAATCAATCGTGGATGCTGGGTTGGTGGATTTTGCCGATGTTTCTGTTTAAAGGATCGCAGTCACTTCAATTTCGCATTTTTACTTCACTTATCTATAAATATAAAAAGATACCTAGAAAAATACCTTTCCAATACCGATTTACGGAACATTTATCACAGGGAAAGAAATCCCTTCGGTTGACTTTTGGTTTTAGACAAAATGGGGTGTTTTCTAAATCGCAGTGGGACTTGGCCGGTTGCCAATGATGACAAAACAAAGAAAAACCGGGGAAGAGGGAAAGTGTCTGCTCTACTGTCTCAGTTGTCGTTGTTAGACTGTACGTTATCAAAACACAACCGAGGGGATTTCTTTCCCTGGGTTAAATTTTCAGTAAATTGGCACAGTAAATGTATTTTTCTATGTACCTTTTTATGTTTATGGATAATTGAAGTAAAAATACGAATTTGAAGTGACTGCGATCCTTAAAGCGAAATAACTCCCTGCGTTTTAAACCTATTCTGGACAACTGCATTCCCATATGTTATACGCAAATTAATATAAGCAGACTAAAAATCTCGTAGTATTAGAGCAGTTGTTTGCATAAACTGCATCGGAATATTCATGTGAAAATCAGGAAAAAGCATTCTGCGAAGTCGTATCCCCTGGTGAGCACGATAACGTTTTCATGAAATATTATAGAAAAATGATGTCTCAATTTTGTAATAATTTGAATTCTTTTTAGGAATATTTGATATTTTCTGTTGCACGAGCAATCTTCTCTTGAGAGGTTTGCGTGAATTCACCGAAGGGATTGGACCTATTTATTCAACTCTTATTTTGACAAAAGTCGCTGTGAATGGGCATCAGGTACCGAAATATTTAATTAAAAAATCTTAATCAATCAATTATTTTGCAGTTCCTATTTTGCATATCCAAACAAAACCTTTCCACACCAAACATATCCAAACAACAAAACAAAACAAACAAACAAAACAAACAAAACAAAAGGAATTTCTCACAGTTAGCTACAACGAGAGCGTTTAACTTACCTGGATGCTGGTATTTAATTGATATTATTTCCGAATTGTTTTTCCATTTTTTAGATCATAATGGTGTTGATGAATATCACCCGATTTCGACTATTATACAATCCGACGTCCGTACGAATTAACAAGGTGAGCTGGGTGTTCTCAGAAGGTTCGACCTTGTCTGAAATGAACCGCCGCGTAAAAAGTCAACTATTAGCACGAGCTAGTATATGCTCGTAGACACAGTTGTGTTAAAAGTCAAAAGGCTCAAACGTTTTTCTAATGTTCTTTTTATATAAAGCAACAAAGTATATGTATATATTCGCAGTGGTCATGCGCGTTTGGAAAAATTTGCCTGTTGGTAATGGGTTCAAAAGGTGCCGCGGAGCTCTGTCTCGAGTTCTTCCCCCGCCGTTGTGTAACAGACCGATAGCTCTCGTCACTTGCCTGGTTTATCTAATAACATGCTTTATTGGAAAACAATTATAAAAAACAAGGTCAAGCAACACCAGAAAATAAAATTTCAGTTGAACAACATCGACAACCGCAAGCGTGTGTTAGCTGCGTGGACAATACCTTTATCATTTGCCTTATCCTTTCATCGTGTGGTGATTATTTTTATAGATGGATGGCCAAATATGAGCTATAACTATCTCTTAGAACCGCTCGATTTCGTAAGTTAACGATGATGTTTATGTTTGTGATATACTACACAACAAACACGTTATTGGCTGATTGGCTTCTGAAACATTTTTGAGCAAGATGCTACGATTAAAATAAAAATGTTTGCAACTCGAAGCTCGAACTCGAACTCGAAGCAAAATGTTGATTTTGTAGTGACTGCGATCCTTTAAATAATAACGAATAGGTTTACAGATTTTACGGTTTCTAACCACGGCGGTCCTAGTCATTCCTTGTACCGTATGTACTATCCTGAACATCATTACTTTTTGGAAATGGACAACGTCTAAATCGATCGATAAATCAAATCAATTTACGAAAAGCCAGAATGTGAAGATGATTATACATGCACTGGTGAGGTATCGCTAGTGAATTATAGCAATTGGTACGGGGATCGTGAAGTGGTGGATAAATGGATTCGAATATTTCTAAATAACTTTGCTAATTTCTGCCGGCACAGACTGAAACCTAATTTGCATACAATACATGATAATACAGATTTCTAACATTCGTTTCACAAGCCTCTTGTTATACCGTCCATTTGCAGGTAATCGTGGTAACCACCCTTCCTCTAACTGCATACCAATCATTGAAATATTATGGGACTGTGACTGAATCACCCGCACTTGTTAGCGGTGTTACAGAATATGTGCGAGTTTACTTTTTACTCTAAAGTAGTGTGGCACAGGTTTTTGCAAGTTTGTATAGCAACTGCATTTCCAAGCATGCTATGCAAATCCCTGTGTCTTTTTGGACAGTTCCGGCACAGAATTGAACACTAATTTGCATATACTACATGGGAATGTTGCTGTATTCCTGCATAAGACTCCAAACTCCAAACACCGTGCCGGACCTCTTTAATCATGCATAGTTTATTGCTCGCTCATGTGAAAACTGTATCTATTCAAATGGACAAACACTATGAACAAACATGCAACAAATCTTTTAATCTGAACTCTGACAAATGACCAAACACCAAACTACACACGAGAACATTTTGATTAGGCTTTTATTCAAATAGCCGCTGTGCGTGCCCCATCCTTTGTTTAGTTACGATTAAAGCGATATCACGGCTGGTTTTTGAGGCACTCGGATAATTGTATTCTTATATATTCCCATATGCAATTATTTGCATACAACTGCATGGGAATACAGTTTCCAGTATACATTGCAAATGTGACTGTTTTATACCGCTTAATTGTCATTTCATTTAGCATTAATTATTTCAGTTCGATCTCTGCTATCTTCCCCTTTCGTTTGGCAACCCAATCGTTCTTCTCTGCCTAAGTTCGGATTTACGAAGAGAAATGTGGTTTATTTGGAAAAATCAACCTATTGATAGGCGTCGTTCAACTATCACTGTTGTACCTGAAGGCCGGACAGATTACACATCAAAAATTTAATTAAAGCGGTACGGTACGTGGTTTCGGATCGTATGTTGATCAAGTACATTTTCACGTATTGTATGCAAATGCGTGCTTTTCCTTGTTGGAAATTAGTTTGCTCAGCACACGTTTCACAAACCACGTGCAGTACCATTTTAAAAGAAAAGTTCATCACGGGTTTCCTTCAACTATTATAAACTGAATAAAGTATTTTGCATTTTAGTTGTTCAAATCCGATCTTGTGACCAAATAAATGGCAACCGAAAATGACAACATATATGACCTGAGATCTGATATATGTAATCGATCGTCAGTGACAATGTTACGCCCCAAGGCTGGATACCTGGATAATACGTACAAAAATTCTACAACTTTGTTTTTGTTACGTTTTTTTAGTAAATAATCGTGACGAAAAAACGCATTGTGTTTTGATGTTTCATCACACGGTTGAGGACTGCTTTTCATCACTAAGTTAATATAGAACAAATAAATACAATTAAGCGGTGAGAACGCAATAATCATCGAACAATACACAGTGAGTGATAAACATGAAAATGCCGTTTGACAACAAGGTTGAAAACGAAATTTGCCTAAGCAACTGCACGCTGCTTCATTGCGGCACCAATTGCTCGTGTGTACCTTGTGCGCCGCACGCACGCCCCAACGCGAGCCAACCACCACGGCGTGCACTAACTACTACGCAGTGAAGGTTCATGTACATGATTTGCCGGAAACGAACTGAACTCGTATCGAACTGAATCCCAAATACATAATCAATTGCGTAATTCTGGTTTTACGAACACTTATTTTCAATCGTTTGGTACATACAGTATTTAAGTCCCACAACCCCGTAAGCTTTTTGTTGAGCGGCTCCGTCGCGGAGTTTCTTTAATGTATGTTTTTGCATTTTTTCAATGATTTTTTTTTTCAACGATTTATTTGAAAACAAAACAGAACGTAAGGTTCAACAAATGCACGATACGATGGTATGGTTAGTGGAATACAAACAGCTACCTCAAAACCGCTGTGGATAATTTCCTTGTTTTCGGCAATTACCCACACCAGCTCCGGAATAACTACAGCTAATTATAATCAAAAAGAATAAAACGCCACAGAACGGCAAAACGAACCGGCATAATTAAGATAAAGATTGAAGACCAACCAACTAAAAGTAATACTAATACCGACTAATCATTGCTCACAGATAAAATGACGGACTACGAATTAATTGAGAAGGTTTAAAATTTGACGAATAAAAGGGTTTGACATAGAACGAAGGCAAACTTGGTTGAGTTAGATGGTCAAACGCATTAAAATATCATAACAACTAGAAGGAAAAAGTAAAATACGATAATTCTACACGAAATCATTCCTGACGTATGTGGGTACCTGTTATGTGCAGCAATAGTATAGTACAAGATTAAGACCAACCTTGCTTTAAAGGGATATGGTAAGTGATTTTGAAACATATGTTGTTCCACTGTGTGCCGAAAATGCCCAAAAGTGCACCGAAATACAGCAAGTAGTTCGCAAACCACGCACCAAACCCCTTTAAAAGGTTAAAGTACCGCTCAAGAAAATGCAGGTTAAACGACCCCTTTGGAGAAACACATAATCAAATATTATATCAATGGACCAACAATGATATCAGATTGTGGCAAAAAAAAAGATGACAATTACGCACAAAGAAAAAAAATACTTATCAATATAACAGCTCCTTGTGGGATGCCGTAGGAAAAGGCAGAAACGTAAATCCGGAGGCATTTTTTGCAAGAAATCGAATCACTCGAAAACACAATTAGAAACCATAATTGAGTAATTGCACTCAAACGTGCGGAATAACATTTTACATGCTCCTTACAGTTGTGTCGTGCTCCTTGTAAATGTAATTAGCGAAAAACTGCTTGCTTATAACAAGTTAAAAAACAGAGCAATATAAAGCTTGAGTGATCGCTATTTTTAGGGCAATTAAAAACCCCAAAGATTATAATAACCACTAATCGAAAACCCTAAAATATTTGGGACACAAGAAATACCGGAATTGAATAATTAATACAACTGAAAAACACATTAAGTCACCCCGGACATTACAGTTATGTGCTTTTTTCAAAAAATCGAGGATATCTACCACATCTACCAAAGTTGCACTTACATAGATTATTATGATAACAAATGATGATTAGAAATGATTAACGAATACATGAATAAACACCGAAATATTAATTGACTTTTTAGTTTTTTTTTAGTTTTAGTAGGACATGGAAAATTCTAGGAGGCCAAACTACTAGCGGCATATATAGCGAGGCGCGGCGAGGTGTTTACTTTGCTAATTGTAATGAACTGCTGCGGGCGGGCTCATTAAAATATCGCGCGTATGTATAATGAAGGTAACATCTGCATCTGCTAAAACTCGGAACTTGGCTTGTCTACCCTTTAATACAGGAAAATCATGATTTTTACGGTTGATTATAGTTAGTGCAGTTTTCAAGATGCAGGTGCTCATGCTAATCATATCATAGTAAACTAATCGGACATGACTGGAGAAATCAATATAAACCTAAACTCGTTTTCAAAACGACAACTACATACGATACTAATAAGTGTACATAAGAGAGAGAGAGAGTTGATGGGGATCAGTTAAGCGTACTGTAAGGGAGGTAGGAAGGCAATGTATAGTATAATGTGGAGGGCCCACTGTCGAACTCGCGACGCATCTGAGAACATACAAAGAAAAGCAGGAATATGACTAAAACTGATACTCTAAGCACTGCGCTGGGTGCCGCGCGCAATTTTACAACAAACAAAACAAAACAATGAATAACAAAAATAACAAAAAAAATGACCGTAGGGCATCTACTCGAATTGTACTTAGGGTGGTAATAGCTAGGTTTTGTAGTCTGGTAACTCTGCCAACTGTGAGTAAGCTTACAATTTGGGGACAGGTACAGGTGAGAGCTAAATCCCAGTTGACAGAATTAACAGAGAAACTAATTCAGTAGAGTATAGTATAGGGTATGTGCTATTGTAGACTGTAGCTCCACAAACGGTTCGACGTGGATAATGTACAGTGCAGCGCATATGTATACGGGCACCCAAAAAATCGTGTTTCTACTAGGTTTGGAGGAAATCTAATGCAACCACTAAATCAAGCATCGCCAAAAACCCAAACAAAATGATTTTCCCATCCCATCATTTTCCCGATTTGGTAGGATGGTTGATTTTCCCAAAAAGTGCTTTTTAGTACTAGATTTGGGGGTGCCCGGATACTTATGACGCGCACTGTATATCCATCGGTTATGAATTTGTAGTTTGTAATTATCATATTCAGCTAGCACAAAAGGGAAGTGACGCAAGGTGGGGGCACCACGACGCACAATCTTCATTGAGCAATTATACTGCTCGCGATGCCCACTGCCCGCGAAGCAATCAAAGGAAGGCGGAGCCTGAAAAAAAATCAATAGTTTACTGCTGCTATGAGTTTAAAGCGATGCGACACGTGGCGTGCGATTTCCTGGTGATATGATTAGTCATGTATGCGAAAACTAAACAATGCAAGGCTCGAAAACGAAAAAAAGTCAAATCGAAACTCACGTTCTACAGTACGAAACGCGTTTACATTGCGGCTCGCGGTTCATTTTTATCTTCGAGACACAACGGTTTGAAGTGACAGTTTGATTGTGCACACGGAACATGAGCGCCGTGAGAGCAGGACGGGAGCACCCAGTCGCTCGCGACATTAGCCTGAAATGATAGAAATAATAAAACATTTCAGTATCATACGTCGTAGAGTAAAGTCGCAACATTTAAGTTCAAATGTAACTCTCGGGGCCCTGAATGGACTCTCAAGGTTGTTAAAAAACCAGAGGTTAAGACTAATTAGACCCGTCTTCGCAATAGAAGTGAACTCCGTGACTATACACGGTCTGGCCTGCCTTTTTTTAATTATAATGGCTGCAAAATGTTCGAGTAGCCTGTGGCTAATTGCGCAAGAAATCCACCTCCAATCTGCGCCAACTTTGCTCTATGAAGCCTGGTTTTTGCTACCTCCCACTAGTTTTTGCAACTTTATAAGTGTAATATATAAAATGATCACCTTGAGCTGAGCCTCATTGCCGATATCGACACCAATGGGCAGGAAGTTATTCGACGAGATGCGGTGCTCCAACATTTTGTTCAAATCAAGAGATGGACGACCGTAGTAATTGGTGCGGCCTCGTTTGTGTTGCGGGGGAAAGTCTTCCTCCTCTTCTACCTGAAATTTCAAATAGACCTGCAATTCTACCTTTTTCCATTTTATTTTAATCAGGAGTTCTCTCGTTTACGCCAAACAAAAATTGAGGTCCTCTTTTAAAGCGATATAACGGCTGGTTTTTTAAACGTATGTTCAGTAACTGCATGTTATGTTGTATGTTGTATGCAAATGAATATGCTTAAAAAATCGAGCAGTATTGCGCAGTATTTGCATACATTACATGAGAATAATACGACGTCCTCTATGCGCAACAAAAAATCGCTTTACTTTCACGTTCACAAAACTTGCGCGATATATTTCGCGCGTTATTTTTATTATTTTAAACAAATAATAATTATTATACCTCTTCCTTGACCCCGCCAGCGGGTTGCAAAGGCTTTGTCGATGCCGGTTTGTGAATTAGAAGACGGACTGGCGCACGCCGCGCTGCGACGATTATCTCACGTTCCCGGGGTGCTTCTGAAATAAAACTTCTTGCAAATCAAGGCAAAGATCGTCAAGCAAAAGAAGGAGAAATCTCTTCTACTTTAAAGCGGTATGACACGGTTTTTGAAACGTATCCCCGTTTTTGGTCTAATTATATTAATTTGCATACTACATATGGGTATGGGAATTCAGTTGTTCGCCGCTCCAAACATACATCGCACCAGACCGCATTGTTTTTGACGTTGTCAATGTTTTGTTAGGGGATGTTAGCAGAAGACCACCTACCATTATTACTTCTGAGGCGGCATGCGATCGGAAGATCTCGAGAACCGGCCGTCATACTGTGACGACGCTTTTCACCCGATAGAGGGGATCCATCCAGAATCTAAAACAGTGAAACTACTGAAAAGCCTAATCGAGTGAACGGATCAATAAAAAGGGTATGCGCTGACATGATTTTTGTCGCGAAATACCATGAAAAGTTTCATCCTTCTAGGTCTAGAAAAAAACCACCCATAGAAAAATTTTAGGGCTTAAAATATATGTTTCGGATGTTTGCTTAGCAAAGCGCTCTCACATTGTACTGAATCAGTATAGATACTGAATAAGTACTACTGATAAAACCTTTGTGGTGCACAGCGAGAGCCTGGTGCGATTCGCCCTGTCTTCGCAAGGATCACGGGAAGTCTCTATAGTCTCTATAAGACCGAAATTCGAGAGTCTCTATAGGGAGTATGTCTCTCGCATTGTTATTTATTCAATCAATACACCTTTACTATTATAAGCTCGAGGGAGCCTGACGAGGGTCTGGTTTAGGCTCAAAGAGATACACAGCGGAGCTTCACAAGTAAGCAGCCTCGTTGTTAGTAAGCAATCTACAAACCTTAGGTGTCGATCTTCCACGGCGTATCTCCTCACTGTTATTCTGCTTGTCACTTGGGTCCCATTCTCTATTGTTATTTCCCGGGTACTCGTTCTGATCTTCTGCTGGATACTCATATTGATTGATGTGGTCGGCGAAGTTGAGAGTACTGTAATATTCAAATTATAAACCATGAAGTAACTCGAATGAGCTGAGGCGTATTTTCTACCTTACTGCAAATCACAATTCCTTTGGAAACGCGATTTTGTGTTGAAGAGATAAGTGAATGGGGAGAGTGAGAGTGAAGAGAGAGGGAAAGATAGTGGAGAGAGTGAGTGAGGAGAGAGGGAAATAGAGACACAGACAGAGAGAAAGAGAAGGATTTGAACTATCCTCCAAACCAGAATATCTAATTAACCTAGGATATTACATCTCAGTCAGTCCCGACAAAAGACAACAAACTCGGCGAAAAATTGTACACTTGTACAGAATTCAGTGCATGTGTCGGTTTTTCCGATGTAATACATATCTAGTAATATAAACGCGAAACATATATCTTCGTTTATACATACAGTACACACTGCATCGCTATTGCGCCACCAAAACTACGGTATATTCCCGAATGTTCAAGTTAAGCGGCGGAGCCAGCAAAGAGAATGCTATCCTACGCTGCGTCTCTGCCCGCACTCCCGTCTCTCCCGGTCGACGGCTGTCTGCACTCCTGGCTCTTTTCTCAAGAGCGCCCACTTCCTCGATCATCTATTGGCTAGCTTAAGACTACAAGCATCAATTTAAACCAAACTACAAACTGCACCTAAACCAAACTATGAGGTGGGATCGACGTATTGGTTTATTGATTTTCAGGTATTGATTTTTTTCGTGACAGGGGTTCAGAAATTCAGAAGTTCAGATGTGTTCAATGCATATATTGTGGTAAAGAGCGCGTATTTTAGCGAAGGCGTTAGCTATGATAGACCCGCTAAATTACCGAGTCCCAAAGAGATTAAAACAGTATTGTACCTACTTTGGGGAAATTTGCATATGATACGCATATGTATCCAATGTAAATTTGGTGCCGGAAGCTTGCCGGACGGGCACCAAATTTGCAGGATACATAGGATATACGTGCAAATTTCGGCAAACTAGGTACAATACGGCTTTAGCATTTCAGGAAATGCCTGTAATTTTTCCCATTAGAGTAACTAATAAGCTAAGACTCATTGTAATCATCCTCCTTTCTTTGGACTCACGAAAAATCGATATGTTGAGAAACTTTGTCGTTTGGGCCTCGTTCATTATACATGAATTTTTATCAGATACAACATGCCTGGCCCGTTGGAGATGTTCTAGTGTGGGGAAAATTGTTATGGGATACTTTTCTTCTCAGAAAACACCAGTCCTACCCGAAATTTATTTCCAGACACAATGCGGGGAGGTCTACTTCCAAGTGTGAGAGAAAATATATGCCAAACAATCGCCATTTACATCAAGCAAATTGGGTGTATGTGTGTGTGTTTTCCCGTCGACAACGACGGTTCTATGCAGCAGTTTGGGTTTGGAGTTTCTGAAAGGAGCACACACAACCACGTGAATGCGCAATGAAGAGAGGGAGTGAGAGAGAAGAAGAGTGATGAAGAGAGGGAGAAAGAGAGAGAGAGAGAGAGAGAGAGAGAGAGGGAGAGGGAGAGGAGAGAGAATAGTTTAAAGCGACAAAAGGGAGATGGAGAAGTAGAGATTGAATGACAGAGAGTACGCCAGAGAATAGGACGATAAGTGAAGGATAGAGAGCGTAGAGAGAATGAGAGAGAAAGAGCACCTCATAGAATAAAAAGAGAAGTGAAAAGAGGGTATAGACATCAGAGACTCTCTTTCTCTCTGTTCCTCCGCTAAAACATACTCTCTCCGCAAGCGTCAATCTATCGACTTGGCACTGTGACAAAGAACGACTAGAGCTCGAGAGCATGTCGGGGTGTAATAACCTTTTTTTCATACTTTCCCCCTTTACTAAAGCACATTGAATCAGGGCAGCAAAAAGCGCAACAATCAGAAAATCTATGACTTGGAGGCCCTTTGTACTGGTTCCCAAAAGTGACGTTACAAGAATAATAATAAAGTTGGAACTACTATTGGTAACGAAAACCTGTAAAACTGAGGTCGATGTTGATATATGCAGCGTGGTTAGATTACTTAGAAAGGAAGGAAATATTCGCATTTCAGGGTAATGTGAAATTAGTGAGAGAAATGAAAGATAACATGGACGTGTTTTGCACCCCAGAGGGAGAAAATATCGATTGAGAGAGCACGTACTAACTGTCCAGACACTGCTACAGGAGCATGAACTAAAACGGAGAGGCTCATGAAAAATCAATATAAGAGCATACACTCTGAAAACTGCATCTCATAATATGCAGAACACAGCAAGGTATATTATGCAGATAAGTATTTTCATCAATACAATGCTTCCTGAGCTTGAAAAGTTGAAAAAAATCAATATTTAAGTAAGAGCTAGATTTGTAGATTTCTGTATTTACAAGTAGAGCGTAGTCCCGTAGTCTGCATAGTGGCACTGTTATGAAGCCGCTATAGTTCACGCCAGGTAGCCAACCAGGCAGAACCAACTACCCCTTTGAATTCTTACGAAATTCGTTCGCCAACAAAGCATAGATATCTCCGTATCTCCAAAAACTTAGAATCCATAGAATGTTCTACAAATTCATTTCCACTCATATATACTACCCGACTACCCCGCACGCAGCAGCAGCAGCACGCAGACTAAAATATTTTCAGAATAATTCCTCACAAGGTTCTGCCGCTTCTTTCTGTAAGTGGAGGAGGAGAGCTAACAATCGTCGGCGGGCTCCTGCCCATCATATAAGCTGATTGCTGTCGACCCAGCTCCATTCCTGGAACAATTTTTATTTATTTTTGGTTTAGGACCAACGGACATTTTCCCCACTACTGTTCTAGCTTCTGATGGCGCAGAATTGGCAATGCTGAGTGCTGAATGAGTGCTATCCACACATGTGGTCATTTGTCGAAAATAAATCAATAAAACGATAATTGGTATCTGTCAAAAATAATCAATAAATGGTACCTGTCGATGATGTGAGTTGTACCAATTCTTCATCCTCTGATTCGTCTGTGCCCGATTCATTGGATAATGGCTGAAAATAGGTTTTCAACTTGCTTTTTAGTTTTATTGATTACCCAAATATTGATTTTTTTTTCTCCACGGCGCATTTTTACGTACATTTCTCTTGATGAGGATGGACAAGCCATCTTTAGTGTAGTCCTCTAGGATTTGTTTATGGTATGTGGGGCTAGATGACACTAACTTGCACATCAATACATAAACCACGTGTCATACCACTTTAAAACTCGAAAACTAACCCTTCGCGCAAGTCGGGCGCTTTTGCGAAGCTTCGGACGTTCACGTTCGGTTACGTCCGCAGAAGCACTCTCGTCGTCAGTATTCTGAAGTTTACACATTTCAAAAGCTTCCACAGAATATTGATTCTTTCTTCAAAATGGTGCAATTTTGTGTATATTTCACTTCGCGGTGGTGCTCTTTAGTACTTACGATATACAGCATAAAACAGCACAAACTGGCATAGTTCGACAGTTTTGGCGTACTCTTAGACTCCAGTAACAGAACTTCTAGACAAGTAAGAAAGATAAAACATCACATAAACTCTACCTTATCGACGAGTGTCTGCTTCTTAAGTTTGCTGGTGAGCTTATGCACCGCAGCTGAAGCTGTTGCCGTGCTCATTGTTGTGCTGCGTCTGGTTGTTTCTGCTGCAGTTCTTCTTGGGGCGAGGAATGATTCCTGCCGCCTTAGACCCGTATTCAAAGAAGAAAGTGCACGTCGTTAAGAATCTTAGCGGCCACTGTGACTGACGTTCTCGTGTATTTGTGACGAGTCTCGCGTTGGCCTAGCCTTGGGATCCCGTCACCAATTGATAAACTGCATCAAGCTGAAAACAAATAAATTGTTAAAGCGGAGTAACAGCCTGTTGTTGAAACGTAAGTTGGACGATGTATTCCGATGTAGTGTATGCAAATGACAGCGCGAGTTTTTATGCTACTTATAATCCTTCGCGTACAAAGTATAGAAATACAGTTGTCCAGCATACGTTTCAAAAACCGGCTGTTATACAGCTTTAACTAATCAACCCCGTGGTTTGTTTCATGCCAGCACGTATAGAGAAAAACGGCAAAATGTAAGCAATCTGTGCAAATCATAGATCCTGGTTGGGTTTTATATTCACTACAGCACGTATTTCCTGTACAGGGATAAAACGGTAAAAGTTATACATATAAATCATAGTTCTTGATTGTACAGTAAGAAAATGTATACTGTGTTCCTACTGTAGATATAGTCTCAAAATTGAACAATTGGCTGTGTTAATTGAGTGTTTCACTGTAATCATTCACGCAAATCTAACGTGAGAATGTACTGTGAAATCAAATTGGCAAAATGCCAGAGAATATCTGCAGGTGTCGGTCACACTCCGCGATGGGTGCACTGACTGGACTGAGAATCAAGGAGGCGGGGCAACGCTCGGAGAGCTGATGCGCAGGCAAGACCCGCCGACCACCGTAGTCAAATTGGAGGGAAGTTCAAATATGCGATAATTATGTGTTACAGTAGTGCTGAACATTTTCCACCCAATAACCATGCAGCTAAAAAAAGCAATCGGCGCAACGAAAGTACGTTTTTATTTTAAACGGAAAGTGAGCAATAAAATGCTAGCAGTAGGATGTAAACAGGGACATAACCCGTGTCAAGACCTAAACAATAATACATTGAGGTCTAACAAAAGTTAATTGAATTTTCAAGCATTTTATCTTACAATTGGCATTGCAATTGTTAGGAATGGTCTCTCAAATTACACTGTAAATCATATTCTCTCAAAAATACATAGGAACATCCGAATTAGTTATATTATAAATTTTTTTACAACTTACAAAAAACATTGTTAAAAAATAATTTTATTATAAATAACACGTAAGCAATTCTTGCAATCACGTAATATTATGCTGCAAACTGCAAACCGTAGCCAGTTGAGGCACCCCATAATAATGTAACTCAATGAATATGCTAATATGCAGCTGTTTATAAAGTTTGAGTGCTGAAAAATTTTTTGTTTAGTTGCCCAAATTTTTAAAGCGGTCTGTCAGACGTACGCTGTGCAGTTGTCAAGGCAATAATATATGTACCAAGCAAGTGCCATTCACTAACGTTTTCGGTCCAGCCAGAATTCAACACAATTGACATATTGTGCACGGGAATGCAGTAATTCACACACACAAAACACGTGTCAATGGGCTTTAAATTTACTTTTTTTTGTAAAGGAAAACGAAAATGGCGGAAACTTTTGGAATTAGACCTAAACATCCTGTCGCGTCGCTATGCTTCACTCGTGAAGAGCCCCCACTAAACACACTACCCCGTCCCTTTATGCAAAAGGATCGTTAGTATGTCCTTCACGCAAGGATTTCTATATATATGGCATCAGCCAAACAAACGAGAATTACTGCTTGCGATTAAAATTATATGGGTTCAACGTTCTTCATAACATTCACATAACATAACTTACGCATCAACCTAAACATACTCCCAAAAATTATCAAAACATTCGAGATTCATGCGACAGATGTGTGAGTTATTCCTTATTTCATGCTAGTTTTATGATTCAAGTCAAGACTAGTCGGTGAAAAGTATAGTTTGTTACTTTGTCATGTTTTTGGTTGGAACTTCCCTAATGCAGGAAAGTAGTAATCGTCCGATAAGAAACCCGACTTGTAAACTCTATTCGGCCACACACACAAATGTGCTATTGAAATCATATTGTGTGTGGTAAGGAGAGGTGTAAATAGGACTGAGGGCGCAGGAGCTCTGTCGTGTCCGGAGAGCTTACCCGGGGACGATCTCTCACCACCTTCTCGCGTCGGTGTCCCCGGCTCCGACCACGCCCCATCCACATCTGTCGTCCGCTTCAGTGTCTTGCTTCTCTGAGATTCCCATACTATCTCCCCGGTGGCCGACCCTGTCGAGCGTCGGTCGTCTCTAGTATCGGGCGTCTGTTCCCATCACGGCAACAAATCCTGTTAATTTTCGGGGGACCATCACATGGCAACTCTTCGATATAGATGTTATTCCCCCCAGTGTTGAGCTCAAACTGTGGACTATACGGTCGATGGGTGGTGGATATGCTAATTCAGAGATAAACGGTGAATTTCTGTAAAATTTAAAGCGTTTCTTTGAAGACAGTGCAAACGATTTACGTAAATTTAGTGGTTAAAAGTCTAATAGTTATGCGGGATCGTCGATAGAGACTCACAAGTCTTACATCAATACAAATAGCGGCAAAAAGTGTTATCGCCAAAAAAATCGAACTATTATTATGGTAGAAGATGGTGTTAGAATTATTGATTATGTCTCATGAAGATGCCAAATGAAGCTTGTCGATGAAGAAATCGATATCAAAGACAAAACTAGCCTAATTTATTCTCTAAGTTACCAAATATTGTATTTGAATCCGGCAATGCATTCAATTTTTATCATTTCGAGCACCCACAACGGGGAAAAAGAAAGAAATATTCGGCCTTTTAATCAACAGTGAGGGATGGGCATGCAATGAAAAGAGAAAAGGAAAACTTGAAACTTCGCCAGAAAACTAACCTACTAAACTGCCGGGAAAAGGAAAACCGGCAGACCCTGACTACTGCAAAACTTACATTAAAGGATCGCAGTCACTCCAAAATCATCATTTTGCTTCGAGTTTACTTGAATTTAGTAAAGAATAAAGACAAATACTTTACCAAAACCGAATAATTTGAATTCCAACTCAGGGGGCGAACAAGTAGAAAAGTAGTTCTACTTAACTACTGCGGGATCATGAAACGTGTAGTGATATGCCTGCAGACCCTTGCAGTATATGTAAAGATATAATATGCAGATATTTGCCGAAATAATTTGCATACTCCCGATCGGGAAGCAGCTGTATGAACACGTTTCGTGATAATGCGGTAGTTAAGTAGAACTACTTTTCTACTTGTTCACTCCCTGAGTTGGAATTCAAATTATTCGGTTTTGGAAAAGTATTTGTCTCTATTCTTTACTAAATACAAGTAAACTCGAAGAAAAACGACGATTTCGAAGTGACTGCTATCCTTTAAAGGTTTAGACCTAAAGGTTTAGACCCGTCATCTCGACATACGACCATAACTATCTAGACAGACTTTAACATCCTAAGTACGTATATTAAATTGGAGCACTGGTTATCTTGCGCACCTGGTCCTTTGAAAAATAGGAGTTATAACACAACACAAGTCTATCAGTTCTATTAACTGTTCTGAAACGGTTGAGCTTTAAAAAAAGAGAATAGTAGACCTAATTTTCTGATATTCTTCTAAAACTATGCGTTATTCGTAGCGAATCATGTTTGGCGACGATGAAGAGTTGAGATTCGGAAAGCTCTAGCGCTCCAGCCGCGCGCCTTTCAATGTTTACAAATTCTTGCATTACACATGCAGGGGGAGCGAAGAATGGGGATCGTCTATGGGAATGAAGAGCTGGGGAGAAATGGAAACCACCCCCGACTCCGACCAGGAGGAGCTGAGAGCAGGGAGACAAACAAAGGGTGGCAGCAGAAGTAGAGCAGCAGGTCGGCAGCAGCACGATTATGGAGCGGAAACATAAATACAGAAATAGATAAGATGAGGACTGGGTGGCAGCAGAATTAGATCGCTAGCAGCAGCACATCGCATCAGCACTATTGCAATAGTGGGCGGGAACACAAATATATCCTCATGAAGCAGCAGCAGAATTACAGACTTCCTAGCAGCATCAGAGCTAGACGATCTCGTAACCCCTTGATGCACGCCATAGAATGTGTCCATTTGTCACATTTTCCCTTACTTATTTATTTATATCTCCACCGGCGTAAGCCGCTATGTCCTCTGAAGATGAAAACCCATACCGATGAACACAGTTGGATCCTGGATGTGAAACCAGTATACAATTGGTGGGGGCAAATGGTACCTAGCACCCGCTGAAATAGAGCACACAACGCCCAATTTATGTACCCGTTGTTTAGTTGCGGGTCGTTTTCGGATGCATAAACCGGGCGCGCCGCGCGGGTGATTTGTATATGTAACACAGTGGAGCATAATAGCCATTGTTCTGTAAATTGTACGGCGCCGCAGTCCTTAGCCTTAGCGCAGCCCACATTATGCTCACTACGTTTGTAAACAAATTACGAATTTCACGTGATACCAGTGCAACGCTCACAATTCAACACTCATCTTCACTTTTTGACGTTTATAGTTTACATCTACAAATTGCACTTTGTTGAGGCTATAGATATAGTTAGTGCACAAGGGGAAAGTTACAAGCAGTATGGCACGTCATTTGTGAAACGTGTGCTGGATTACTGGATTTCCATGTATTATATGCAAATTTCATTTCTGGGCATTTCCAGAAATGCAACAAATTTCGTAGAATGCATGCGGTGCAGATGTACATCATACGTTTCAAAACCACATGTCATATTGCTTTAGCATAGTTGTTCGTTAGAATTCCGTGGTCACTAAAAGAGCCTTGCTGACGGGGTATGTGTGAGTGAGCGCCAATTCGACCGAGTCGTAATTATATATGTAGGGTGCGTATGTGTGTCTCCGTCCGTGTGTATAATGTTCAAGGGCCGTCGCCAACCAACATTACCTCTTTTTGGCAAATTGTTAGGGATCAACTGAATTAAGGCACAATGTGGCTCTTGAGTCTAAACATGCCTAAGGTATATGTAGAATTTAGTGAAGTGTATGGTTCTAGGTTCCTAGGGATAAACCTAAACTATACTCTGCTGCTCTGCCGCAAATTTTATATGCTAATTCTAGAAGCAAGACTTGGACTCGTGCCAAAAAAATAACGCCATAAAAAGGAGGCATTAACGTTAAACACGGGTACATAGACATTGATGAATTTGTATGTGCTGGCGCGGTGCCAGACAGACGACTGGCAACCCGCCAAGCCGCACCCCTTTTCACCGATAGCACACGACAATGTGGAGAAGATTGCGAAGAAGAAACACTGCAAAGAAACAACCTGGATGGGTTTGCGGGACCGACTTAATACTGAGATGGGGATGGAGCTATTGGGGACGGGATGAAGTTCCTTAGCTCTTTATGGTTGATTCTGAACTCGTAGTCTTAGGGCTTACGATTAGCTAGTGTAAGTTCAAAGTCCTTGGGAAGTGCTACTGGAAACCAATTATCACAAGCGCAATCATCTTTGTGGCATGGTACCAGAATTTCAGCCAGATCCTAACAACGATTCAAAGAAAGGATGCGACAACATGACATTTCGTTGTGTCCATATAAGTTCACGACGTCAAGATCTATCTAGCCATACTTTGCGCGACATGCTCGATAGGCGTAGGCGACCCCGGACGGTGACATTCAAGCATAATGCTGCCAAAAATTAAATGACACCTTCCAGTAGAAGTATTATTACGCACTGTATTATACACAATTACCCTATTTGGGGTATTGTCCTGATTCCTGATGAGTGCAGTTGACATCAAAGTCGTATAAGATGAGATGCGTTGTCAATTTCGGTTCGTGCTCACAAGTTTTCTTGTTTGTGAAACATAGGAACGCTCATGTATTATATGCAAATTGCGAAAATTCCCACAAGAGTTCTGCAAGCTGCAAGCAATACACGCACTTTCCATGCACTTGTTCATTATACAGGTTTAAATTCTGACATTGTGATTTGCACGTGCCGATGTGCCCGATTTGCAAATAACTATTCCCGATCATATTGCACCTGTTATCGAGTAAGTATGGGGGCAGATTGTCTAGGTGTGAATTGTGCCTTCTTCCGCTCTTCACTGATAAGACCTTTCTTACTCGCAACGGGGCCAATCCAAAATACTTATATCAATATTGAACTCTACTTTCTTGGGGAAAAAAGACTACAGCTCTACTTGTTGACCATTCATGGATATTTTTATTGAGAAGCAGAGCTCACCATTTTTTTTCAAACAGAAGGACTTTAGGAATTTGGAAGGTAGAGAAAGAAGGAGAGAGAGAGAGAAATAAAGAGACGAGAAAGAGAGATAACCACGGATAGACCTAAAGAGAGAGAGAGAGAGAAAGAGATAGGTAGACAGAGAGAGAAAGAAAGAGAGAGGGAGAGAAAGAGAGGTAGAGAGATAGATCAGCGCACACACACATGTTTGTTGTGTTTTGTCCCTGGAGAGGGATTCCTCTGGCACTTGTCCAAGACCAGGACAGCCCCTTGAAAGAATATGGATCCCCTCTGAATTATGAAATACGTCTCAATCACTGCATAATTAGCATAATACATATGAGAACCTTACAACAAACAAGATTTCTCGTGGGCCTGACCCTTTAAAGCGGTATAACGTTCGGTTTCTGAATCTGATTTTTACAACTGCATTATCATGCATTGTATGAAAATGAGTAAAATTAGAATAAAAATCGAGCTCAATTCGAGCTCGCTCGGCATAAATACATATAAATGCAGTTGTTCATCATACGTTTCAAAAAGTGGCCGTTATACTGCTTTAATGTAAGCGTTGCGTTCTAAGTAATTAGGTTCCAGAACTAATGTAATGTGTTATGTTTTATGATAACTAGTATGTATGCCAGAAGACACACCTGTTGGCTTTACGGTGGCAAGTTGTAAGTATCCACTCGAGCTAAACATAGTTAAGGCGGTATGACACGTGGTTTTGAAACAAATGGCGGACAACTGCGTTACCATGCATTTTATACAATTATGTTCCACTGTGTGCCCACAGATTCAGATGGGCACGGAAATTTGCAAAAAAAAAACACATTTTACGCAGCCAACCAGGACGTGTTTTAAAATCGTGTGTCATACCTCGTATCACTTTTCTATAACACCGGTCGCTTTTGAAACGTAAACTAATTTCTTTCTGGATGCATTCTTACATCGATTAAAATATTGATCGTTCTTTGGGGTCTCCCCCACCTCGAATGGGCATATAGTTGTTATGTTGTCCGTTTCGTTCAACTACAAGGGGCGAACGAGGGACATTTCGCATTTTGAGCATTCACCTTGTTGGAATAAGAGGGAGACGCATTTAAAGCGGTAGGACACATGGTTCTCGACAACAACATATGCATGCATTATATCCGAATTTAGATGCTCTTCTGAGAAGTATCTGACCAACAAACACTGTTCTGAACATCATTGGTTGACGGAGCACATAAGGGCATGAACCGCAAAAAATAATATTTATTTATTTTATATTAGCCCCATACTCTCACAATCTCCAAAAAAGTAAAAGAAGCCACATGGGCATATTGTTAGACAGTTTTCAATTGATAACAAAACGATAGAGACTTCTTCGGCGTTCCCCGTGGCTGAACTACAAAAAAAAGCCAAAATGGCCTCTAAGAGCTGAAAACTGTATAACAGCCAGTTTTTGAAAAGTATGTCGGACGGAAGTGGTGTATGAAAATACTGCGCGATTTTTTATTTTAATTATATTAATTTGCATACAACATATGCATATGGAATAGCATTTGACCAGGATACGATTTAAAAAACCGGCCGTTGCACCGTTTTAGATTGATTTTGAATTCAACGTGGAAAATTACCTCCATACATACATACGAATGTAACTTCGGCAAAACTACAACATTGTTTAAAATACACAAAATAATTCCGTTTTCCCTTTCCCACTTACTTTTAGTTCTCATATTTCAAGAATTTCGAAAAATTTTTTTAGTTATCAGCTTCTCGATTAAGGAATTGTACTGAAAATAATATGAAGGTTTCCATAAACCGAAACATTTTGCTTCACGCCACATATGCTTCATATGTATTGCCATTTAGTCGCATCACGACGTATGGTATTCTGACTTGTTATTTTGATATTAATCTAAGATATCTCTCATCTCTCTCTCTCTCTCTCTCTCCCTCTCTCTCTCTCTCTCTCTCTCTCTCTCTCTCTCCTAATGCTCATATATCATAAATGGCCGTACGAAAATTTGGAGGATTGCCAGGACAAAATTACTGGCGTTCGTCCAAGGGTTGTTGGCTTATTGCCCCAACACACCATTGACGTTTGAGCAGAAAACTCTCTCCGGTTCTTTTTACATTAATTCAACAACGGTGCGATGGGCAGAGAGGTGTAAAGAGGAGATCTGTGTGAGAGAGAGAGAGATAGAGAGAGAGAGAGAGAGAGGGAGAGAGAGTGAGAAAGAGAGAAGGAAAGAAATCACCTAGGTTTGTGGTTGGCAAACATTTTCCTAGGTTCAGTTATCTTTTCATTGGGAGAACAGGGCATTGGTTACAAACGTCAAGACATGTTTGAAGTCTTTTATGACTATGTTGGGCATGTTATGGGCTTGCAAAATTGGCGGGTTTTTATATTTGGTGTACAGAAAGGTAGAATTGTCCCTTTACTTTAATGTAAGATCAAGAATAGCCTACGAACAGCTACCTCTACCAGTTCCAATCCTACGCAAGTCATTGGGTAATGATTAGCATTAGCAAACAGGTAATTAGGTAATAAAACTATAAAACAATGGAATATCAACCATAATGTATAGGAACTGTGAAGTGTGAAGTGCCGGACACCAGTATCTATACTACTATCTAATTACCTGTAACCTGTTTGCTAATCAACGACAACACGACGAGTTATATATATATACTAGTGTCTCTTCATCACTTCATTGTGATGCACACCTTGACTGTGGTGTTATTTAATAAAAAAAAATAAAAAATAAACACAATACTAAGCCCCTGCATCGAAGTTATTAGTGGTCGCCCATCAGTGGTACAACCCGAACAACTGATAGCGACAACCTTTTTTTTCTATCACAAGTGCTTTTATAGCCAATATTTGGGTCCAACAAAGCAGAGCATAAGCCATAAGCCCAAGTACACATTCCAAATAAAGTTTATTGATGCATTATCCAATATTCTAACGTCCATAATAGTGAACAACATCTCCACTCTCTCGCACTCCTCTCAATAAAGATTATTATTATTCCAAACATAGCGCGGCTGGAGTCGCGCATGCGGTCAATGTTTGTACAGATGTGCCAAAGATTAGCATATAGTAATTGGGTGTGTGGCGATGAACGCACCAAATTTATGTGCAATGGCGGGATTTGTAAAATTGTATGGGGTGGGGGAACTTTGTACACAGTTTCAACAGTGTACGAGTGTACTGTACGATTAACTGAATGCTAATTACTGTGTCTGTTTTTTTGTATACTTATATACCAATCTCTCTCTCTTTCCTCCTCTCCCCCTCTCTCTCTCTCCTCTCTCTCCTCTCTCTCTCTCCCTCTCTCTCATACCTTTCTCTCTCTTATACCTTTCTCTCTCTCTTGTATATTTTTTCTTCATTTCGCATCAGAAGCTACAAGTTGGATCAGATAAATCCGCCGAGTCATTATATTTACAGTAGACACCTCTTTTGGCATAAACCCTCTCGGGATTCATCCTATCTTCCTATCGTGATCTATTAACGAGGCAAGGATTCCGACCCTTTTTGTCCCATTATAAAATGCCGTTGGACGGCGAGTTGGGCAGGAAAACAACAAGTAGGCGAAAGATAAACTTGTGAAGTTATAGGGGGACGCACTATTTTGAAGTTGCATCTAAGTAATTTTTAGTATATGTGTTCTTGTGCCCAAAAAGTGCATCATTATTGAAATTAGCCCTCTCAATGCTCATAGTCATGCACAAATTTATAGACTTGATTTCTTGGATTGACTGAGCGCATTTGTATCCACCTGATCAACATCACTGTGGTACCTCAAAACCCAAAAGATAAAACTTTATTGCAATATGCATACTTGACACGTATTATTTCCGAGTTGGTTGCGACTCCTCTATACGTTATGTACGGAATGTTCACTATTCTACCTATGGAATCAAACATCGCAGGTGATAAAAAGTTTCACAACATACTAGACACTCTTTGGATTCTAAAAAGCATTACCAGACCTAATATCAAGTCACTATAAATCTTTGTGTCTTAATTCCTCAACGTCTTCTCAACGCCTTCCCATTTTATAGGAAACAGATCCAAATGAGCGGACCATTCCGCAAAAGTTCCGACCATGAGCCTGAAATAAACGGTGAATCTAAGACGAAAATAATTGGCTAGAAAGTAAAATATAGCGCCCATACAAGAGTTTGTAAACCGTTTCGACCACTGTTCGTAAGTACGATATGTACATACAAAATAATTGAGACTTCTGGGATGTGCTCTACGGTGCTGGTTATCGAAAGTGTTCAGCTAACCATAAATAAGCAAGACTTCTTTGAAAATCACTATAGATAAGGAGAATATAATGCCGTAAATGGTGTGGGTCTGTATCATTTGTAGGAACGGTTCTGACGTTCAAGAATAGTCTTACCTGGCATTGTGCATTTGCATTTCCCGCTTCTTGCACGCACTGGCAGAAAATATTATCACAATTTTCTTGTCCACCCTTTGCCGCGTAACATTTATCATGAGCCGAGCAGCAATTATTAAACAGATCTGGAAAGGTAGATACTATTAGATCTGTTTCACTTTAAACCACGACTCTACAATTGTGTAGTGGTGCTGCGCAGTGTGCATATAACAAGAAGCTTTCGCGGTGCGCGGCAAAACATAGACGGTGCGCCAAACATTCGCCGCCTATCAGGCGAGAACATTTCGTTGATACACAAACCCCAGCGAAGTTGCGGCCACCTTTCATATGGTTCAACGCCGATTTTCGCATTTTCGGCGAGCTTTCGCGCCAATCCGCGCACCGTTATGAGTTTAGTCAATATATGCGTATTATCTTGCAATAAATAATGGGAAAACCCGGAAGCCGGCGCAATTTTGGAAAGTAACAATATTAATATTTTGGAACAAACCTAACCGAGCTGGACAGTCAATTTTGATGATCATTTCCGTGAATGCATTTTGTATTGGATCAGTTCCACAGTCAAAACAATAAACTTTTGAAAGGAATAGGACAATAAATACGAAAAGCAGATTCTTCATTAGCCACACTTCACGAACTCTGAAACTGCAATAAAGTCTTTCATTGAAGAGGAAGAACATCAACTCATAGATATTAAAGCGATATTGCAAGTGGTTCCGAATCATGCGCAAATGCCGGAAATGTTTAGATTCGCATCCAACTTTGCGTACAATACATGGAGATGCAGTTGTCCTGCATGTTTCAAAACCACGTGTCAGATCATTTCAAACACGAGCAATTATAAGATGGTTTTTCAATCCATAGAAATTATTTGAGTGAAAAGCAAAACTACTGCATTGTTTGACTGAGTGATTGACTCAGAAATTGTGAAATAAGCTAACTTTTCACGTATATTTTTCTATTTGTTTTTACCTTTTATTTGAGCAGCGTTCTAGAGTTTTACTGTTGGGTCAACAAATATAACTGCAAAAATGTCTATGCAAATGATGAAAATATATACCGTACAGCTAACGTGGCTGCAATACACGTTGTATAGTATACTAGATGGAAGGCAAAATACCACGAATAAAGAACGATTTTCAAAAACTTAATGGGCGATGAAAATGTGTCCTTTTTCACTGCTAACCAGATCTAGTTTGTTCGAGCGCTATTATTCGGACAGTATGGGTGTAAATACAATACATTTCCGTTCGACTGTGTACAATTATACACCGGAAACCGGGAAACCAAAGGTTATACAACAATTTATAAAATTGTATCCTAACCAAATTTTTTTTTACCAAAAAAGTGAGGGAGACTATGTGTGGTTACGAGCAATTTAGCTCGAATTGCAACATTAAAATATAAACTGGTGTTATTTTTATTATTGGCATTTTTTGACTTTCCAATTCGTAAACACAGTGTTTACATAAAAACACCGCAACATATTTGGTCAATGCGATCATAAGGAACATTTTATACAAACAGTTGCTACAGTTAAAGAGGTATAAGGGCCGGTTTTTGAACCTTGTATCGGAATTCGGAACCCTGTACTGTATGCAAATAACTGCCCAATACGGTGTTCTAATCATTTTCATTCGTAACATGCGGGTGTGCATTTACCCTTCATACGTTTCAAAAACCGGTCGTTATATGGTTATATCACTTTGAAACGGAAGTCTGTGATGGTATACTGCACTTCTAATGTGTTTATTGTACTCCCTTGCAGTTGGAAAAAGAAAGTAGCGGAAGACAAGGAAACGGAGCATATAAAGTAGAGATGTGTCGAGTTTAAGTCCTACACTAATAGAAGTGCCCAACCTATTTTAGCCAAAAAGGTGTGAAAAAATGAATTTCTTATGGTTAGGATAAAAATCAAAATCTTATCAAATCAAGCTTAGACTAGCTCGACGGCAGATTACGTAAACGTTTCAAGGGATGGCTATCGCTTAATAGATAGATTGGATTGTACCCTGTATTATTCAATTCAGAGAGAGAGAGAGAGAGAGGGAGAGAGAGAGAAGACAGATAGAGAGAGAGAGAGCTATCAGAACTGGAAAACGAGTTCAAAGCATGGGATATATTGAGAAATAGAGGGATATAAGACTGGATTGTACCAAAGGCAGATCCGGGAGCGGGTATCGAATCATGGCAGGGCTGCCTACTCCACCCACGCATACGCATACCAAAGGAAAGCGACAAAAACCGGCGGTGCCGGTCACTAAATGGTTTCGACCATTTTCAACAACTTAAAAATACTGAACCATTTGTAAACTTTATCCTGAATATCTTGTCGACAGTTTTAGAGAATAATTAGTCGCAAGAGGACGACAACTGGCCTCAACAACTGAAAAACCGAGAACTGCCGCCAAATGGTTCAGTACTGTTTCCTATAGCACACATACATATATACATACAAACATACATACATACATAGACATAGAGATCAGCCAACACACACCCATCCAGTTGATACACTGGATACCGTACATCCCCATAAACATTGCATAGCAATAAAAAAGAGCTAACGGAAGCACTGAAACCAGAAAAACGTGTTATTTCAAATTAAGAGGCAGATCCATTGCTATTGCCTGAGGAACGAATTTTAAGGATATGCATCAAAAATTGGAAGCACATTCGATAAGGGCGAAACTTTGTTTTTAATTGTTTTAAATTTATTAATCGACGGGGCAGATTGAACCATTGCACTGTTAAAGGGACAGGCCCATCAAAATAAACCTACATTTACGATACGTTCATAATGACTATCAAGCATTTTTATTACAATATATACAAACTAAATTTCACCATTAGACGCCCTAGACAACTTTTTTTCCAATGCGCCCTGCTCAAATGTATACCATAAAACTGCAGATTTCAAAGCTATATATGCAAATTTTAATCGCATTATAATTCCACGATAAATTTGCATTGACGACGAGGATATTTGCGGCTCTACGGTATACATTTGAGCAGAGCGCATCGGAAAAAAGTTTGAAATGGCAAATAAATGTGAAATTTAGTTTGTATATATTGTAATAAAAATGCTTGATAGTCACTATGGACGTATCGTAAATATAGGTTTACTTTGATGGGCCTGTCCCTTTAAGTTGTTAGGTAAACCTTCAAAAAAGCGAAGATAAATTTGCATAATATAACCAAAAGTAGTCGCCATACCACTAGAAACTAGCAGAAAATTGTGGCAACAAACATATTTCAGTTAATTTCAGTACCCAATAACGATAATTAACGGTTATTCTCTACATCGACATATTGGGCTTTCCTGGCCACCTTTGCAAGAGAATAAAAGAAATATAGTGAAAAGAAATACAAAAGATCACATAGGTCCCGCCAAATTCCGGTTTACCGTTCCTGAATTGAATGTGTAGCCATTTGCATAAGTTCTATGCAAGTGCGTGATTGAATAGGGGGTGCAAAGTCAATATGTACAATGACACAAATGGTATACGCAGGGGAATATTGAGGACCGAAAAGAGGCACGTGTTTCTGCTTTGCACTGTTAGTAGGTTGAAATCAAAGCTTGACCAATTTTTGTTTGCCTGAATGATTGATGTATTGCAAAGGAAAACGGAATAATTGCCCAGGTCACAGAAAAACCGTCTATAGCCGGTCAAATGATGGTTTTCACCGAAAAAACACATAATGACCGGTCATGACCATTTGGTGACCAGTTGACGACTATTTCGACAAGACATGGCCACAACAAGTTCACAAGTGGTCACCAAATGGTTAGAACTGAACACGGAACTGTCGTCAAATGAATTCCTTCGTTACTGATTTATTAGCGCCACACAGTTGTCTACCTTGTATTTCATGCAATGATAAAGTAAATACACCATATGGTAATTATTTTTTATTGTTTCACAAAAGACATTATTATTACCTTATTACATTCAAGCCATTTAAAGTAAAACAAGTTTTGCTGAATCGATGTACGCTCGCCTGAACGTTTTCGTAACCCTTTCAACGGTAACTATAAACATTGTTTCATAAAGCAAGTCCGAAATTCTAGGAAAGCTATTTTAGACGTGGATAGTACTGCGTATCAATTGATTTATTTATTAGTGCATATTGTCAAATCTTATTAAAATCTTATTTGTTTTTATCTTTATATTGTCAAATCTTATTAAAATCTTATTATTTATTTATTTTTATATTGTTAAATTCTGAAAATCATCGTAAAGTATACACATAGTCCAAAAATTAAAAGCTACGTTTTACGAAAAGTTTAGAAGTTAATCTGTTATCTACCTAATGAAAGGACATTGACGATATCGATTAATCGTTTGTAGCTACAGCTGCAAACTACAAGAAATATACATTGTACTCAAAGTTATATTGTAGAGATGGCGAGATGGTTGAATGATTGTGATCGTATATCACAAATACTGAGTAGATGATGTAAATGAGCTGATGGTTTATTCGTCGGGGAAAGGACCAGCGAGAACCTGAACATCAACAATTATCATTAATTAATCAATTATCAATCAGCCAGACTGCTACCGCCGTTCCTGGGGACGAGAAGTTTCAATACTACATAGGCGACACTACAAGCCTCACAAAAAGGGCATGCACACTTATATATGAAGTCTGTAACGTATTAGTGTGCCAACACTCATTTAGACTATTTTGGAGTTGAAAACTATTTATATCAACTGTCTGAAACGTAGTCAAAATAATGGCGGATTTCTTTGCGGAGTCCGTTACAAACCACAAACTCTTCTCACTTTATACATATAGTAAGATTTACATTTTAGAATCGATTCACATTTTATAATCTTCAAAATGTAAGACCTCTTACGCCCTTACCTTCTTAACGAAAGCATCATAGTTGACCTGTCCCTCGGCGTCCTCAACTCCCTTCATAATTTCATCGACCTGAAGAAAAAAAACTTAATTTTTACCATTAGTCACTGAGGAAACTTGGTCGAGGGGCGGCGCGCCCCCGGCCCCACTTCGCGGGGCCGCGCACTCCCCGCGCGCCCCTCGCCCGTGTCTCGCCCATTGGGCTGGTAAGGGCTCCACCATCGAAAATCGCGGGGCGGCTGGTGCGCCAGGAGCGCGCCACAGGTGCGCGAAAAATTTATTGTGGGCACTGCAAGATACTCAGTGAAGGGGCATTTAACACTTCGCAGCGAAACTAGACGTGCATTTCAACCTCCAACAAACTGATGTTTTTCTTATTCATAGTGTTTGAATTGTAGTACTTCTATTTAAAGTGTTGGCTTTTGGTTATTAGTTTGTTGTTACTGGTCCACTGATCTTGTTTAGAATAGCTTTTTACAAAAGATTATTAGGAATAGATGTTTATTATTAGTTTAGTTCGTATACAGTTTTATTGTTTTAGTTTTAGCTCGTATACAGTATCGAATTCTCGGAAATTTAGCGAACTCTAAATGCTGTACTTATACCGTAATCGTCGAACAGAAGTGCATCATACACGCACTTTCGCAAAACTTGCTCAAAAATTTCAGTCGCATATTTACATTTACTTTTAGAGCTATTATTTCCCTACTTCTTTGATGATTGTTTTTATACCTGTTTCTTCTGGTAAAACATCTATTCTCCATTCTCGTGTCGATAAACCACTTGTCGACCTTTCTTTATATGTCAGTGAAAATAATTTTTAACTGTAAATCTAATATTTAAAATGAGAGTCGGTTGCATTTACTTTCACAATGTATTTATTTATAGGATACATGTCTAGCCGAAATCCATCGTATTACAGATGAGGATGAGGACAGATGGGTAGGTTTATTTATATTTTTACAGTAAAAGCGGACGAGATATTGCTGTTTTATATGCCACAATGCCACGTGTATTTTCAAAATGATGCTACTTTTTTTAAAGTAATACTCAGGCTTCACTTGGTAATGAGTTGATTGAATCACTGTATTTCATGGATGCACAATATCTTTATAATTATACATTTATTTTCATTTTTGTTTAGACAACAACCGATGGTACAGCGCAGATGCAACCCAAGATACGCGAGCACGAACAATGAAAAAGGTAAGAACGTGTCATTAACTTAGTTTTATTTTCGTGCCGAATTTTCAGTCTGTTTTTGTTACAGTTAATGGTGAGTGCACTGTTTAACAGTTTAACTTAGGGCACGTTATTGCATCCCAGACGCAATCGTTTCGCTCACGCACCAGTTTGATGTTTGTACGCTTGTAATCTTATTATATAAAGTAAAAGAGTTTAGATGTTTGTCACCGAATCCGCAACGAAACCCATACCATACTACGTTTCAATTATTTGGTATAAGCAGTAAACATTTGGCAAACCAAAATAAACGAAATGTTCATTCCATTAATTACTGACCATATGTTTCAGACGTTCCATATAAGTATTACACCTTTTTTGAAGTATTACCTGTGCAGCATTTAAAGACGCCTCAGGCGGCGATTGCCTTCTGGAATATAGTTATAGAGTTACAATGGTCTCGTTTCAGACTTCCTGGTACCACGGAGTCATGGAGAATTTGAGAGAAGGAAATATACGCTATGGGACTTTGGACACGTGCGGACGTGCGCTACTCCCCATGAGGGAATGAAGACCCATATGGCAACATATCCTACCATGGGGACACATCGACTAATACAGGTAGGGCTAATCCAATATTAGGTTTCCATATATTTCCCACCAAGTCATTTATTGTTGTGATTGTGTGGATGTTCCCATCTCCCGTGGGTGGTGACAGAAAGGCAGATATTACGCAAATCTTCGATTCGACGGTAACTGAAGTCGGCTTGGGCATTTACCTTAATTTAGAGTAGCATACGAACCTTAAAGCGAAATGCTAGCCCCTTTGGAAAATTTGCATATGATCAGCAAATCATATGTATATGTATCCTATGCTAATTTTGTACGATTCCGTGGACGATCGTACAAAATTAGCATAGGATACTTAGGATTTGCTTATCATATGCAAATTTTCCAAAGGGGCTAGCATTTCGCTTTAAATGTTTCGCATGTGATTGAATATTCAAATTACGCTATTGCTACTTTTTATGTTTTTCTTTAGAAATGTCATATCGAATCATTATATTTCTTCTTATTTCAGTTGACTGGATGAGGATCGTTTCGGTTTCCCTACTACGAAAGGAAGGGATCTGGCACGGAATGCGTCCAAACACTGTGCTTATGGGAAGAACACGGTGGAGAGGACAGCAACTGGGTAGATATCCTAGGAATTAGTGGGTATCCTAGTGCGCTCTTTTATTATAACTGTAGACCAGCGTAACGCTGCTTATTTTTAACATGTTGTATGTGGTTATGACAGTATTATATGTAGTAGTAGTATAGTAGCACATTAGCATAGTAGTATGGTTATTATAGTAAGTGTAGCCCATTCTTTTATTATAATCATAGACCAGCGTAACGCTGCTATTTTTACACGCATTACTTATAACTATAGACTAGCGTAACACTGCTTATTTTTTTGTTCAACTGACCATCAACCTATAGACGTGATTATATATTGTACTTTATTTACTGGTATGACTATTGTTGTTTCCTTGTTGTATAATATATTATTTACTTGCCATAGGCTTCGTATGGAAGAGGATTTATTCGTAGAGAAGAGGCTTTACTCTTATTGAAAGTATTTTGTACTCGTAGTTAGGTTGTCCATTCATGTTTTCTTGCAACTCATAGTAACTTATCATTATTCGCCCATATGTATCGCTTTTATCGCTAGCTTTGTTTTGAATGCTTTGAATGAAGTAAAGTTATTCTGTATATTTGTTGTTGGTTGTTATTGTATTGTAGAATTACCTTTTTATTGTATTATTTAATTTAACAAAGCAAAGGGGCGGGGCCTTTCACGCCCATTTTCCCACGCTCCGCGCGCTCCCGGCGCACTTACGGCCCACCTTTTGTAGCGGGGCCGCGCGCTCTGGGCCCCGTCTTGGTGGCGCCGCCCTGCCTAGGCCCCGCACTTTTCAGCGCGCCGCCCCGCGTAATTTAGCGCGCCGCCCCGCACCCAAAGTTTCACGTTGTGTGGACATTTTAGGAAAACTTCAAGGCCGGTTTTCGGGGGGGGGGGGGGGGGGGGGGAGCTGCACGAAATGCCAAGCCTTAATTCTTTCTTGGCATTCTGGCTGCTAGATATAGAATTCAGTGGTTTTGTACGACAATTTTCCAAAGCAAACAGATACTACACAAGAAAAAAATGAACTAAATTAGGTGACCAGATTTTTGTACAGAGATTTCCGATATTATAAATGTTACTTCATAGGTTTACTTCACAATTTTGTTTGGCGTCTGAGTACCTTAGAGCAGTGAGTTCTCAATAAGGGTCTCTTGATCAACCAATCAATTTTGGATTTCTCTATTCGACCAAAATATGTGGCCAATTTTGATCGACTCAACGAATCCGATAGTACAAAGTACAAAGTAAAGGAGGACTTCGCAAGACAAAAATGATCTCTGCCACAATTTAAGTTGGCAAAAAAACATCTAAAATCAATATTCCTGGACCAGAAGATCCCTAGATGCACATAGGGTGGTAGGGATATGATTCTAGGGAGGGGTGCTGCTGATAGTAAGGGTAACTCTAATTAAGATTGTAAGTGTTTCAACGCAGAATAAGAATGACTTTATCCAATTATTGATTAGCTCCTAATTACTGTAATATTGATTACCTCATCCTTTGTCAATCTCTCTCCGAGTGCCATTAGGGCGTGTCGGATCTCAGCTCCCAGAATCTTTCCACATTCTTCTTTGTCGTACACCTTTAGAAATAAATTTATTATGTATCATTCTTGTTGATTAAAGCGAAACGGCCTGTTTTTGAAACGCATCGTGGACCCCACTTAGCATAACTGCGTGGGAATGCAGTTGTCCACGATGCGTTTCAAAAACAGACCCTTTTAATTACACCAACACAATAATGTGCACCAGAAGATGCTAAAATGAAATAATGAACAAGTTCAACACAAACTATTCATGATAAAACCTTTCACACGATTCCACTTTTCATGAAGTTTGTTTCACTGAGATAAAGTAAAAATTGTAAAAAGGTCTATGAAGCGACACGGCCAGGCTCACGAAAAAAAACCATATACTGGACTTCTCCTTGTATGTGATGAGCATTATTTTATTATTATAATAGAACTATCAACGAACCTTAAGTCCCTCAACAAAGTCAGCCTGTCCTCCTTGTGCTTTTTCCTTGGAAAGTTGTTCAAACATGGGCATCCATTCTTCGAATGTGATCCTTTTTTGGCCGACTCGCTGAATAAAATACACTATTAATGATTGATATAAATGCTGTATCTTTGTTATTGACTTTGTCAAACGTTGTCAACAGTTGATTACGAACTATCAGGAATAAAAAAGTTGTCCTCAAAATTTTTCTTTTCTTCTACATGACATGGGCAAAAAAACTCATAAAACACAAAGGGCTCATAAAAATTATGTTAGTAAATAAGAAAAAATGTTTTAAAACAAAAAGCGAGTTCACCTTGAATTCTTCTCCGGCAGCCTTCACGACCATAGCATTGGTGATCTTCAAACCGGCCGCACGGGCAACATCTCCAATCTGGAATAAAATAAAATTAAAGAAATATTAAAATACATTTTGTGTATCCGTTGAGCTTCTAGGACACTTGTATGACTTTGTATACAGTAGTTTGACAGTTCACACTAGGCCATCCTGAGTAAATTATCCACCAGTTTGGTTTTTATGCTCTAGAAATCTTTTGTTGATGAACTAAACTCAATTAATACCTCTTTGTAAATTCATACTGAATTGCTGAATTTAATCACGATCGATTGTTGACGAATAAGTAAATGAATATAATAAACTTCCTAGAAATGAATATGAAGGAAATAACTTATTGTTAGGGATGTATATTTTGTGGAAGAGACTAAAACGCGTGGAATAGTCTAAACTGAAGAAGAAGCTGTTGCTAGGCAACGGACAACCTGACAACAAGAAACAATCATGCAATTCTGGCATTCTAATTGGTTGATAGAAAAAGAAGCTTAAATAAGTATTTTTTTCTAAGGCAATTGCCAATCGTAAATCTGTAGATTGCAAGGCTGCGAAGAGTTTCCTGCTTATGATAAAACTTTTTCTTCGGTTTACTGATTTGGTAGTACATTTCTATTTTCATTTACTCGATTATTTGTTTCTGGTCTATGAAATCTTATAGATATGATCCAACTTGGCCATTTTTCCTCCCAAAATATCGATTTATCTCATGCACAATCCCCACACATTCTGTTATCTGCCCATACTTCTTTTGCTGTCATTACAACGGATGCGTAGATTTTCTCAGAGCCGGGGAGCAATATTCTATGTTTTCAACGTGTTCTCTGTGTCTATGTCGCATCTCCTCCTGGGTCTCTTCCAGTTAAGTATTGAGCTCTATGCTATATCGCCGGTTCTCTGTGGATCTCTGCTAAAGCGTCTGACATTACAACACTCTCAGAAAATCGTTTCTTTCTTCTTTAACATTGAGGTAGATCTTTCTTTGACTTCACATCTCGCACCTCTCTCGATTACATTGAAGAAAAAAAAACTAAAGAGAGGGTGAATGAGAAGAGAGAGAGAGAGAGAGAGAGAGAGAGAGAGAGAAGAAAAGAAAAGGAGGAGGGCAGTTTATTGAAGGGAAAAGAAGCGTACAAAAAAGAATGATCGATGAAGCTGTCAATGATTGTTCCTAGCTTGGATGCTGAGAAAATACTGTATTTATTGATTTTTTATTAATAAAGTTAGAACGGAAAGAACAGAGATTGGGCTGAGTTTCAAATTTTCACGAATAACGGTCGACATTGATGAAAAGAATTAATACAAGCTCTAGCTGGGCAGAAAATATAAAGCGATATGACAGGATTAATAAAGCGATGCGAGAAAATTTAAAGCGATATTTGTGACATTTTTCTGGACAACTCATTCCCACGTATTATATGCAAATTTCTGTGTCAGTTGGGCATTTCAGCCCGGAAAGAAGAACAATTTGCATATTATATATAGATACAAATGTGGTTGTGCACCATACGTTTCAAAACCACACGTCATACCGCTTTAGCAGTATTGTCTTAATTTCGTATCTTTCCACCAAAAATCAATCGATACTTGCCTGTGTGCCGTCGATTTTTCCATCAAGTTCCTCATCGTAGAGATTGAAGATTTCCCGGAGAGCATCAGGATTGGGTGCCATCTCTACTGAAACAAACATATTGATTAGTGGGAAAACTTGATTATTGCAATCGGTTATCGATCGGAAATCCCTTCCGACAAAAAAACGCATAGAATAACGTTGGAAAATACACATGCTGAGCTCAGTTTTCAAAAAAAACCCGTATAATAACGGAGGAAAATACCACATACTCTCAGCTCAGTTTTATCTGGGAAATGTGATCAAGCTATGAGTAAAAGGTGACGAGCAAAATTGAGAAAGGCAGTTGCAGGGTTAGATAATAGAATGATTTCAATGAAGTTATTATACAAAATAGTACAGATGCTCGTAATGTTGTAACAAGAAGAACCGCCTGCGATTTCACTGTTGTATGCGATAGCCGGGGAGTACGTAAGTACATTTTTGAAGTTTAAACGGACGTTTTCACAGTTTATGTTGAGTAACTAAAAGTTGCATATGGTGACAGTTACAGTTAAACCCCATACAAATTTTCCTGATTTATAATGCGGTAAGTCCCGCATGCAACAGTGCAGCTGCCAAGTAACAAAGAGGTGTTAGAAATACAAAGAAAAATTGTCAAAGTCAACGCTTCACAATACGTATCACGCTCATAAAAATGCAGGATCTAACAGTAGATTTTCTTATGCCCCACGCAGCTCCAGGTTGGTCACTCTCTTTTTTCAAAAACCACATTTAAACATAATTTAAATTTATAGAGAGGAATTTAAAACTGGCAAAACGAGATCAGTTGCATATTTTGGCAGGAAAAAAGGGGGTTTATTATTTTTGCACCTTTCACGCAGTACGTTTGGGACATTCAGAAGATTCAATGTCAATGAACATGAGTTTATATGATTTTTCTGGGACTGAGTCAGATGAATTCATCATCTGTTTCAATTTTACTAGGGGAAACAACGGGACCCTTGTAAGATACATCATCGCTCTACTGAAGGCAACTTCTCGTACACATTCATGGGTCACAATGATTTAATCGATTAATTTTCAACAGTTTTTGCCAAATAACTCGCTTAGTAGCTAAAGTTTGAGCTTCCGGAAATGGGTGGTTTTCATAGTTGGAATCAAAGAGCGGCAGCGCTTATGCGCACAATACATCTAATTTATTCCAGCACAGGAGTTCTCTCGTGAGCCTGACCCTCTAAGCTGTGCAGATGCTGGCCGCACAAAACTCGCGATAGAGCCAGAGTAATTAAATGAATAATAAAGGAAAACGATCAAGAAGATGAGTTCATTGGATACTCAATTTTAAAAAGTCTCAGTGTTTATGAAAGTCGAAGTGGTATAACAGGAGGATTTGCAAAACATCAGTTGGACAATTGCCTTCTAATGTATTGTAAGCAAATTGTAGTGTATTCGCATAGTCATTTGCTCACAACACATGGAAATGAAGTTGTCTAATTCACGTTTCATAAGCCACGCGTTATGCCGCTCTAACTAGTGAACATTACAAAAGTTAGGCGGTACAGTAATTTCTACGAGATCGATTTTTTTGTGTAAAACTGAATGAACATTAACGGAAAGCAATTCGGTGATATTTATAAAGAGGGAAGATTCCACATGCATGAATGTTATGACTGGGTATCAGAGATATGCGGGCATTTAGCCGTTTGGGCAGCCATGGCCGCTTGGGTCTTTGTATTACACTGTGGCCCACTCTCTGGGTGCCTCACTTCTTAGTCTTCCCCCGGGGCGTGAGGGGGCGGAGCTAGCAGAAAGCAGGGCTAGGGAACTCAACGAATTAATACCAGAATAATTACTAATGGAAAAATATATAAAAGGCAATATTACGGTTGGTTGACAGTTGACACTGGAAAGTAACATCACCAAGAGTTCTGCAATCACTAAGAATGCCAAATATGAGTGATTACAAATTTGGATGATTAATGTAGCTATATCTACTGCTATGGTAAGAGACTGTTCCTTTATTAAAGATTGTTATTTTATTGCTTCAAGACAGTGTTGAAGTAGTTCGATACTGACTTTGTTCCGCAGAGATCCAAATTGACGATTGACGACGTGACCAATTGTCCGAGAGCTTCAGGTTCAGGCTACATTTATAAATGAAAAGAGTTGTTCCTCCAGAGGAAAGTGAATTGTTCGTACACTACGCTCTGATCGCTCTGTACTCATCGATGTATTTAATCTATAATAAGTCTCGTTCAAATGTTTTTTTTTAAATAAATAAAAAGCGTAGTTCTCCATATAAAATATCGCTTCATTCTACCGTCGTCAGCTGCTCACTAGTTCGCATGATTAATTCTCTCATTTTCATGGGAACAATTGTCCGGAATAGTTCCCACGGAAAATGTTGTATTAATAAAAACAGGAACAATCAAGGAAGCCACATTTCAATGCTCAATGGGTCGAAAGTACAAATGGGTTGCGCAATAATAAACACTATTTTGGTGGGGCAATGCAATGTCACCGTATCACTGACTGATGTCTGATGCGTTAAGCTAAAAATTTGTTTCACAACTCTAATTTGTCTCGAAATAACAGTCCAAACTTCGAAAACACATCTGTCATTCACATCATTTGTCATATGGAACTCGTCGCCTATTGCTCAGACTCAGGACCTCTGCGGAACATGTCATAAGCAAACCTTGAAACTGTACTTTGAACTTTGAACTCCCTTGAATAAAGGTGCACGCTCTTGAAGCGTAAAACAAATTTAAAATTTAAATTTAAAACACGTGGCACTATATTTGCCGTAAACATAGACACCTATCAACAGGACAGCACTGTGACAGATAGACTGATAGACTGTGACAGCACTGTACTCTATCGATTAGAGACGACGTCCAATTGAGGAAAGATGGTGAGGTCTGAGGAAAACTCATATAACTAAGTGGAATACATTCTTCTTTCAGTCTTACATAGTTCTTACATAGAAAGTCATATAGCAAGGCTACATGTTTAAAGGAAGGCAGTCACTTCAAAATCAACTTTTTTATTCGATTTTTATTAGATGCAAGCAGATTTATAAAACAATATGCAGCCCATAAAAATCCACATAAAATGGAACTCAGGGAGAGAAATCAATGAGAATGAGTTTTGATAAATGACCGACGCCGGTGCATATATGCAATTGCCAGGGGTACTTGGAGAGTGAACAGCCTGCAGTGTTACACCTGGCGCGTGGTTTATCACTGCAGGGTATTTATTATGAAACTCTATACGGGCAATTATAAACTACGGTATATAAGTAAAAGTCATAAACAGGGATTTCTCTCCCTGAGTTCGTTTTGCCGTACTTTGGCGCTGGAATCGTCGTTTTCTTCACATACTTGCACAATTAAAGAAAAGCGAATAAAAAATACGAATTTGTGGTGACTGCGATCCTTTAAACGGACGGCACCGGATCATAAGGGAAATTACAGAGCGCTGATGCGTTGCGCACCCTTTTTATATGTTTCTGCATAGATTTTTTTACATTTTCGTCTAGTTGCGCCGCTCTTTCGCCGGGGAAGTTGCTGGCCAAGACTGGGTGAGATGCCCGGCGAGACTTTTTTCGTCGCGCACCATCAAAGTTTCGCGTTGTAACCTCCGAAGTTCTCACAAAGACCTAATTTTCGATTTTGAGATGAATGAGGGCCGAGTTAGTAAGGTACCCGTGCTTCTCAATACTATCCTGATCAAGTTTTACGAGTTTCGCAATCCGCAGAACAATCGCCATTATATTGTCCAATGGTTTTTTTTCGTACTCATCGAGTTTCTGCCTTTTTTATTATTAATTTTCTAGAAGCTCATTTTTAGAAATTTTTAAATATGTCTTACATATGTAAGCATTTTTTCAAGGTACATAAACCTTTTTGTATAAACGGAGGGAGGGGCGAATCAATCAAAAACATGGTTGCGCAACAATATTCCGTTACCTTGCGTAACAAAAGGCTGCAATGTGGTGGAGAACGTCTCATTCAAGAGTTGCCAGTCCTGATTCTCTACACAACTCTATTTTAATTTTTCTATTCTTACCCAAACAATGGATGGACTTCGAAAAGAAGAGTAAGTGATCTAGCTAGCTTTACGTAAATTTATAATTATTCTGAATGTAGATGCATTATATGATGCTTATGCATTCATTGTCAAAATGATTGTTTGAGATGTCTATTGAATACTTCTTTCTATTCTTTAAAATTTCTTCTTCAGTTATCTCTTCAAACTCGTGCTGGCTGGCGACTCTGGTTGTGGAAAATCGTCCCTGGTCTCCCGCTTTTGCGACAAAACTTTTAAAGAGAAGAACCAATACACGATCGGTGTCGATTTTGTAAGTCCTTTTATTTGAAAATGCAAATTATTTAACACATTCACAGAAAAACGAAATACTTGTCGAAACCACAAAAAACCGTCGTTGGCACGTCGCCAAATGGCATCCACTTCGGGCAACCATGATTGTATTTTAGAAAATCAAGACAATTACTGTGGACGGCAAGTTGGTGAAACTGCAAATTGTAAGTGATTGTTCCTTTCTTTTCCGTTTATAAGGTATTTTTTTGTCTATGTATTAAATATCTGCGTTCCGGGGTGCGCAGCGCACCGCGCCCCCAAGCAGTGCAAATTAGAGTGCAGGCGTGGCCAGCCGCGTTGGAGTGCACGCTTTATAGCCAGCCGCGTACCGCATAGGAGAGGGCGCACCCAAACTACAAACTACGCGGATAGGTACGCGGAACGCGGCGCCTCGGGGAACTCTTGTCTTCTGTACCGTGCGGCGCACCACCAGCCCAGCCATTCGCGCCGCAGTGTTCCAAAAAGAGGGGGCAAACGCGGTTGAGGACCAGCGATGTATAACTCAGTACTCATCCTTGCTTTTAGTGGGATACTGCTGGTCAAGACCGATTTCGCACAATGGCCACAAATTATTACCGAGGTGCCAATGGAGTTATTGTCGTTTACGATATCACGAATAAGGTAAGAACGCCAATTTTTACAGGTCTTCATTTAAATAACTAGTGAGACAGTCGTTCGTCGGTTAGCTATGTTACCTATTTTATTTCTGTTAAACCGTGCATATTTACAGATGTCATACCACAATATCGATCAGTGGATGCGGACAATCAGGTATTACATAACTTTTCGATCAACGAACTAGTATAATAGTAGTTTATTTTAGGCGAAGCCAGTCATTATTATTGGACAATCAAAAACGAACAAGTACAACTTATATCGAGCCATTTGCCGCACCAAGTAAAAAAAAACGTAGCCAGTATTGACACATTGACAGCATAAATAATGTTGCGTTTGTTTCAGGGCCAACTCCAATGCCTCTGTTGTCATAATCGGTAACAAATCGGACCTAGCTGATACCGCGCGCGACGTGCCCACCAACGAGGCTCATGTGGGTTATTTACAATAATTAACACACAATTACTATAATTTTATTTATTTATTTATTAAATACACCAAAATTTATGCATCCGAGGATGAAAAATAAAACGAACATAAAACGCAAACAGATGACCGATGTGAAAACCATATAAACCATATAATTAACCCAATTCAATACATTTTTTATTAGAACTTGAGAATAATTTAACGCTCGGTATTGAAATTGCGACATAGCAAAATGTTTAGGATATGGCACGTGCAAACGAGATGGCATTTCTGGAGACGTCGGCAAAAAATGCCAAAAATGTTGACGAGGTATGAAAATTTGTTTTGTATGTATAAGTTTATTTATCGGACCCAATGATTGACCTATGGCAAAATAAAAAATAGCTTACAGGATAAAAAATAACTTGCAATTTAGGCTTTCTATTCGTTGGCAAGGGAGCTCATTGCAACCAACAACCGCGGCGTAGGTCGGTTTATTTAAAATAATCTACTTCAAGCTGCAGATCAGATTCTTGTATGATCTCTTAGGTTTTCCGTTCAATGTGACGGAAAAAGCACAGAATGGAACGCAATTTTTTCAAAAACACATCCCGTACCACTTTATAAACATTTAAAAGCAACATTTCAGAAGCGCCATCCCCCGGATCATTTCGTCTTGAGAGACGAATGCAGAACTCCACCGAGCTCTCGGAAGGATGGTTCAGCGGATGGTGTTATTGAATATCTAGATGTTCCCTTAAAGTGATATAACGACCGGTCTGAAAAGTATAATGAAGGTGAACGTTGTATTCTCAATGCAAATAACTACGCGGCACTGTGCCAGTTTTTAATCTAATTATATTCGTTTGCATACAACATAAGACAATGTAGTTGTGCTTGTGCAACATATTTCAAAACCCGGTGATATCGCTTTAATCAATAAATCGTCATTCATATCGTCTGTATCCCTTCACTGTTTGCATAAGTGTGACTTACAGTTATTGTACGTCTTCGTTGGCTTTGTTTTGTTCGCTTATTGATGTACCATGTTGTTATAAGTAACCAACCGGCTACGCCTCCTGAGGCGTCTTTCCTACTTATGAAACTTCTGTAACGTAGGTGAATATATTTACGAATGAAGACACATCGGTCTTTTACATGAGAATATTCTAATTTGAGCGCGGCACTCTTTTATATCCAAAGCGGAAAAATTTATTCGAATTCTACTTCCGTAATGTGAGTGCTAGCGCACGCTACAGTTACTCTTTTATATAATAAGATACTAAATGCAGGCCATTCAAGCTTCAACCGGTACTTATTGCTTACATTTTTTTGCGTTGTAGCTAATGCCTTCTTGCTTTGAAATATTATTTTAATTTTACGCAATTTTTATAAGTAAAAGCATTAGACAATACCTTCTGATCATATTTTCCTGCCTCTATCTGTATATGTTTATGTACATAGTATGTCTTGTTTTTTTTATATAATATAAGACGTCAATATTGCATTCTGTTTTTTTTTTCTCTCATGAATGTATGATGATGTGATGAGTTGTTGTCGTATTTGATTCTACTTTCAAATAAATTCTTCCTACATACTCAATTTGTGGTAATTATTAAAAGTTCATCTTACATCAAATAATTTAAAGGGTCAGGCCCATTTCAAATGACCCCTATTTTTGATGATTCCATCTGATTCTCCATGTCAAATATAGTAGGATGCAATAATTTTCTAATTTTCAAGCGCAAAAATCACTCATTATTCAGCAATTTAACGTGAGCAGTCATACACAGCTATCCATCGCAGTTGACACGCCCATTCGCGCTGATTCGCCAATATGCAATTTGCACGGCAATGAATATGGCCCAATGTGCGCGTAGGGCGTGACAAATGCGTAAAAGTTGGTAAATTGCTGAATACTGCGTGAATTTTGCGCTTGAAAATTAGAAAAATATTGCATCCTACTATATTTGACATGGAGAATCAGATGGAATCATCAAAAATAGGGGTCATTTGAAATGGGCCTGACCCTTTAAAGGGAAATACCGACAGGTTTTTGAAACGCTTAGTGGGCACCTGCATTCTTACGTGTTGCTAATTTGCTCGAATTTAGCCCGATTTTTTTGTTCTAATTTATGTTCATTTGCATAAGCTGCATAAGAATGTTGGCCCACTCGATGTGCTTCAAAAACCGACAGGTATTTCGCTTTAAGGCAGTCATAAATCATAAAGCACAGAACTTGTCCGATCTCTTTTCATTAATCTACATAAGAAACTCTATCGATTGGTGTTAAAAACAATAACTTCTTTTATTACAACATTGACCACAAAAGTAAAAACGCACATTCCCAAAGCTACATATTCAATCCAAGGTGTTCTTGTATGAATTTGTTCAACAGTATGCATATCCGCTCCTTTATTCCAATTATGGTATCGCGCATAACATAGCCATACAATCGCTGTCCTTATGGAAATCTTTTGATTGCATTTCACGTGAACTTGTTTGCGGAGCCTTCCTCGGAATAGCGATATTGGATGTAGGCTAACGATGTTGCGATATCTAATCCATGTAATATATGTAAATTTCGTTGGTAATAAGGCTAACACTCAAATACTAGCTACTGTACTTAAAATCAGTACACATTTGCTTACAATTATTGATTGATACGTGTACGTTTTTTTCTTCAAACAGAACAGTAATAACCATATCTAAACAGTATAATAAGGTAGATGCTTGCTCACTGTGGCTATTATATCAACACTGTTGACTATCTGCTGTCGTACTGTCAAACATCGAGTTTTCTTTGTCTTTTAGCCACAAACAAGCTTATCATCACTTATTACTAGCTATCACAATGGATTATTTTGATACTTTGTTAATACTCAGGTCACGCTTCGCTGGCGTGCAGTCATTTATGAAGCACGCGTGCGGCATCCAATCCGCTGGCATGCAGTCCGACGGACTGCATGCGTGACCAGGACCGTCCCGGTCACGCGTGCGGCAGCTGTTTATGCACAGTGCCGTAAACGTGCAGAAACTGAATATTTTGCGCAGGAACCCCCTTCCTCCCTACACATAAAAAGAACAAAAAATAAAGCATTACAAATATAAAACAATGCAAACCACATCAATAAAACAATAATTCATCGATATATTTATTCGGGAACACTTATAAAGTCAATATAGGAGCAAACAAACAGTGTTAACTGTGAAGCAATCTACTCATCGGTTCGGAAGAGAGCTACTCCTAGGCCCGGAACACAAAACAATAAGGCACATATTGCTAAGCTACTAAAGCAAAGAAGGACAAAAAAACACGTGATTTCAAATAAATTAGGCTAGGCATAGGCATTTAGTCATATTACGACGATTTCCTTTCTGCTGGTTGTGAATTACTTGTAATATTGTCCGAAAATCATCGCGGTCGCCGCACAGCTGAAAAATAATATGTACAGTTCAATTAAATCCTGGAACATAAAAATTCATGCGAATTAATTTTAATTCACTATAGGATACAGGTGATTGTGAAAGCACAATACCACATATGCAGAAGAAAGTTTTTGTTTCGAAAATAAAATATAGTAATGATCATGCTACTCCAAAGATTAGTTTCACAATATGGCTAATGATATTATGATATACTATATACTGTGCAACGTATATACGTATACAATGTTGGAAGAATTGTGCATGTTTTTAACAGACCAAAGAATAAAACATATATTCTTACCCATATATCCCTCGATAATTCATAGTGATTCACTGGATAAAGGTCGAGCGGTCCAGCTTCTAACCAAGCTTATGTTGGTTTATGTGCAGAACATATTTCGTTTTGTTTCCGTTGAAGAGTGGATGAACACGGTCGACCTACAATAAGCGAACTGAATATAAATTTATCAAGCAAAACTCAATATTACAGAGCGAGATCTACATCAAATTAGACAGCACAACTCAGTATCTCTGCTGTACATAGATAATCAGTCTTATTTTTATCAAGGTTATAAATCTGTACATATCTTCAGCGATTTAACAATGTGTGATAACCGAAACCTTTTCGCATCAATTAAGGCGCTATTGAACACAACTAAAATTAAAGAAAATAAATAAAAATAAGTACCTGGTTTGAACGAGGAAAGTAGGGGCATCGGAGTTCGGAGTGGATCTAGCCGAAGTTCTGAAAAGAAAGACAAAAAACGATTTTTGTCCAGAAAGGCACGTTACTTCGGTGCTTGATTGTTAACTAACGTGAACAGAAATGAGCAGGCTGTCATACGACATCCATATGACAATTATCAATAAAATCGGTGACATTCGACCAAATTTTGCATAAGCACAACAAGAAAACAACTTACGCATAACGAACATCCACTAATTCTCATAAATGGGTCAGGCGGTTACGTTCCGACTGTTCCGAGGCGTTTCACAGCCTAAAAAAACCGGCAGTGTAGTTCAAATTAAAGAGTCGACGTTCATAATTGAAATGTATTTGAAAGTGTGTATACCTCAATGCCTGAAATCCATGGGCAATATTAGTTAAACTCACCAAGAAAACCATTTATCAGCTACGTAAACTGTAAATAAAACACACTTACTGCTTAACATTCATCTTCCACGTCCATTTTCCGTTGTTGTGACCATTGCTGCTCGCTGGCACTTTATATTCGTCGTACCTGCTTCAAAAAACATTGTACAACAATAATAAGCAATTAAACCAGCAAACGAAAAGAAATGTAAGAAAACAGCAATTCGTAGAAAAAACGTAAAAAAAATGAAAGCGTGCATTTTCCCAGAAGTGCAAGATGCACGGTTAGTGCGAAAATGCGGCACGCGTGACCAGACCGTCCGCTACCAAAAAAAGCACGCGTGCCGCATGGAGGACTGAACGCGTGCTTTTTGACTTAAATGACCGCACGCCAGCGAAAGGTCAGCCATGTATCGATTGCATTTATAAATTTTGTCATTGATTGAATTTTATGTTAGAAAGAAGCACATCGTAGATCGTACACTTTATACTTCATGATTTTGATACGTAGTACATCATTTATAGATAAATGTATAAGCTAAATGTATAAGCTATGCGTACTAGCGGAGTAATACACATATCTATATAAGTTCCGCTCCATATAGCATATACCACTGACACTGACATATCTGATAATTACCCGTAAACAAAATTCATCCGGTCACCTGTGCACTCCGCAAATCCGCATTGGAATTGGATGATCCATGCTAAACATGCACTATTTTTACGATTTTACATACTGTAGACTGAAAATTTACTTTGGATATGATCTAGATAGATACTTATTCCACACATGCGGCATTTGCTTTATATATGAGATGGAATAACACTTCCCATTTCTTATATATCCTTGCAAAACTAATTACGCATATGCTTAACAGAATGTATAATACAAAATATTGTAAATGATTAGCTAATATTCAACTTTATTCCTCTACCTAGAGGCTCTACAATGGTTTTCTTGGTTTTCTTCGAAACTTATGTATCAACATAGCTTTATTATTTAGGAGTGTTAATTGAATATTTCTAACAATAAGAACAGAATGTGCGTAACAATTGGTATCATGTTGTCAATTCTCATTTTATAAAACTCACCGACAATGAGTATACCTACTTTGCAATTGAAAAGTAAATTCAATCTCCAGAATGCGTCTTTTACTTCACTTGCTACTAAACATCGGGATTGCACTTGCGTGTGTTGATGTATTCTTTGTACTCGAAGGACCAAAGGTAATTTATATTTATTCAATTTAGACAAAATGGCGTAATTATTGACCTTTACTTCTTGACTGAAGTCCTAGGTGAAACAGGTCTATGTTTATGTAATGAACCAAAGAAAAGTAGGTATTCTGGTATTTATTCTGGTATTTACCACTGTGTAAAGTTATGATAACATTGCATAAAGGTGATTACTGGACCGAAAATTAAATTAAATTGTGTTTTCTATGGAATTAATACAATTATAGGGTGCAATAACCAAAGTGTCCGATAGAAAAAGATCTTTTCATGAATCAATCCCCTTCAATTTTAGCACAAGGATCACGCAATTCGAGTGGCGAAAACTATTCATTTAGCCAAAGAGGATCGGGAAGCTTTTGTTCTCATACAAAAGAAGAGAGAACTAGCTGTGAAGAAAGTCGTGGTAAGTAATTTGAAATTTGAATCTTGTTTTCGTTGTTCGCCCATCATATCCTGATGATGGTCTAAGGCCGAAACGTTGGCAAATACATATAAGGTCAAGTGTGGTTTCAATCTTGGTTGGGATACTGGGCAACTTATTTCAGAACGACCACTCCCTTCGCAGCTCCATTGAGTTGATTCGACTCGCACAACCTCTTTCTTCAACGATTGAAACAGTGGTCGAGCAAATATCAGAAAGAAAGACAGATAGACCTTTGGTTGTACTTGTCTTCACTGAAAAGGTAAGTTTACGCCACGGCGTAAACTTCTACGCGGAAAAATTACAGTTGCGATGCATCTACCCGCATACCACATGAAAACTTTATTGATAGATAGATCGAACGTACCGTTCAGTTGATATGCACAAACTACCCCTTTTATCATTCAACTTTGTCTTCCTGAGCTTTTCTATTCCATACATTGAGGAAGGTTTTTGGCTTTGTTCACTGTACATGGTATCCTTTCAGGATCTCGACAAAAAGCAGCTGGAAAAATTTCAGTTTTCAAGTAAATATCACAAATTGTACGTGTTTCTCATGAGAACTGATCATCTGAAGAGGTAAGAGTTCAGCGTTGCGAAGGAAGAAACCTAACCTTCCAGCAAGCATCGAAGGCGTAAATGCCACAAAATCAATAGATTAAATGGGTCTTGTTTGAAATCGCTATGGATGCGTAACAATGATATTTTAGTTAACATGTAACAGTGTTGAAAGATATTAAACAAAATAGAATTCCAGGTATTTATTGAATAAAAAATAGAAGAAAATAAGAATATTTTCTTCAGAAACAAGAGTGATCCACTTGAGTTTGCCGCGGAAGACGTTCTTGGAAATGGTAATAATTCTTTGGAGGAAATACTTCAGTGCTCGAAGAAAACAGAAAATAAGGTGCGTCTGCCGTGGTCTTCCGAAAACACCACCATTAAAGCAGTATTGTACCTACTTTGGGAAATTTGCATATGATACGCGTATCATATGCATCCTATGTAAATTTGGTGCCGGAAACTTCGGACGGGAACCAAACATTTGCATAGGATACATATGATATGTGTATCATATGCAAATTACCCAAAGTGGGTACAATACTGATGTTGGCGGCGATCAGCACAAGTTGTCTCCTTTTTATTATTTATATCGATTCCAAATCCATCAGATACCAAACGCTCATAAAATTTTCCATAAACATAAAAGAAAAAGCTTCAAAGCTACTCAACTGTTGTTTTTCACTGAGTATCAGTTTCATGACTTTTTCACTGTGCTTGAGCAATTGTGCTTGAGCACAATTCCGACACTAGCTTGCACATTACGGCACATCATAGCACATTATAGCACAAAATTGCACTTTTCCCGTGTTTAGGATAACCGGCAGCACGCTTTCAGACGACGTTGGATTAGGTCCCTAGCTTCAGAAGCTGATGAGACTACAGTACCGGAGAGTCTGATTCCGTTTGCAAATCCAGATGAAACTGTGACGTCACCAATATTCTCAGGTGGAAGGGCTGAGGAGTCTTCTGGAGAAGAGCCACGAGACGAAATCAATGTTACCGATGAACCAGTCACCAGCATTCAACTACTTGAGCGACCAATTATCTTCCCTAAATTTGCTGAAGGACCTCACTCACACCAACCACAGGAAGACATCGGACAGATTAAAGGAGCAGATAGTCCTGAGCTTATCAACAGAAAGGATAGAAGTGACAATACTCAACATCAGTCTAGGACAGGACTAGAAGAAAATGGTTCTCAGCTAACTGACGATGATGAATTAATACCCAGACAGATCAACGCTCGCGAAGCAGTTATATTCCGTGATGATCCGAAGCAACGAAGCTTCGATACTCTGACCCAGGTGCTGACTCCTTTACAACGAAACATAATCGATAAAGAACAGAAACTGGAAGAAACTGTTGTGAGACCCACATCACAAGGGAACCTGATGACAACTGCAGAAGGAGAAATTGGAGAATTATTCACTTTGACAACACCTACTTTAGCACCTACTGCTGCTGAAACTACAGAAATTCCAAAATCAGTTGCACCGGAAACTTCTGGACCCACCATATTAGTCGATGAAGTGGATTTTCCTCAACATTTGCCGATAAACGAGGACAAAAATAGAGATTCCCTTGAACCAACCAATTTAGAGAGTAGGGTTCAGGAACCGCTGGCGCAACCGTTGGCCCAATTCAAAGCGCGAGACGAAGATCAGCAGAAGGTTGAAGACATTGATGTGCACATTGAGGACATTGTGGAAGCAGAAGAAATAGAGGAGGTTTAAACTGCGAGTGATGATAGTGAAGAATAACACTTAGTTTGAACGTTTGCACCTAATAATTAGTAAAGATACAGGCTCACGAAAAATCAATATACTGAAAACTTCTCTGTATGCATTGGCATTGGTTGTACATCTGAGCTCGTGTGCATAATACCTGGAATTTCCATAATATACATTGTTTCGTGAGCCTGACTTTAATTTCCTGTGCAGTGTTAACTTTTGTGGAGTTGTCTCATCGCGTGTGCCGTGCGCTTTGATAGAACATAAAACTGCAGTTATTTTATTCATATCTTATTGATTATGTTATTATATTACTTTGCAGACTGCTTCATACAAAAGTACTACAGCTTCGCTTGGAAAGGAAACGACTACTACTACTGCCACTACCAGGAAGAAGACCGTAAACATGTTCCTATATTTTCCCTATATCTGGACCAGCTGTTCGTAAGCCTAATATATGCCGGAAATTACCAAAGAGCACACAAATTTTGCATATAATACAGGGGATTGCAGTCTAGCATATATTTTAAAACCACGTATTATATCGTTTTAAAGCTTTAGTGACATGGTTTCTATTAGTTACAAACGTTTCTGTAAAAAAAACGTTTTTCTGTACAAACTCTGATTCAGTTTTCGAAGACGACTCGTGTGGCTAGATCAACAACTCCCAGAAACAGTTCTTCGACGACGAGACGTCCAGTTATATTTAACAGGCGTTCAAACTCCATCGATCAGAATTCAGTGAGTTTAATAGAAATTGCATCAAATCGAAAACAATTTTATTAATTAATGATTAATATTCCGTAAATATCCACGTAAATAAAAATGAGTTTGCTGGATGTGATTCATTCACATTCGCCCCCAAAACTTACAATTAGTCAAGCGCAAAAAAAAAATAAAATAGAATGCTTCTGTCCTTTTTCTGACCTTTTTTTGGCGTTCGAGTGCAATATGGTGTTGCTCTCATTAAATTTTTTTGATTAACTATTATCTTCAAGCTGAGTGTCAACGAAAATTTCTTCGCGTCATCTCCATCAACTACTACCAGACATATTCGAACAACTAAAAGAGCGACAACAACTGCCCAAAAATTCACTCAAAAGAGGTAACACATTCTAATATACAATAATAAGTAAGGGAACACGGCATTTTATTTATGTAGTACCAGTCGCCAGGCGCGCTATCGCGCGCCTGGCGCCTGGTGCTCGGGTCGTCGCGGCCTTCGGCCGCTCCGACCCTCGCTTCAATTTGTGCTCGTCGTCGCGGCCTTCGGCCGCTCCTCCTCGCACGCGGTGGCCGGCCTTCGGCCGCCCACTGCTTATATCCTTGCTCCGATCCAGATTTACCACACCCCCCCTTCCTTTATTGTTATTTTGGCACGGTTCTTTGCAGCGCTGTCTTCCCTATCTGATCTAATTCCGATTTATTTCGCAACGCGCCACTGAATAAACCCTATAGTTACTTTAGCCGGATTCGTCGCGGTCCCTTTTCTGGCTGATCCGATTCCGATTCATCCCGCAACATCAATAAGAAAGTTCGGAGCGTGCGCGTGCCGGACCCTATAGTTGCTTTGACAGATTCACCGCGGTCCCCTTCCCCGGCTGCTTTTATTCCGCAAAGTCACTAAGAAAGTTCGCAACGTGCCAGTGAACAAACCCTGTAGTTACTTTAGCCAGATTCGTCGCGGTACCTTTTCTGGCTGATCTGATTCCGATTTATCCCGCAACATCAATAAGAAAGTTCGGAGCGTGCCGGCGAATAGACCCTATAGTTGCTTTGGACGGATTCATCGCTGTCCTCTTCCCCGGCTGCTTTTATCCCGCAACATCACTAAGAAAGTTCGGAACGTGCCGGTGAATAAACTCTGTAGTTGCGTTTGCCCGATTTGTCGCGGTCCCCTTCCCCGGCTGCTTTTATCCCGCAACGTCACTAAGAAAGTTCGGAACATGCAGATTAGACGGATTGGTCGCGGTCCCCTTCCCCGACTGATCCGATTGCGATTTATCCCGCAACATCACTAAGAAAGTTCGGAGCGTGCTGGCGAATGGACCCTATAGTTGCTTTGGACGGATTCATCGCGGTCCCCTTCCCGGCTGCTTTTATCCCGCAACGTCACTAAGAAAGTTCGGAACGTGCCGGTGAATAAACTCTATAGTTGCGTTTGCCCCGTAGCGGTCCCCTTTTCTGGCTGATCTGATTCCGATTTATCTCGCAACATCACCAAGAAAGTTCGGAGCATGCCGGCGAATGGACCCTGTAGTTACTTTTGATGGATTCATCGCGCTCCCCCTTCCCGGCTGCTTTTTTCCCGCAACGTCACGTCACTAAGAAAGTTCGGAACGTGCCGGTGAATTGAATGAACCCGATAGTTCGTTGGCCGATTTGTCGCGGTCCCCTTCCGCGGCTGCTTTTATCCCGCAACTTCACTAAGAAAGTTCGGAACGTGCCGGTGAATAAACCATATAGTTGCTTTGGCAGGATTTGTTGCGGTCCTTTTTCCTGGCTGAACCGATTCCGATTTATCCCGCAACGTCACTAAGAAAGTTCGGAGCGTGCCGGCGAATAGACCCTATAGTTGCTTTGACGGATTCACTGCGGTCCCCTTCCCCGGCTGCTTTTATTCCGTGAAGTCACTAAGAAAGTTCGGAACGTGCCGTTGAAGAAACACTATAGTTTCTTTAGCCGGATTCGTAGCGGTCCCCTTTTCTGGCTGATCTGATTCCGATTTATCTCGCAACATCACTAAGAAAGTTCGGAGCATGCCGGCGAATGGACCCTGTAGTTGCTTTTGACGGATTTATCGCGCTCCCCCTCCCCGACTGCTTTTATCCCGCAACGCCACTAAGAACGTTCGGAACGTGCCGGTGAATAAACCCTATAGTCGCGTTCGCCGATTTGTTGCGGTCCCCTTCCGCGGCTCTTTTTATCCCGCAACTTCACTAAGAAAGTTCGGAACGTGTCGGTGAATAAACCCTATAGTTGCTTTGGACGGATTCATCGCGGTCCTCCTCCCCGGCTGCTTTTATCCCGCAACGTCACTAAGAAAGTTCGGAACGTACAGATTAGACGGATTCGTCGCGGTCCCCTTCCCCGACTGATCCGATTCCGATGATTTATCTCGCAACATCACTAAGCAAGTTCGGCGCGTGCCATCGAATAGACCCTATAGTTGCTTTGGACGGATTCATCGCTTCCCTTCCCCGGCTGCTTTTATCCCGCAACATCACTAAGAAAGTTCGGAGCATGCCGGCGAATAGACCCTATAGTTGCGTTGGCCGATTTGCCGCGGTCCCCTTCCTCGGCTGCTTTTATCCCGCAACGTCACTAAGAAAGTTCGGAACGTACAGATTAGACGGATTCGTCGCGGTCCCCTTCCCCGACTGATCCGATTCCGATGATTTATCTCGCAACATCACTAAGCAAGTTCGGCGCGTGCCATCGAATAGACCCTATAGTTGCTTTGGACGGATTCATCGCTTCCCTTCCCCGGCTGCTTTTATCCCGCAACATCACTAAGAAAGTTCGGAGCATGCCGGCGAATAGACCCTATAGTTGCGTTGGCCGATTTGCCGCGGTCCCCTTCCTCGGCTGCTTTTATCCCGCAACGTCACTATAAAAGTTCGGAACGTGCCGGTGAATAAACCCTATAGTCGCGTTGGCCGATTTGTCGCGGTCCCCTTCCCCGGTTGCTTTTATCCCGCAACGTCACTAAGAAAGTTCGCTACGTGCTGGTGAATAAACTCTATAGTCGCGTTTGCCCGATTTGTCGCGGTCCCCTTCCCCGGTTGCTTTTATCCCGCAACTTCACTAAGAAAGTTCGGAATGTGCCGGTAAATAAACCCTATTAGTTGCTTTTGTCCGATTCGTCGCGGTCCCTTTTCTGGCTGGTCCGATTCCGATTTATCTCCCAAAATCAATAAGAAAGTTCGGAGCGTGCCGGCGAATAGACCCTATAGTTGCTTTGGACGGATTCATAGCGATCCCCTTCCGCGGCTGCTCCGATGCCGATTTATCCGCAACGTCACTAAGAAAGTTGGTGAACAATGTAAGAAAGTTCCTAATGTAAAGGTGAATAAAACCATATGACTTTGGCCCAAGAAGCTGAGTTCGTCCGCTCCTCTTCGCTCTTCCCGTAGCCAGATCCAGGGAGCTACAGAAGTATAATTTATCATGCCTGTCTATTGCCTTGACGCGAGTGGTCACCCGGCTGCTCCGCTTCTGCCACGAAATATGGTTTTGCCAGGAAGTTACTGTATAGCCATATCTCACTAATTGCTCTGTAACATCGCAGGCCATAAAAGTCTACACTCTCTCATTTACATATGTTCTTTTCTTATTTCTTCTCGGTGTCTGCACATGATAATAAATCGTACATCTTTTGTATGGGAGTGTTAGAATAGCTTATTTTTAAGGAAATATAATTAAGCCGCTATGAAAACGAAAATAATCAGTCAATATGTTGCTGACTAATGTGTATGTTCATTTTCTTTCTAAATACGCGCACTTCAAAAATGGCAACTTCCGCGTGGTACTTGGTAACTTCCACGTAGATAAGATTATGCTAAATGTTAAAAATAATCGGAGCCTAAGCTTAATTCTGAAATTATATCCATTTTTTCTCTCGTCTCTCTCTTCCTCCTCTCTTTCTCTAAATCTCTATAAACAGTGCACTCTCTCGCGCCGTGTTCGCCTCTTTCCTCTCGGTGTCCAGCACATGGTGAACAATCGTACAACTTTTGTATGGGCGGGTGAAATAGCTTACTAAGGAAATATAATTAAGACGCTATGAAAACGATAATTATAAATCAGTATGTTACTGACTACTGCGTTTGTTCATTTTCTTCCAACACACGCGAACTTCAAAACTCGACTTTGCCTTGGAGTTTTTTCTGTGGCTTTCCACGTGGCAACTTCCACTTAGATACGATTATGCTAAATGTTAAAAGTAATTGGAGCCTAAGCTTAATTTTGAAATTATGTCCATTTTTTCTCTCGGCTCTCTCTTTCTCCTCTCTTTCTCTGAATCTCTCCAAAAAGCGCACTCTTTCGCGCTCTGTTCGCCTCGCCTCTCTCGTCGAACTCGATCGATAATTTTCCCTTTTCCCAAAGTTCGACAAAGTTGCCATGTTTTAAGCTGTAGCTCACGACTGCGGCGGAATACAGGGAAACTAATGGTACTTCTCGCTGGTAGTTTATCACGAGGAAGGTGGTGGGATGGTTATTGAGGGCCGGCGCGCGCTTTGATTTTTAGGTGTCCCCATGCATTAACTTTGAATTATCGATTTTAATTAGTTATCGATCGATTTTCCATGATGTAAATCTTGATCAATCTATTGTGCCACCATTCTGGTACATTGAGTCCGGTCCCGTTCCGCACACTTTCTTAGTTGAGGAACGGGCACGGCGCAAAGTGGACAGACACGATTTTCCTTACTCGTTTATATAATAGTAGATAGATAGACGGATAATAGACTTTGGTGATAATTTTGTTATAACACTAGAAGTGTTGGGGGGGTCTTATGTTTAGTCATACATATCTACTAGTGAGTTCAGTGACAAAATACCATTGAACTGTTCTCATCTTCCGAAAATTATTATTGATGTATTTTGAAAGACTTATAAAATTTTATTTTAGAGCTAACAGGTTTGGTTCTCGGGTGTCCGACTCGCCTTCAACGAGAAGAACGGTGACATCTATTGCAACGACCACACCAACGACTAGAGCAACAACAAAGCCTCCTCCAGGTGCTTGTTATGTACAGTATTGCGCATTAAAGCGTCTGGCGCGTCGTTCGTGAAACGTCCGTAGTGACAGAGACATGCAATATGCATGTAATAGATGGCATTCAGTACGTCAAGCATACGTTCAAAACCATATGATGTATCGCATTAATATTCGTAGACAATGCCGGAAAATATGTATAACTACAACTACAGTGTAGTATTTCTTCATCTTAGGCTGTCAGGCGGATGTCCTGTTCCTAATGGATTTCTCGCGTGGCGCCGAGGAAAAACTTGAACATTATCTTCGCATTGCTGAGAGTATTGTGTCCACTTTACCCATCGACGAGAATCTAGTCAGAGTAAGACCACTTATTTTCTCTACTGAAAGCTTTGTTCTCTGCCAAAGCGTTTCTATTTTGACCCGAGTCCGAAAAGTTGACCTTACCGTATGATTTGTTCATGTATATGCTGGAATTTTCTTTGGCGTTAAAGTCTCAAATCTCATATATGAAGCAAGTGCAGCGTTCTAATCTCACGCATGGGGTAAAAGAAAATGTGAGAGGGTCGGAATCATCGGGGCGCAGAGGCAAATTCTGAGGGAGTGCCGATTGTTCGTGCGTGCTGAGTAGTGAAACATTTTGAGTATCACGTAGTAAAATGCAGGTCTAAGGTTTATTCCAGGTGGGCATGATTAAGTTCTCCGGACCCGGACGTCAGGAATCGTTATTCAGTCTGAAGTCGCATAAGACATCTGAAGGAGTTATTGGAGCAATTAGAAAGGCTGCAGACTCACAGCGAGGTGGAACTACCAGGTAAGGTATACGAGATAGATAGAAAGCTTGATGAGAGACAAGAGGGAGAGAGTAAGAATGAGATAGAGAAAATGCATAGAGAGGTAGAAAGATAAAAGAGAATACTTAGGATACCGTGTGCATCACTGTACTATACTTAATGTAGCTAATTAGCTTTCTATTTTAATTTAGGACTGGGGAAGCACTTCTTTACGCGGAAAAAGATTTCCACAAGTTCAAGGGAGGTCGTGAGAGCGTGACAAAACATATTGTTCTATTCACAGATGGATGGTCACAGGTGAGATATATAACGAATTCACAAAAAGAGTGTATTTTAAATGGCCTGAAAATCATTTGGGCCCTGTGTAGCAGCCGTGTCTTAGGGTTCCTGTTAGTCGACATTAGTTTTCTTTTTGCTCTCTGCATGCACTTTTTTATTGTCTACCAATAAACCATATAGTAAAATAAAAAAATTCCCAGTTTTTGGGTTGCGGAATTTTTTCGAAACTGACCGAATATAATAAAATAAAATAAATCTTTCCGCTTCAAGAGCGTGCACCCTTGTGGTTTGTGGTGGTGGCAAATGGTGTGGCACGTTCTGAATTTGCCTAGTTTCCACGATTAACTGTTAAATTTCTCGCATCTACAAGGGAAAACGTCAAGTTACTGTTCCAGGAGGATCCAACGGCAGCAGCCCATGAACTGCGTCGTTCGGGAGTGTCAGTGTATGTCATAGGGGTCAAGGATCTCCACCTCCCACCAAATCTTGAGGAAATGAAAGAAATTGCCGGAGATGCAAATGTAAGTTTATGTTATTTATGTATTGTGCATTTTCACTTGTGAATTGAAGTTGGAGACTAGATTGACACCAAACAAATTGATTGTTGTAATGGGGTTTATTGTAAAACTACTTAAAAATATGCAACGAACCAAATCTTCCTCTACTTGCATAGTGTTGATAATGTTCTTTTTAACAAATAAATTAAACAAATGGTTTGTCATTTAATAATAATAATAATTTATTTCCAGTTGCATCGATTCTTTCAGTTGATAAAGGGTGATAATACTGTAAATGGAAAAACAAAGAAAAGAGAAAGTACTAAAGCCACTAAAGCTATTAAAAATAACCGTAGAGGTAAATGAAAGTAAAAAAGGGAGATATCGTAACATAACGTTTATGCGGAGTAGTTGTACGTAGTATATATTCAGGAGTAGTTGTACGTAGTATATCTTCAGGAATTGGCTACCCAGTAATAGGTGCATTTGTCCCAACGTTACATTAACATATAAATAATCTGCGTATGTGAAAAGACAATGTATTCTTTTTATTTGTATTCTTTTTAAATATCTGTTGTTTTTTTAGAACGTCTTCATTGAGCCCGAAGGAAGACAAATCCGTGGTAAAATTGTTGGATCGTGCAGGATTTAACGTAAAATTGTCCTCGCTCCAACATATTATTAATTTATGTATTAACTACAACAATAATTTATCCCACACAAACTCAGACAGAATAATTCATAATATTCTTTATTTTCTTTGAATAAATATCGGAAAAATAATATAAATTCTCATTTGTATAGTCAAATTCACTCGGTCTGGGATACACAATTCATAGAATTCGATTTCAGCAAGTACAGTACGAAAAGACAAGAATTAGCATGGCGTAACACATAAAGTACATACAAATCAACGGGATAATTTATGCGTGAGGCAAAGGTGGATCGTTGTTGCAAAAAAAAATTGTAAAAATTCAACAATACAACTATCTTGCTGAATATTACTTCTTAGTATACTTGACGTTGCAAAATAATTGAAGAAAAATAAAGAAATTAAGTCGAAAATTAATAATAAAAAGTCTGATCCTCTCGAGATGACCAACACCCGTACAAAACGAACATAAAATCATAGGTAGGGGAAATTTAAATTTTCAAAGTGGCATAACTAAAATGAAAATGCTGACTACGGTTGCTAACTTACTGAAAGAAAATTCAATAGTTGGAATTATTAGAAAACATAGGAGGGTTGGAAAAATAAGTATATGACTAACAATAAGACGTGTATTAACTAAGTGCTACTGTGTGGAGTATTTACATGGCATGCTAAGGAAACTAAATAAATTTGCGATATTTACAAAGCAATACATGGCAAATAAACATCTGAGGAGAACATGTGATTTTCGACTATGGCAGAATTAGACTAATGGGTAACCGGGCACTACACACATATTGAAAAATAGCGAAAATAAGAAGTACAACAATAAAAAAGGAAAAGAAATTTTGACTGAAAATTAACTCCTTTGGCTGGGCAAGACCTAATCTTATTGTTAGAACTGAACCAAAATAATGCTTTGGTAAGATGTTCAGTACTCTCGATAAATTTTTACTTAATGAATAATACTTGTGAATGGTTGAGACTGCAAGACTGGGTGTTGTGGCATTGGGTGTGCCAGGCCTAATTGTTGGCCAACTAGGGCTGCCTGGGTGGCAGTCAGGCCCTGAAGAGCACCATTTCCGAGGGCCAAGCACTGTTGTTGTAGGTTCTGGGCTAGATTCTGAGCTAGCATACCGGCAGCTGTAGTCGGTAGGGCGCCGGCCAAGCCTAGACCATTAGTGCTTGCACCAGCTAGCGCTGAAGGCTGAGTCAGACCTGAAGGAAAATAATTTTTGTAGACAAGGAAAGTCATTAATGGGAGAAGAAGTTTTTGACAAATGCAGGGATTACAATACTAAAAATACACCCGGTGATTCTTGGATAGCGGCTGGATACCGGGTGAATTATCTAGTCAGTATTGATGTAGTCAAAACTAGGGTACTGTCATAGTACAGTTATGTATAATTGGTCCATCATGTGTTGATGTTGCTGAGGCTTAGGCTTAGGCTTAGGCTTAGGGTTAGGCTTGCAATATACACCATACCTTGAAGTTGATCCATCATCTGTTGATGTTGTTGCTGTTGCTGATTCTGTGCTGCCTGAGCTTGTGCTTGCTGATGTTGTTGTTGCTGGTGAAGAACGTTTTGCTGTTGTGCAACCAACTGGGCGTTAACCTAAAATCGTTGCAAATATATATTGATCTAAAAACTTACGCATCTAAAAACAAGCTTTTCATATGGTTTATTATGGATAGATGTAATCCTTCGTGTAATATTTTTATATAAAAAATAAACTAAAGTCTTATCCTTACAATTCACAATTAGGTGAGGTAATGTTGAGGGGATAATGTTATATCGTTCATGAATATAATTTAGTCTATTTATGAGAGTTTATCGATTATAAATTAAACCTTTTCCTAAGAAGAGGATGATTTATATTGATTACCTGTGCCTGTACTTGAGCCTGAGCTTCGGCTTCAGCACGTGCCTTCATTGCGTGACTCTTCATGTGGGCGTTCAACGATTTGACCTGAATATTTTGTATTCAGTTTGTATTTGACCTGACCTGAATATTAACCTGGTTCAGAAGCAAATGTCCATGAACTCAGTGTAAATTGTGTCTCATTCAGCGCCAAAAATACCCAACGCAATTTGCACAATATGGAAGTTGTCTAGAGACTAGCAAACGCTTCATAAACTACGCGCAGTACCGCTTTAATTTTAGTTGAGGAGTAGTCCATGTGCACGCTAAATTCTCCTTCAACGCAGCGCAATAATGAATAATGAATTGGCTGAAACAAGAACAATTGAAGTTTTACAACAAACCTTCTCGAAGCATTTATCACAGAGTCTGCAGTGGAAAAAGCCGTCGGCTGAAGGTTGGGCGCCCTTTTTGCCCGAAGAGGAATGGTTAGCAGAACCACCTTGGTGCCGGGGCTGGAGCTGGAAAGAAAATAAACGTGAAGACAACAACAAAATAATAAGCTAGCACAAAGCCTACACGGGTAATTCAGACAAATATCATGTGGTTTTCAATATATTAATTCCCCAATTAAAATTCCAGTTCTTTCCAATGGGTATGTATTACAAAATTGTTACAGCAAATAAAGTTACGAGGCAAAATTTCCAACAAAAAAACATCCAAAAAGTCCAAAAATTTAGGTCAAATAACCATAAGGTTGCAATCAAAAATGTAAAGCTTACAGGCTGATATTTGTGCTGCAATCCTGTCAGATCTCTGAGCGTTGGGGACAAACTTGGCGTCACACCAATCAAGCCCTGTGAAGGTGCTATCTGAAGGCCAGAATTCTTCCGTGGAACCGACGAAATTGAACTCGGAGATTGAGCCAAGAAAGAGTTGACTCTGAATCAATAATATACTTTTAATTTCAATATAACTCTAGTTTAGATATTTGCGCCGTAAACTTCAGCTGCGCTTTAAAACCAAGAAAAACAACGATAGTTTAAGGCTAGAGTTTTTGCTGGAAAACTACCATAACAAACCAATTAGTAAACGCCAAAGGCGCACACGCAGTCATTTCTATAGGATTAAAATATAAAATACTTACCTCGACCGACTCTCTTGGTGCGTGTCTGGTATACTGAATGATGGTGATGCAGTCACATCTGTATCACACTCCGACTCCATTTCCACTTCGTTGGAACGTTTCCGTTTTGCCGGAGGAGGTACAACATCCCGCTCTTCCATCTTAAACGTTAAAGGTTAGTTTGTTCCCTAATGCTCTGTTCCATTTACTATCCTAAGAACCTAACCCCTTTACTATGTGGGTCATGGTTATCACATACTTTTGTTTCCGCTACTTAAACTGCAACACATGGCAATACAAGTGCCCAACAATTGTGCATATACCACTGTCGCTACCGTAGTCGCTCCAAATAATGCAGTAGCTTAATATATACAGCAAATATTCAAGGCACGCTTTACAGTACATACCTGTTGATGCATTTCCAACAACTGTCGTTTCCTCCTCAAGTTTCTCAGTTTTCTGTAGTCGTCAGGGCAAGCCTTTTTCCACGTGTAATAGAATTCAACACATTCCTTCACCGTCTTGTTCGTCAACTGAAATAAGTAATTAATTAAAAATATTTACCCTGTACCCTATTTGCTCAAAGGTTCAGGTTCACATAACATAAGTTAATCTAATGCTATCATAGTTCACAGTTTTTTTTCATCCTCGGATACACACCTTTTGGTGTTAGTAGCAGCACGTGTTAGACCTAGAGAAACAACATAAGAACAGATCTAAAATTTAGAGAACGACTAACTATAAATATTCCACAAACACCTAAATACAAAGTAATTAATCAGTTGCTAACTTCTCCACACTTATATAGAATCAGCTAGCGGCCGCCCCGCCGCTAGCTGTTCTAACATTAAGTATGGGCAAGCCTTTTTCCACCCATTGTACTAGTGGTGTGCCACAGGGATCAGTATTAGGTCCAATCCTATTCTCGTTGTTTACCTCCGACCTAGCAATATCGTTGAGAAGTCTAGGTATTTCATTTGTAATGTATGCAGATGACATAAAAATATACAGTACTATTAATGATCCTATAGATAGAATTTTAGTTCAACGCGCAATAAACTTGGTGCATGATTGGTCAATTGAGTTTCAGTTACCTTTGGCTCCTCATAAGTGCCAAGCACTGTACATTGGCCCAAACAATCCAAAAGTGGACTACATTTGTAATTCGGTTGTGATTGAAAAGGTAACTCAGCTCAAAGACCTAGGATTTATTATGACAGATGATTTATCCTTCTCTAAACATATTTCCTTTGTTTGTGCCCAAGCAAGAAAAAGAATGTTTGCTCTCTTTCGCACTCTGAAAACGCGGAAGGCAAACCTTTTGGTTCTTGCATATTCTCTTTATGTACGTTCAATTCTAGAGTCAGGCTCGGTTGTCTTTAGTCCATATAAGAAAAAGATAAGGTGGCCCTAGATCGGATCCAACGTACATTTACAAAGCGAATTTTATGCGTTCCCAATTGCTTGATTACAATGATACACCCTCTAGTTCAGATAGAGATACATTATTGAAGCTTGATACACTTGACGATCGACGTAGGAAGGCAGATGCTAGAATGCTCAGAAAAATATTGGCTGGCAAATGCGGCCATAATCTACGTTCAATGTACAAATTCAGGAATTCTAATCTGTCCTCTCGACGTGGTCGTATCAAAATCATAATCCCGCGGGTGACTAGGAATGTTCGCAGACACTGTTTTGTCCATAGAACTTCACTTATGATTGAGAGTAACCCTCGCCTATTCCTGTAAACATAATGTTTTTATTTGATGCTTTTATTTTAATCAGATTTACATTTTCACGTTTCATAGTTATTCATTGTGGTATTGCCTCGACAAAACTTGTGCGACATTTTATGTTCGTAATAAATGTTATGTTATGTTATGTTATGTAATATTATGTGTTTTGTAGTTTAGCATACAAATAATAATAAACAAATGTAGCCATCATCATTGTCCTTGGACCATGGCCAAGAGCTGGCGCTCTTGGTCAATGCACACGCACAACTGATGTTAGTAACAGCATGTTTTAGAGTAAACAACATAAGTACGAGAAGTGCAGTATGTCTAACACTGTAGAGTAGAGAACGACTACTTATAAACATAGCACACATACGCACTTACGTACAAGTCCATTAAACAGTTGCTAACTTCTCCTCACTTACAATTACATGTTTATTACTCACCTCTTGTGCCACTTGATGGAAATCCTTTTCCGTTTTGTAAATCGCGTCCTGGAATGAGAGAATCTCCTCCGGCGTCCATAACGTTGTATCGGGATAGTAGGAATCGTAGAGGATACGGTATTGTTCCCAGTCCAAAGTGTCCGACCTGAATAGATGACAATAATAATTGTAATATTTTATTGTTAACAATTTAACTGTCAAAAAATAAGAAGAAAATCTAAAACCCGATGTCTTTTATAAAAGCAAAGCGATAAACTAACAACAATATGGTGTTAAATAGAGCGTTTTTGTCGATAAGAAACAAATAAATCACCTTAACAAATCCATCACCGCAGCTTCAATGTTGCCTTTATTCTCCATTAATAAATGAAGCGCCGGTTCCTGGAATAAAGACATACGTACATTCCTCGTGGGACGTAAGACGCAAAAGACAGTAAAGTTAAAGCGATCTGGCAAGTGGTTTGTGCAACGTGTACAGGACAACTGGATTCCCATGTATTATAAGGTAATTAAATGTCACTATGTGCCTGGCAAGCTCATAAGGTCACGCAAATTTGCATATAGTAATATATGGGATGGGACTGCCGTTGTACAGTACACTTTCACAAACTGTGCCAAGACAATTTTTAAGACATGTTGGATTACCTTGTTCCGACCAGGCCTCGGCACTGCTTGACTGCACGCGAGGAGTTCGTACGCTTCTACTGAAAAGGATTGATTTACGTTTAATTTATGTTGTACACCGACACTAGGCGCAGCCCATATTCAGGAGACAATTTACGAAGTAGGACACCGTAGCTCTGCATCAGATATATGCCTTACAGTTATTGTCCTGCGTTTTTTTCATACCGGTTCAATTACCCAACTTTGAGGTTAGCACTACTCCAGGGAACCTTCATTTTCCCAAAGTTACATTACCCCTAGGATCATCTAGCAATAGCTCTTCTAGGATTGGTTAAATTAAGTTTATATTAGCTCTGAGAAATAAGATCACTCACACTGTTCCGTGGAGAGGTGGTCGATCACATTTGTATCAAATACCATATCGTCTCTGTCCTCAATTGCGTCTCTTTCTTCTTGTGTAATCTCGCGATCCGACCATTTTTTTACACGAGCTTGGTAGTCACGACCAAGGTTGATGTGCCTCAAAACCACATAATATTTCATCAAGAAATAAAAAATAACAAAGTCACGTTGAAGTAAAACATAATAAAAATGGGTACAAAAAACTCGGTATCTTACAATTAAGTGAACGAAAAGGAATGTATAATGACGAGTATAAAAAATCTTACGGAGTAGCATCAGTTTCGTGTGCGGCACTAGGCAGATCATAATAACATTCCGAAACAGAGCTGGCTTTTCGCAATGCGTCGACGCTGAAATTTAGTAAATAGATTAGAACGTACTCGTCGACACCAACAATCAATCAATATACAGCATTCAAGCAATTTCATAGATAGCAATAAATTATCGATCAAATAAATCCAATACGGAACGCTGCAGATACTAAAAGTGAGAGAATTTTCCGGATTCCCTGCAGCCAACGAGTCAGAACCAACCGATCATCGTGTGTAATTGATTGCTTTGAACTGGTAGAACTCCTCCAGGAGTCCTTTCTCAAAGCTTCCAACTCTTCCGCGAAGTTAACCTAGAACGAATCATGGTTAACTATTTTACTAGAAGTACAGTACAGTTACCGCGTGTATTTACATTCGGTTAGACGTGGACATTTTTTTATGATTCCCGCTCAGTACAGATTACAATTACAGATTTCCTCTAGGAATTACAATTTGTTAAGATCTGTCATTGTATAAGTCTACTTTCAAGGCACCTGATTATGTTGATTTCCCATGTAGAAGAATCCGTTCTTCCTTGTCGGGCAGTTGTCCCCGTCCCCTTCTTCTGGATTTTGACCCTCGGCCGACGTGGTCTGCGCGTCATTTTCATTCTGATTTATGACAACACTGGCATCGACACAGTCCATTTCACCTCGAACACCCGGGAAACCGTTTATGGGAGCGTTGTCCCCGCATAAAGGACTTATCTGAAATTGGAATTCAAGATACTCTATGCGTGTGAATGATTCACACTGATTTCAGTAGAACTTTTCTGAGACCTGAGGTGTCAACTCCTAGCCGAAGTTAACCACATAACAGGCACCATATAACGATGCTGGTTCCGGTTTATCATAATACTCATGACTACAGTATCAGTATAAGTCTGAACTGAACACATACGCGTTGATTATGTAAAGAAAAATTAAACAATGTGGGGAAAGGGTATCTATATTTCGAATATTGTTAAGCAAATAAATAAAAGTCAAGAACTTCCAGCTTTTGCGGTAGGATTTTTTGCAGAAAACCAAGGAGCAAATTATTACACACTCTTGACCTCTTCGTGGAGGATATTTCGGGAACTTTATCTATTTCTTTCTTATTTCCCCTATCTATTTCTTTCTTATTTCCCCTGAACCTCAACAATGCATCCAATCACTCTTTTTATCCTCTCTCTCATCTTCCTCTCTATAACTCTCCCTCTCTCTTTCTATCTCTCTATCTATCTCCCCTCTCTCTATGTCTTTACATCTCTCTCATTGTCAGCTCTCTCTCTCTCTCTCCTCTCCCTTTGCAGCGATCAGATCGAGCAGCGAGACATAAAAAGACACAGTAATGGATGAAAATGCAAAAAAAAAAAAGTAGAATGAATGTTGGTAAAATATGTGATTCACTTTTTCACTGGATATCTGACCCGGTGGTTTTTGGAATTGATCAAAATGAGAGAGAGAGAGAGAGAGAGAGAAAGAGAGAGAGAGAGAGAGAGAGAGAAGAATGAGGGAGGGAGGGACGGAGACAGAGAGGTGGAGAGAAAGGGAGATATAGAGATAGAGACATAACCAGATAGAGAGTTTTCAAAGAAGCTTTCCAAATCAGACGTCTAGAAATGCAGGGGATCCACATTTCAACCACACGCAAATCACACGTCTGTAGCGTATCTCATACGCTAACATGTCGAACTTTACATGAGACTCTTGGGATTCTATAGCCAATTGTCAAATCAAACACAATTACTATGTTTGGAGGTTTTTTTATTTCTTCAGCTTTCAAACTGGAACTAGTCTAGTATCCTCTACCTTTTGAGTTGCTTCGCCTTCTTTAAATTGCGATGATTTTCAATCAATAATTAGTACTCACGTGTTGTCCGAGTGCTCTGGCGATTTGCCAGAAAAGTCCCGAACCGTTCCGCATTGGGCTGAGTATCGGAGGCGGAGTGTAGGCTGCAGCACCACCCTCACACAGCTTCGGAGTCCGTAGGTGGCTGAAAGGTTCAGGGTAAGTAAGGAAGCCTAAGCCTAAACCTAGGCCTAATAAGCCGATGCCTAAAGAAAAGTATCTCGTGAAAACTTTTTTTTACTAATCAGTAATTTACGAGCAGAGTTAATGGAAACAGTACAATTTCAAACGTCTTGAGATTTTTGCATCACGGTCTAGGGTCTGGGACTCTAGGGGTTTTCACGTTTCACCTGCGTTTTAATAGAGATAATCAGTGATACGTGTGATATTCTGAAACCAATTAAACTTCGGTACAGCATGATCCCAAAATTAAGAATTCAGCAAGCTACGCAAAAAGAAACGAATTAATAATGTTCGATAGTACATAAATTGTTTACGCTTGGCTCTGTGTACGTGTACTCTGTTTCATATGATATGGATACGCAAACATTGTCTGTGAGCGAAGATTAAACAAATATAAAATAGCGTCTGTCGGATGCAATGATAGAAAAGACATAGACAGATGTGCTGCAAAACTGTAAGTGTAAGTTTTGAGTCAACTATTTAGTTTAATAATTCGTCTCCTACTGTGAGAAAGGTAGAGGGTTTCAAATATTCACTCAAATCTCTCTCAATGTCTTACACTGGCTGGAGATGAGCTGATGAGCGGTGAGGTGAATTATGTGATATGCTAACATGAGAAGTAACGAGACCAGAGGTGTAAACCAACTAGTGAGAAAAAAACTGATCATTCGGCCGACATTAAAGCAAATTTCCCCCCTAGTTTCCAGAGAATCGACCACTTGGGGACCGGTTTTTGGTGCAAGAGCTAGAAAACACACAGCGAGCAACACTCTGCAGACGTCTAACGAACAGACCTCGTGACCGAAAGCCAGTCAGTTCCGCATGTGAACTAATTACGTCTAGGATGAAGAGCAGATAAAGAAAATAGAATATCATGTATACGTGATAAAGATAATGTGCAGAAAGTGCACCTCGTCGTATCAACCGAAATCCGCAGTAACTTTGTAGGGGATCTTATTGTTTGAGAACAACAGCATGGACGCCTCACAGTGGCCAATTATCAAACGCTATCAGATAGTGCTCTTTTATTCAAGCAAGGGTGGCTAGGACATGCTCCGCAGAGGTCCTGAGCAGCTCTGCGGAACATGCCGTAAACTATGGGCACGTATATAGTCTTGCGAATTCACAAGGGAGTAGAATTCGTGTGCATCAATTACTTATTAGTACATTTTATTCTGTTTGGCAGGTGATAAAATACGTAATTACTCCAGAAAGAGGAAGCTGTGATGTGTGATCACACTAATTGGTCGTGAATATTTATTCATAAAACGAAAGATCAGTATTATCAGTAGTGATCATTGCAATTGAGAAACTGAACTTGAATTATTACGTATGCGACTACGTAACAGTAAAAAAACGAGCCACTGTGAACTGAGAATCCATTTGGTGACCGTTTAGAAACCACTATGCGGCAAGTTTTCCATGGTTTTGGATGTAAATTAGTAATGAAAAGGTTACCAAATGGTCGCCAAATGGTTGTCAATTATTCCCCCATGTTCCTATACAGGGCAACTTTATCCTTCAGACTTATCGATGAAATTTTGTCTGGAAACAACGAAATGTTGTTCAGAAAAAGTGCAAACAAATGCAGGGGAAAATGCAGACGTAAACAATTTTTATTTTCGCAGAATATTTCAAATTGAGTGTTCAAATCAAAGTATGTTTTCTTATAGTCGACATTATAGACGAGTTGCGCACGTGCTCATATGCACACACTAACGTCGCTAATCCAAATTTACGGCAAATGATAAATTGGAATATTAATTTGGAAATGGAAACAAGCTTTAAATAATTTACATTCGTCACGAAATAAAAATTCGTATGTGCAAGATTTTTTGTGAAATAAACCGATTACACAACTCACAATTAGAAGCGAATTAAGATATTCAACCGTCTAGGATTCAGGTTTATTACATTACAAAGAAAAAATTGGCGTGCAATCGGCAACGTTACGGCGTGCAGGGGGTGGACGCGGACTGTTGCCGCCTGCTCGCAGTTGCCATTTCGCCTCGGGCTTTTCGCGTGCAAGCGGCGTGAGATCGGCGGGCAAGTTGCACGCCATTCCCATACCGCGTGCACTTTTCCGGCTTGCATGGCAAGTTTCGTCAGTGAGTTTAGCCGTTAGCCCCGAATTCAATAGAAAATTTAATGTATTTTTATATTTAAAAGAGAGCTAGTTTCCCTATAAAATGGTCCCTCAATAGTCTATGTTTGATGGCTATTTTTTGCATTTGCCAGTCGTGGGTTCTCTCGTCTGCATTAAATTGCTCTGCACTCTGTTTTACACAACAAACACCCCGAGATTGCAAAATATTTTCGCGAAAAACTGGAAACATATTTTGGATGCAGAGAACAACGAACAACTAATCATAGTAACAGTCGACAACGGCAGAAAACAAAGAACGATCAGTTAGCTTACTTACGAAAATTTAGGTCACATGGATTTCTAACAAAATTTACATTGTATTGCAATACAAGGGGCTAGTGGGGGGTTGGGGAGTATAAATAAATAACTAAGAAACAAAATCTTGATATTGATACATCTACACTAAAAATACGTTTTCCCAAGGGCAAATATAAATGTGACATATATAAATAAATATGACATCGACACACGCCTACGCTACTAGTTGTGAATGGGGCTATTTTGCATATTTGCAGTAAGCAGAGACAGTTGTTTTGTCTGACTCAAATAATGTATGTAAACATCTCCACTGAAGGCCATGCACAAATAATCTTGAATATCAAGGAGTTTTGGCCATTATTATTATGTCAATAAGCGTTGATTAGATTGCATATAAAACCTGCAACTTGCAAACAGTGTTTGGATATTAGCGTAAGAAAATAGGAATTCTAGAAGAAATCCACATGAGCTTTGGTACATTACAGTAACTCTAAACCTCTTAGTAGTTATGAGAAAAAATTGGTTTATTTTCCATCAACAAAAGCTTACAAGGATTGCAATGTTGTGTGCAAAGCGTCAAGTGCAAATTTTCGTTGGATTTTTGACCAGCTACGGCATAGGAAATGAGCTTTAAGGCTGAGGCAAAGTCGACGCCGCAATATGACTTATATATTATATATAAACGATTTATGTGTGTCACTAAAATATTAATAATAATATGAATATTCAAGGCTGATGAAAGTAAAAATATTAATGTGAAACGATTAAATCCAATAAAAACTCTTCATCCATTGATAAATAAAGAAACTTGTGATTTGGATTTACATTCCATCACGAGTTTTAAAATCGACAAAAAGCTGGATGACTAATACTTCACGCAATCGTGCAAAGTCTACACATAAGTAATACACTGTTGAAATATTTCTATAGTATAAACTATTCGACAAAAGTTAGAGAACTGAAACCGTGGTTTTACTTGACTCACACTGTAAGAATTTTTATGGAATATGTCAGGTTCAGGTGTAGTGCATGTGTAGATTCATTCATATAGAATTTACAAATACGCTACTGTTTAGTTTTGTGTGCGTTGGTTTAGCGCCTAACAACTTTACGTTGTACCATCATACTACGACTACGGCAACGTGTTATACCTACTAGCTTAGAGATCACATTGCCGTAGCGGCGCTGCTAAAATGCCGGGAATGCTGACTATCCATGCAGATGAGTTCATAAAACAAGCGAATTAAAAGACTACTTTTGGCAAAGAGTTGCTAGGCGCCAAAACACAATGTCTCAGTATATATTCACATCAAAATTTTAGGAATTTCCCGAAATATCCCTCAAAAATATTGGTTTAGTGGAGAGTGAATTCAGAGGCCTAAAATGGGTTCCAGCATTTGGAAGGGAGACACCAAGAGGGACAGACGGGGAGCGAGAGAGAGAGGGGAGGGAGAGAGAGAGGGGAGAGAGAGAGGGGCGATAGAAACAGAGAACCACAAAGAGAAATAGATTCCATTGGTGTTTGAGCACTAGGAGTGTCCGCAAAAAGCCGATTGCAAAACGTCGGTCCGTCCATTTTGTGTATCGCATGTTTTGCATCTTACGGTTCCAAACCCAGAATTGGAGATTTTTTTCTACGAAGAAAACTTTTTAAAGCGGTATTGCACGTGGTATGGTATGTGAAATGTATACTGGACACCTACATTTCCATGCATTATATATAAGATCACCCTTGCCGCTCAATGTCAGACAGGCAAATAAAATTTGCATAAAATATAAATATACGTCGTTATCTTGTGCCATGGTTCGTGTAAAGTGTTCGACAAAAAAAGCAAGGAAACCGAGAGATACTTTAAAATGAAAAAAAATCAAAGCAAACGAATCTGACGCGCGCAGAAAAACAGGTGAATATTTGATAATTATGAATTCATGAATAACCTAATTACATAATTAGGCAAAAGATAATTAATCACATGGAGTAGATTTTCACGCTCATAAAATAAATGTTTTCAATTAACGCAGCATATACATTCCAATTCCATAGTGGAACCAAAGTTCAAGGTTCTCAAGTATCAAAATCAAAAGTAAAGATGATAATCAGGATTGATGATTAATGTATGAACCACTCTATAAACCCATTTTTTTGCGTGCATCACGGATTATAAAGCGGTATGGCACGTGGTTGATGTATGCTGGAGTTATAGGACAATTAGCATATAATACATGGAAATGCAGTTGTCCAGAATATGATTCAGAACCACGTATCATACCGCTTTAAATATCAGAATAAATGTTGTTTGGTCACGTATTCTCTGTGTATGTGCACATGGAAAAGGGAAGTCGTTTTGTTCCGAAAGGGCTCGTAAAATTCAGAAGAATAACGTATAAGATCTTTGGTCAGAAAGCATTGCGTGCAAGACACAAACCAGGATTTATTTAGAGCCATATAACATCCGGTTTTTGAAAAGGATTTTGGATATGCAAATTATAATTATAATCAAAAATCGAGCTGAATTCGAGCTCACTTAGCGTAAATGCAGTAGCCATCATATGTTTCAAAAAGCGGTCATTATATCGCTAGGAAATAATATTGTTAAATTAAATATTATTGTTATTTAATATTATATGATTTTAAAAATGTGAAAAGGTAAACAGATTAATATATAATTATAAATCATGATAGGAATTACTTCCGCTTTGTAACGTAACTAATACTTGCAATGTTGCATGTTAAAATGTACTAGAAAATAGGGAGCAAAAGGAAATAGTCTTTGCAAAGAGATTAATTTAATAGTAAAGCAAATGCACTTCATTTCAATTTTAAGTTCAAAAAGTGAAAAAGTGAAATAAAAATTGAAAGATAACTGATAAAATCAGTGAACGGTTCCGATTTGAGTTTATTGCAAGAATAATTGGCAAAAAAGGAGAGAGAAATCTGTTTTGCAAACATCTTATATTAAATATTTATTTACTTATTTAAAAAAAGATGAAGCTTTGGATTAAGGGAAAAAGAAAATAAAAAAAAACTGAAATAAAGGTCAACCACTACTCGAATATTCAAAGTGTCCCGGCATATCATGTTATGCACCTACTTTACATAACATAACATAATCGCATTTAAATAAAAAATTTAAAAAGAACACTATAAAGTGACTACAAGCCTCGTGCAACCGAGTGCGAAGGAAAGATCCATTAAATATGAAAAAAATAGTCTTACAGGATTAAAATGAAAGCCAATAAGTGATTAAATGAAATGCGAAAAATTTTGCATCTCGTTCCGGGTTCAATAAACCAAACGGAATTATTCATGCGTGATAAAGTGCACAGCCTTCCACAAAATATTAAATGAAACTTTTTTAACAATTTAGGATTTAGGTAGACTATGCTGCGGCAAATACAGAATTTAATTGATATCTCTGATTACAAAGCGAGCGGAAGTTTTACGATATATATTTCCCAATACTTTTCAATAGAAAACAATTCCTATATGAACTACGCTTAGCCAGCATAATATTCGAAAAGTCGAAAATCAAAATTATCAACTGGATGTGCTTTTCTTGGAACTGTCACTTATTTTTTTCATTTGAAGATAATGTTTGATTGTTACAGCTCCAAACGGATAAATATAGTTATTTTCTATGAATTAATTCACCTTGTTTTGATGCTCCAAATTCCTAATATACATATAGTGATATTACATATACTAATTATAGGATCATAATAACGTCACATAGTAATATAAATAGGAGTGAATAAAGTTGCTCATGAGTTTATTTTTAAATTTGTATTTGCAACTGATTGATGAACCAAGTACACAATTCTTTTTGGAAGCGCCACGCTAGGCTCAAACATGAATACAATTAATAATTTACCATTAGCCAAGAAATAATAAATAAAATAAAAAATATAGAAGAAACCAATAAACATCCAAAATATTTCCCAACCAGAGGAGAGTGCATGTTATTACCAAAATAAAGCATCGTCATTTATGGGGCCGTCGTGCGTGTTTTAATTCCGGAACAAAATTGCACCCAATCAAATATGTAATTTATGGATTTACACCATGCACAATTTGTAGTAATAAGGACCCTTTAAAATATTAATTGAAAAAAGTAAAAAGAGGCCAACTGAAACAGTGGAAAATAATGTATGCACGATCACGCGATCAGACACAATTTGGAAATTGTTAATGGTGAATGAAATTATAAATTATTTGATTATCTATCTTAAATATAATATATATATATATATATATATATATATATATATATATATATATATATATATATATATATATATAATATTCCAACTGATGAAAGACAGTTGTTTAACGTGCGGCACCGTATTTATTTTAGTAAGGAAACCCAAACTACGTTAGCGAAAAAAGGATATTGAATTTGCGTAATATATATTAAATTCAAGGAAAAACGGAAGCGCCTAACAATAAATCGAACCAGTCAACGGGAAGAAACAATAGAAACTATTTCTGATTTCACTGTGTCTACGGTAAGTCAAGCATCAACAGAATAACGCCCAGACTGTCATAAACTATTGTTCTGCCAATTAGGGGAGCCGCTAAAGGTACAATAACATCAACCTTTGGAAGCTTAGGTTCGGGTCGTGTAGACTCGCTAGAAGGTTTAAGAATCCTTGCAAACAACAAACATTAACAACGACTCACGCGATATCCTGTATGGATATGGTCGTAGTAGACGACGTGCCAGGGGTATTCGACGACATCGATTCAGAGTAAATTAGAATACTTGCACTTTGTAGTTTGTAGTTTGATGTGAGCAGATCACGTGGGCTTGTTCGATTGGAAAATCAGTCAATAAAATAAGATGGCCGATTGTTTCGATCTATTTCTCCGTCAGTGCAACGACTGTGGGCGCCCCTCGGTTGGTTGATGTTGATGCGGGACGAGGTTGCAGGGAGAAGAGAAGGGGAGATTCAAAGAGAGAGGGAGACGGGGATAGAGATTCAAAGATAGGGATGATGAAGGGAGATTCAAAGACAGGGAGAGAATGGAGATTCAAAGAGAGAGATGATTGAATGTGAGAAAAGAGGTGGACAGAGACGAAGAGACGAAGGAGAGAGCGGCCAGACAGGGGAGCAAGAACCTGCGTCTCCGAATTCATATATCTCTCTCGTCGTTTCTACCCATCTGTTTCTCACGCTTTCCCTGCATATTTTTATCAGAAACTCGCGCTGGACTGAAAATCGCAATCAGCCTCCAAATATTGAGTAGTCGGGAAAAAAATGCAGCGAGAGACGGAGAAAGCAAGAAAGCAAGTAAGAGAGAGAGAGAGCGGCGAAGCAAGAGAGTGTGAGAGAAAGAGGTGTACCCTCTCTCTTTCTTCATCGTTTAATATAATGCTCTCTCGTCTACCGCGTCCGCTTTGCAACTGATAGCGAGCAGAGATGCAGGTTTCGAGCACAATGTACAGAGCACGATTAGGTGCAAGACGCAGACGCGGAACTAAAAGCTTTTCGTAAAGTAAATTACGAAAAAAGAACACGTATGGGCCAGAGCGCAGACACACGAATAGTGGCTCAAAGATGGTCATTTACAGATAGAGAAGAGGGGCTTCTGCTTCCGGAAAAGACGGCTTGCTTTACTTATCAATGGGGAGACGGACATGGAGAGAGAGAGAAAGAGAGAAAGAGAGAGAGAGGACAGAGAGATTGAAAGAGAAGTATTCTAAAACCCCTTTGCGTCTCTCCACCCGCAAGAAATACTGCACAATATACTGCAAAGTGAATACAATTAGGGAAGGGCAACATTAGGCACTGCGCATTGGATTACGGTAGCACTACAGAACATTTGTGCACTGATGAAGCACGAAAAATGCACGTGGGACGCTTCTTAGACGGCGCGGCAATTGTGCCATGAGTAAGCCATAGGTATGCCAAACGTGCGCGACCAGTGCGCCGACTGGAATTGTACAAGTGCGAGTCAGATAGAAGCTAAGCTTCCACACTCATGACATGCGCATGTTTATCACATGAAACAAACGTTCTAAATCCAGCAGTCAGCTTTTGTTTGCTTCCACACGCAGTCCAGACGCTTGCTTTTTTCAGCAGAATGAATGCAAACTCTAAACTCTATCTTTGCCTGTCAAGCTCCCTCTGGCCATACCTCTCTCTCTCACTCGAACTCTCCCAACCTCCCTCATTCACCAACAATCTATTCCTCTCCATCTCTCTCTCCCTCTCTCTCTCATCCATCTCCAAGCCCATTTTAAAGCGAGCAGCGAGCATCAAAACATGAATAATGAATGAGGAACTACTGAGGGACAGCAAAGGAATTTGAGCAATGTAAGCGACAAAAAGTACTTTTAAAGCGGTATGGCAAGGGGTTTGTGAAGTGCACTGTGGAAAAGTTTGATATTATGCCTATTCTTTGGTCTGGTACTTCGGATGTGCACAAAAATTTGCATATAATGTATTGGGAATTCAAATGGCCAGCATGCGTTTCAAACCACACACTATACCACTTTAAAGTAAAGCCCCGAGCAAATATTTACAATTGTTTAGATTAATTATGTGGAATGCAATGCGATATATGGCCGTAATATACAATCGAGACGCAATGTAATGTCCAATAATCCCACAAGACGTACATATCTTAAACAAAACACATTTATAATGGCTTTCACAAGAAAGTAGCCGACATGGGGTTCCAAATATATGGCATTGAAAGCAAAACACAATTATCGGAAGGCTATCGAAAAGCAATCAAAAGCAAACAAATTGCGAGTTTTATTGCACGAACAATGCATTCTCATGCAAATTGCATCGTGTTTTGCGCCGACGCGAGAATTACAATAATACCAGTCGAGCCGTGACACATGGCACATTACACGTGGCAGGCACATCACAACGTAAATCTCTGAACCGACATTCATTATATAGCGTAACGTACAAAACAAACAGGATCGCAAGTTTGTCGAAATTAAGAATGCCGAAAAAAAATTTAAAACGATGTTTTATTTATGTAGAATGTTCCTACTTCTCACGTGCTTATTGAGTACAACATCACATGTCAACATAGTTAAAAGTACACATCGTATTTACGATTTAGACGCTTGGCTACGAAAGCAAGCAAAAACATTAATTTGTAAAGGGTTTATGTAGTAATTTGTAAAGGGTTTATGTTTCTCTTTTCTATTCTCTCTCTCTATGTCTGTCTTTGCTTCTCTCTCCTTCGATGCATTCTCTGCATCCATCTCTCTCTCTCAATCTCTCTCTTAAACTTTCTCTATCTAGGCTTTCTCTCTATATATCTTTTATCTCTTTCTCTACCTCTCCCTTAAACATTAGACATTATATATCGACATTTCTCTCTCTGTCTCTCTCTGTCTCTCTCTCTCTCTCTGTCTTATCGGTTACCCGTCACTACCGCTTATATTCTTTTCTGGTCAGGAACACAACTTCTTTTCGAAAATGCTTTTCCTAAAAACATTCCCTCTTTAGGAGCACATACACATAGCAGAAATTCCCTAATTCAATTTGTCAAGTCTGCATCTGCAGGGCCGAGAGAGCGAGACAGAGAGAGAGAGAGAGAGAGACGAGAGAGAGAGAGAGAGAGAGGTAGAGAGTAAGAGGGGGCAGAGAGAGAAGGGAAGCTTAAGTAATCGTATCCTAACAAAATGCAGGGAGTAAATATTACAAAAAAGTCAAAGGCCTGTGTTGCGTCCATCCTATCCATATTCTGAAGCCCGCACGATTTGCCATCTGGAACTCTTTGTCTACTCGGCTTATCTCACGTGCAACTCTTCTTTTCAAATGGAAATGCTCATGTTTTTCGTCAAAAATTTAGTCTTGAGCGACGTGCCAATGTTGCAAGAAAATTCAGTGAAAAACAGATCGGCGTGAGACTTATTAGGTGTTTTGCAAAACCGAAAAACACGCTTTTGCGGTTTTGATCGCATTTTTTGAACGGAAAAAAGCTGCAAATCGAAAAAATGTGAGGGCTGAATGCATTCGGAGGTCAGTTTGTAAGAGAATTTTTGGCTTCAGACTCAGACAAGTACCACTACCAGCTACGACTACGTTTCATCGACGGACTTTCTGAAAAAAATATAGCTCCTAAAATTCACGAGCGTCGTACTGAATCAGTTTTGTACGCCTAGAAATGCAGTATCTTTAAAGGGAATGTCAAGCCGGTTTTGCATGTTGGACTCAAAAAAAAAAGCTGGCGTTTTGAAGGTAAGGAAAGTGAAAATAAAATAAACAAAAACTTTCATGTAAGAAGAAAAATAATTTCAAACCCCTCCAAAAAACTTCTTCAGTATGGGATTCGACAGAGCTAAGCCAAATCGCTGTCCACGGGACGGTTTGAATTACCGACTCGCCCAACGCATCCGTTTGCGTGCGTTGCGGCGGGTATTGTTCACGATTATGACAAATATCAAATATTTTATTCTGCGTCATTTTTGTGGGTTTACTGTATTGGGCGCCTTTCGAGATTTACTTAGTCTGCGCCAGGAGATGCCTTTCTGCGCAGAATCCCCCTTGACATGCCCTTTAACAAAAAAAAAACTATTTAAAGCGACATAACGACCGGTTTTTGAAAAGTATGTGGGGCAACGGCATTCTTATGCATTTATGCTAACAATAAGTGCACTCGAATTTAGCTCGACTTTTTATTTTGCATATGATGCATGCGAATGCAGTGCTGAAAAATCCATTTAAAAAACCGGCTCTCATGCCGCTTTAAATTCACCTTCTCCGAAGTATTCATAATTCCAAACCAATAAATTTATGAAAACTAATTTCAGTTTATCATAGAACACTCACATTTTGCTTTCATCATTTCAACGCGAAAGATCTCGCTGCAAATGCACGGACTATTTTTGTAAACATCATAAAAATTTATCTGGAACGATAATAGAATTCCATTGTGCAGAGCGTGCAAAAACGTAATCAACGATCGCAACGAGGAAGTGTGTTTTTTTTTTTTTGCAGTAAAGACAGAAATGTTGCAATGCAATAGAGGAGAATCATGGAAAAGTTGGAGCAATTCTAGGAAGATCTAAAATTAAATTTACTACGATAAGGGAATGAAACAAGGGATAGAGTTGAGGTAATTTTTAAATCCTTTCAAGTAAACTGCTACGAAAGGAATATCCAGAAAGCAGACAATGGTTGTGCACGATAGGTTGCCATATAAAGAATACGACAAATACGAAAAAATTTTATGGGGTCCTACTTATGATGGGGACTGGGGACCTTCAGTAAAATAAATCTATTGGAATTTTACACATAAAAACCTGGTTTGGTTTCGACAAATGTACCTACATAAGTGTAGATCGCAAGTTTCAGCTAAAAAAAACTGCTATGGATTTCTGCACGTGGCAAACGCCAAGATGAGGAAAACACAAAACGATAAGAGAAGTGTTAACGGCTTCGCTGACCCCGGTTTCCATTTTTGCAAAGTCGGTTTTCATTCAAAAACCAGCCGATAAGATACGTTTAGGGGCAAAGTTCCCGCAACAAAAAGCTGTCATGAAAATGTATTTGGATGACTGGTTGTACCAAATGTCAGTTGGTTTCATAAGCTGGTTGCCACAAGGTACCCTAAAACGTTAGTGCGCTAACGAGTATTGTAACAAGGGATCTCGGACTATACAGGAAAACGAAATAATTGCCGAAACCACAGAAAAACCGTCGTTGACCCATCACCAAATGGTTTTACCGAAAAAACTGGTTCGCGACCATTTGGTGACCAGCTTACGACGGTCTTCGATGAAACTTGGTCACTAGTTGGTCATCAGATGGGCAGGCCCACGAAAAAACCAGTGAACCGTCACCAAGTGGGTTCGCCCATTTCCTATTTACTCTCTATAAACTCCGAACCTGAGTTGCTGAATTGCTTCTGCCATTTGGAGAACATTTGTCAGTTGGGGTATTGTAGGCAAGAATGGCGAGCCTAATGGAGAGCTGCATTCAGTGGTAGGTTCCATTTTTGGAAAGGGTAGACCAATATACCAGTTTGGCAGGACTGATGAAGCCTTTATGTAGTCCATAACGTAGTTTGTAGTTAGTAGGGTAGATGGGTCAAACGCCATGAACATACTTGAGCGTCGTACTGAATCAGACTCCCAGGATTCTCTATTCTGAACCGAACATGAAAAGAGCAAGGGGAGTAGACGACCAGAGTAGTTCGGAGGGGGTCGTCAACATGTCTAGTAGAAATACACGTATTCTGATAGGTTTGGAACGCAGGAGAGAAAGCAGAGAGGGAGAGGGGAGAGAGGGAGAGAGTGAGAGAGAGAGAGAGAGAGAGAGAGAGAGAGAGAGAGAGAGAGAGAGAGAGAGAGAGAGAGAGTGAGAGAAAGAGAATAATGCTAGACGGAAATCTGCAACCGGCATCCGACTGGCCAACGACGTCTGGACACTTTTGCACAACAACAAACATTTTTGGAGAAAAGAGAAAAACAACAAAAATGTCTAGCCAACTTCACTCACAAATGCCGACGACTGGAAAAATATATGCACTTCTCGAAAACATGGAAAGAAAAAATAAATTTTCCTCCTGCAAATGTAGATCAGGGACATGTTTGACGAGTTCAAGCTGTATAAAAGCCGGTTCTTGAAACGTATGTCGGACGCTGCATTCCCATGTAGAGTATGCAAATAACTGAGCGATTTTTATTCTAATTCATTTGCACAAAACAAATGTGAATCCAGGTTCAGCATCTATTTTAAAAATCATCTGTTATATCGCCTTAGGAATATTTTAGATTCCTGCTAATTTCAAGTTACACACACATACATAGTACAGTATTGCTCTCTGAAGCGCTTTCACCTTCTGACTATCGTGTTATTTCGCTTGAAAATAATCCTAAAAATCGAGAGTGAGAGAGTCTCGATCATAACATAGTGTACAACAAATCTTTTTTCAAAAGAGGAGCTGTCCATAAGAGAATTCAGAATTTTTATCGGAAATTTGAAATTCGCTTTTGATATTTGAAAAAAATGGGGGAATACGCAAAATATTTTCCCTCCAAATAAAATAAGAGATCGAAGAACACACGGGGATAGCACGAACTACACGTGTAAGGAGCGAATTTCATTTGCAGGCGAAATGAGGCATCTGCATAGATAAGGCAAAATATAAGATAATCCGAATTTTAGTTAAGGTGATAACAGAAATGGGTCCATCACCTAATATTTGAGGAATTCTGCACATTAAAAGATTGCAATCTTTAAAAGTTTTGAGTACTGATACAAACTTACTAAGTTACCACAAACGATAAATACTTATTAAGTTACCACAAACGATAAACAGTGAAAATTCGTCATTGCATATGTGTTTTATTTTATGTAAAGAGTAACATACTTCTTACACTTCGATAATAACGCTGCCGCCAGTGTACGTACCACCGTGTACTCGCGTGTACACAAGTACGAGAAATTAATTCAATTGGACGTACCGTGGTGAAAACATGATTTTCCTAGAGCACTATGTTAAGTAATTATTTACAAGCAACTACGTCGAACTCATAAATATATGTCAGCCAGAAATAACTAAAAACAACTAACCTTTTCAGGGCCATCAATGATGCTTTTCGTCCCACAATTTCAATCTTTTTCAATGACGATTTGTGAGGATTCGACGTGTTTTCACTGAAACATAATGATGAATTTATGTTTTATAAGTAAATGTAGAAGCAAAAATTTAGGAAAGAAATGTAACATCCAAAATGTGGTTTCAAAATATGCTGAAAATTTACGTATTTTGGAACTACACGAGAATATTTTTTTTTCATGTTATATATGCAGGCTCGTGCAAAAATACGGTAGTATTGACAGAAGCACACCGATTTTTTGGGATACTTTGAAACCCCATAATATAGCAATGTGGATTGTGTACCGTACACTAGACTAGACAGCTGACGTCCGAGTATTATGTGCAAATTTCTTTGCCCTTCATAGGTTCATAGGACGTTTAATACAAGGGAACGCGATTGTCTGGCATACGTTTCAAAAACCACGCGTAAGACTAATTGTAAGACAAAACTAGTGCCCATGTGGCTCGAAATACTAAATATGGTGCTAGCTAGGTATTGAAAGAGAATCGTGAATGAACTTTTGTTAGTAAGGAAAGTACAAGTGGACTTGGACCACACAACTATTTGCCGCTATATTGGTTTTAATTTGTAGCCGCGCTTTTGTGAAAAATATATCGATTGGCCAGCGGCAGGCTAGAATTTTGCTTTAATTTACTCATATCATATAAGTTTTCCAAACTGGACTATTTTAATATACTGTATGAAAACTTAAAAAACTTTCAGCTGAAAGCATGTTATACTGAATACGGTACATTTCACGGGATGCCTACTTTCTAAAGATGTACGGTACGACGCAATACTGGTACTGGCTTTCGGGACAACCTCATGGCAATAGCATAGGTTTGACATACAAAAAACTTCCGCCCTTATTCTTTTTTACTGGGGTCGAGATTCTAATTTATCTAAATTTAAAAATACCTACCGTGAATTAGTGGAGGCTCTGCTCACTTTTCGCGGCACAGGGCTGTAGTCAGAATTGGTCGAATTAACCGAGGGTGACGGATCTCTGAATAAAAAAAATAGTGTAAATAAACAGCGCGTCAGAATAAGTGAATAAGACGTGATCATGGAAAACCAATCAGCAAATAATGTTCAGCAGACAGGCAGCCACCTAGCAATAAGCTGATCCACTTGATACGGAGTAGTAGCCTTTTTTATTCCATTGGTTTTACGCATTGTTCTATTTATTTGATTGTTTTACGCTTCAAGAGCGTGCACCTTTATTCAAGGGAGTTCAAATTCAGCGTATGACTTGTTCAGCGAGGTCCTGAGAACAGGCGAAGAGTTACAGATGACAAATTGCTCAACATCTTCGGGCTAGTTCCAGGAGGGCTAGGGCCTTATTTAATTGCTTACAATAAATATTTATCAAAACATGATAAGTTGATCGCTATGCAACAACTAATGTGCTAATGAATACAGGTTACGATCCTAATTCTAATAAGCAATCATCTAAATGAAAGCAGTAATCATCTAGGCTTATTGCAACTTATTATTAACCTGAAACTTTCAAGATATCCATTGGCAAAAACTTGGTTGTCTCGAACGCTTACCGGGACGCCATTGCAACAGTATTTCAGGCAGAATATACAAGAAGGGGGAAATAATGGGGATTCGGCAAAAAAGGAATTGATCGTTTTTGGAAAGTCTGAATTGTTCTAGACAGCAAGGAGTCCTGTACTGTGAAGGACTGTTATCAGTTATCATCAATTGGGGGACAGAAACGATACTCTCTCTCTCTCTCTCTATCTGTCTCCCACTCTCACCCTAAGCTCCTCTACCTGTCAATAACTCTCTCTCTCACCCTCTCTCTCTCGACCCTCTCACAAATACTGCACCATCTAAGTCTCCAGACAGTCTCTGACTGCATATCAGTATCAAGGGCATCTCCCTATCAGTAATCCACCCTTCTTCTTTTATGTTTCTTCAATCGCCGTTGTCTATAGCAGACTATCAACAGTGCATAACTGTCAACACGACGCCAGTATTGATAAGTTTCTAATGCAGAAAATGCTGCGATTCCGATGCAAATTGTTACATGTCAGTACAAAGGAATTCAGACTTTTTTTGGAGTTCTGATTTGCCAAATTAGGACAGAATTTCTGTTTTCGAACTAAAGAGAACACTGAATTTAATACGAGGAAGAAAAAATAACCCACTCATTTACGTTGAGTTGCTTCGAGAAAACATCCACGTCCAAATGTTGAATTGTGGAGTATTTGCGACGTGGTGGTTCCTGTAAAAAGTGAGGCTAAAAAGGGGGTTGTTTTGAACTCCAAGTGGCACCGCGTGGTCATGAAGACTCGTGAGCGAAAGCAACGCCACCCGCACACGTTTTGCATTTTGATGGACTGTTGCAAAAGAATTGAGCTGAGGAGCACCAGGCCTCAACCATCAACGTGAAACCCGCGCCATCGCCGCGCAAAAAAAACCAGGGTGCGCCAGTGGTGCGCGGCGCACCAGCTCTAGGGTGCGCGGCGGGGGCGCCAGGCGTGCGCTATAGCCACCTGGCGCACCCGTGGCGCAAGTGGGGCGCACCACTGGCGCATACACCGCGCACTCTAGTGGGGGTGCGCCGCGCATCAGCGGTGGACGCTTATTTTGTGCGGCGATGGCGCGTAGTTTCACCAGTGATAACTCTAACTCTAACCCTAGCTATGAATGAGAGTCGTTCGCGTGGAGGTCCCATTTGATGTTCCAACATTGTTTGATGGATTATTTCTACAACTTTTTGGCCGAATCCTACTTTGTGCAGCTATGGCAAACTGTTATAAAAAATGCTGTTACCTGTGTAAACGACGTATTGAATGGCATTTCCAATTTCAGCTCGGCGTTAGGGTACGCGGAACAGTGTTGCTAAATTGAAGGAAAATTATAAAGGAAGAGCCTTCGAAAACGAAAAATCAGAAAAATGCATGATATGTAACAAAATCGTGCAAGGTATGACCACGAATGATGAGGTACGCGAGATTTCGTTGCTACTGTTTTCCGCAGTTATCTTTCTTATTCAACGCACTTCGGCTTCTTTTTAATAGGACCGACTCTTAACCGTGTCCTAGAGTATATTATGAACGGTTTATCTTCCAATTGATACCTCTATTTATAATTTATTAAAGCAATCTGCCTCCGAATTTACCTGTTGCATATTCGAGTCGGGCATGAATGGTTGATGCGGCGCTAGGAAACCGTCGTGCATTAGTGGAGGAGTAGGAATGTCTTGCGTGCGAAGCACCGGCGGTGTATTTACTGCGCCTGAACATGTTTGCAATAAAAAGCCTACATAAAATTAGAGTTACGCATCTAAAGTCATAACGACTGCTGAAAATAAACCTGGCCCGAGGTACGGTTGACCGAAGCAGACGAAAACGGGCGGTGAACCCGCTTTATTTACGGCAGTCTCAATCAGAATCATACATTGGACTCGTGAAACGCTTGCGAGCGCTTGCAAACGTGTATGCATACGGCAGACAATGTGTGATCACCCTCGAATAAAGAGCACCCCTGAACCTAAATAAAAAATGTAATTATTCTAAAACGACCACACACCTTGTTGATGCCATGCGTCCTTTGACTGTGCCATTCCACTCCAAGTTTCCTTATTCTCAACCGAAGGACCGGTCCAAGTCTGATGCTGGAGTGTCTGAGAAGAAGACTGGAGTGGAGACCTCATCTGAGCGTCCGAAGGCTTGTCTACAGAATCGCCGCTGTGGAAGGAAGGCCAGGGCTTGGTTTCCTGAAAATACAAAGTATTATTCCATTCATTTTTTAATCCTTGCGCTGTTACCAAAAAACGTATCAAATTTCCACTAACCAATAGTGAGCATAATGTTTTTGTCGCCGCCTTAATAGCTCTTATAGTAAAAGTACTGCACCGTAGCGTAAATATATAAAAAAATTCATGGTTGATCGAAGATTGAGCCAAAAGTATCGGCATTCCGACCTGCCAATTGTTGTTTTTCTGTTGGTCGTTCCATCCTTCTTTTTGTGTTCTCCATCCGTTATCTGATTTCTGATGGTCCCAATTTGCGTGTGGAAATCCGTTGCTCTGCTGAGATGTTGGAGGTTGAGGTGCAAAGTGTTCACGAGATGGTCCAGCTGCTTGTTGATCAAACTGGAACAACATGGGATATATGTAGTAACAATACACATTCTTTGCAAATAATTTTAAGGCGTAATAACTACCTCTTCTTGAGACGTATTTCAAATAACTACCCTGCCATGCATTAAATGCAAATAGGTAAAAAATCAACCCCAATTTGTACCTTATTAGCATAAATACATGTCCAAAATACGTTTCAAAAACTCGCTTTAGCAATGCAAGAACCAAATTGTAAATAAATAGTCTAACAGTAAGCTTTCATGGATTGAAGCTGTATTTTCTTCAACAACTCGTTCAATGCAATACTGATATTTAGATTTAGGTGCTCACCCATAGAGTGCTTGACACAGGGTCAATTGCTTGAGCACTTGATAGTTAATAATTTATTTCATAACTGCGGCGACGGCCTAAGAAAAACGAAAAATGATAAAATTATCTTTCAAAAACAATATTATTCTCTTACATGTCCCCCAGAAGTACATGGTGGAGTATCGTCCAGTCGGGGCGGCGAAAATCTCACTGGATCAAAGTTACGGTACACGATTGGGTCCTCCTGAATTAACAACATTTTGTTTAAACTAGATGGACTGAGTAACTTCAGCACAGTGTCAGGCTTTTCGTTTCATATAAACGATAATATATAATACCAGAGGCCGGTTTCACCAACCTTTCCGTGCGCAGTGAAATAGCGCGCAAAATGTTGGTGAAACCGGCCTCAGAATCACCGGTTACAGATTGCTAAAATAAGTTTCTGCGTGACTACGGGCAACGTTCGAACCGTTCCTGTCAATGTAACTTGAACCACGACGGCCAAATTTATTAGGAATCCAAAAAGAAAATCAAAAACACAAACATGATAAAATCCATTCGGATTATTCTGTTGATTGTAGTAGTGTGGAAGTGAGGGTCCATATCCACCCATATTTGGTGTCATTGGGGTCTGTTGACCGGACATTGGGGGACATCTCTCGGGGAAATGGGTTCTGAAATGTGAAAAATAGGTTTAAAACAAGTATCGTGCATCCTCGTGTATATCAATCGACTCCGCTGTGATACTGCGTGTGCGTTACCGTAACTTTGCCCTTACAGCACCAGTCGACCTTCAGTGTAACGGCTGAACTTGGCGTGCAAGCGGCGAAAAAAAACGGCGTTCAAAACATACGCAGAAAATAAGCGGCGTGCAGAGTTTGTTGCCGTAATCATGGCGCACGCACCCATGCACACCGTAGTGCTGCCGCTTACACCAAGTGCCTCTGTTGTTCTGCGCATTTATTATGGAACACAATTTGCTCACAAAACACGTACCATGCCGCTTTAAAAACCCAATTTCTTTATATCTCACCTATAAAAATTCTCGACTTCCCTCTGATTCGGGGCGACCACTGTCGAAATTGAGCGGCGGTGAGGCATATTGCCCTGCCATGGAGGATTGAGACCAGACGAAGCCACCGTGTCTAAAGAATAATAATAAAATAGTTTTTTAAAGCGATGTAACATCCGGAATTTGAAACTTACGGCGGACAACCGTATGCCTATGCAACTATGCTAAATGAAAATGAGCTCGAATTCACGTCATGCATTTTATTCTAATCGTACGCATTTGCATATGATGCATGGGAATGCAGTTATCCAATACGCGTTTCAAAAACCGGCCATTATACCGCTTTGAACTAAAACTACAATAAAATAATGCGTCAAGAAAATAAGCGCAAAAAATCGACGCGAATAAACAAGAAGGGAAACGAATTAGAAGGAACTGGAGCGTTGACCAAGATATTGCATTAGCCGGGTACTACAAAAACCTGCATCAGACACTCAATTACAACGTCGATAAACAAAAAATAAGCATTAGAAACACTAAGGAGAAAAATAGATATACAGTGTTTTGAAATAAACGCTACGGTTCGATGTAAACAGGCGACGGTCACACGAATAGTTACAGGTAGGGATATGATGATGTTCAGACATAAAATAATACAGTTTTTCACGTTGAACGCATTAAATAAGTAAAATTAAATCTCATGGACAGATTTTACAATCAGAAGAAAAGAAGCAAAGAATATATTGAAAGGAAGTGAAATGCGATACTGCTTCACAGAGACATGAAAAAGTTCAAAAGAGAGGGAGAGGGAGTGAGAGAGAGGGAGTGCGAGAGAGATTTTAAGAAGACACATAGAGAGACCGGACTCAAATCACGGATCAAATCCACGAACGGGAAAAACTTGGGCAATGGATGTTTTCGCACGAAATTCAAAGAAATTTACAAATTGCCAGTCTACAAAACTCCAAAATGATGGAAGCTGGTATATATATATATTATATATATATATATATATATATATATATATAAGTTTTGTTTGTTTATCGAATTTTCAGTTTAGTGACATTTGGTCGGTCGCAGGTGTTCAAATGCCCGAAATAGGACCAAAGACGCGCAGACGATGTTCTCAAATAAATTCGGAAATAATCTAGAATTCAATAGGAGCGCCTAAAAATAATGCCACGGATAACTGAGAAATCTTAAGTCAATTTTTCTATTATAACTGTAAGCCAGCTGAGAATGACAAAAATAAGATCACGACAATACTTCGAGCAAGCCCATGCTGAAAAATAAGCCAACCAAATCTTGCCTTCCTAATTTTATACTCTTAATTCCTAATCGTTATAAAAAAAATTATAAATTTGTATGCACTTGATTTTGTTTTAATAACGAATTTTCATGGTTTGATTGAAAAATGAAAATGAACATAAGCATTGCATATTTTATTGTAGGATCATTGTAAATTGTAACAGTTTGATTAGGGTCACATGTATATGCATGAAAAATATTAGAAGCACACCAATTTATGACTGGGCTATGACGTAGTGAACCTTACCTTTAATAAACAATTCCCTAACGTCATTTTTATAAATCAAATCAATTTCTGAAAGGTCAAAATCGACCGGAAACACATTCCATAACAAACAATCATGTGATAAACGTCAATAAACAGTATAAGTTGTTCCAAACACAATAGGTCTAAGAGTCATTTTTTGGCAATACAATAATAGGGAGCTCTTCGTGGAGAGGCGTACGTTCGCTGATAAAAATGACAGAAAGAAGATAACGATTTTACTTTCGTCCGTTTAGTTAGATTGATTAAGTCTGCGAATGTGTTGCGAGTAGGAGAGTTTGGTCAATATATAAATTATATGAAACGGGAGAAAAAATGCGCGAAAACGAAGAGAAATATCCACCGGAAGCTAAATTCTTATAACATCTTTAAAATATATTAAATTTTAGATAGCCAGGAAACCCTAGAATGATTGTTTGTAAAAATATTCGGTTAATGCGGCATAAAACATGTTTTGTATAGTATGATATATTCTATTCTCATGTAGTGTACGCAATGATTAGACTAAAAATCGTGCACTATGGTGCGATAATTTGCATACACTCAATTGGAATACAGCGTTCAGCATGCTTTTCAAAAACCGGCTGTCAAATCGCTTTAAATGAAGGCCTTGGCTTACAATTAGTGTAAATACCATTAGGACGTGAGTGTTATCAGCACATTAGACACAGGACTTACAGTTTACAATTATCCCAAAATTGTTTCCTCGTGAAATTAGAAAAGTCTTTGAAAAAAGAAACAGTGAAAAGCCATTCATTATCGTATCCTACAAGGTTCCCACAAGATTATTGAATTTCCTTTGAATCAAATAAAAATACTAAAGTCAAAAGAAAAAGAACTGAGAAATACTGAAAAGCGACGTGGATTTTTTAGCCTAATAATTTAGTAAAATTAAATTAATAAACTGCCCTCAAGATGAGCAAAAGCATCATGTTGCAGCGTTCGCGCATGTTTGTAAAACACTCAAAAAGTTATTTAAAGGGTCAGGCCCATTTCAGGTAACTCCTACTTTTGATGACTCCATCGGATTCTCCGTTTCAAATATAGTAGGCTGAATTTTTTTCCTATTTTCAGTCGCAATATTCACGCAGTTTTCAGCAATTTACCATAGCCAGTCATACATAACAGGCGCAGTTGTCACGCCCATGCACGCTGATTGGCCAATAACGCAACTGCCACGCCCAATATAGCATATTGGCCAATCAGCGCCAGGGGGCGTGACAACTGCGCTTAAATGTTGTGTATGATTGGCCATGGTAAGTTGCTGGTAATTGCGTGAATGTTGCGCATGAAGTTTCAAAAAAAGATTGCATTCTACCATATTTGATACGGAGAATCAGATAGAGTTACATAAAATAGGTATTACCTGAAATGGGCCTGACCCTTTAATCTTCTATTATATTTTGATGAAAAAATAAACACAATTAGTTCGTAAATAAATCCCAGATTCGCAGGGAACTCTTGAGCTTACAATTAGAATCTTGAGCTTGAGGGAACAATTACCATGTTCATATACACATCCACAGTGTAAACGAAGACATGCACAAAACATGTTCATCCAAATTAAAGCAAACAATTCGACATATAGGTGCTCAATAAAATTAATTTCTGAATAAAAAAAACTAGGTGGAAAGAAACAAAACATCGAGAGTGATAGAGAAGGGTGTGGATAAAGAAAATAAGGAGAAATAGCAACATTGGGAAGAGAAAGAGAAGGTGAAAATGAAAGTGAGAGAAAGTGAAAATGAAACAGAAACAGACATAGAAATGTAATAGAGAAATGGAAATAGAAAGTGAAAGAGAGAGTGGGAATCAATATGAAATCTTTCCAATGTAAACAAGTCAACTGATTTCATGTCACAACGGTCATTTTTCAATGGGTATCGAGCAAAAAATGGAATATAAATATATAAATCGATCAAAAAAGGAAAACATAAATAAAAATACAATTTTGTTTATTAATACTGAAGAGAGTAAAAGCTGTTACAACACAATACATTACCACAAGTTGAATAACTAAATTACAATACTGCGCGACCACCTACTGTAAAATCGCTACGGTATTTTGAATTGAAGAGTGTTGCTTGGAAAACTCAGCTATCTCAACAATTTTGTTTTCAAAAGATTCTTTAATACTATAACGAAAAAAGTATTGATAATATGTTGGGTACAAACACAATCGGGTGTTTAATTTAATTTGGTGACTACATATGTTTTCGACAGTGAACAAAATTGAGCTCAATTTCGTCACAATAACGAAACAAATTGTGGAGAAAAAGTGAAACATTCGGCAAGGATAACGTACACAGTTTACAAAAAGTGTTTTTGATGGAAAATAAGTTAATAAAAAGTGACAGCGTCGTTTTTCGCTAGCATTCTTTAGCTCTGAGAATCTTCAATTACAACAAAAATAAACATTTAGAAGGTCAATGTATGGAGACAAATCTAACGGAAAAGGCACTTGAGAAAAATATGAATAACAAATTAAAAATGATACTAATATTAAAGAACGAGACGGCTCCGCCGCCTGAGGCGTCTTGAAATACTTATGAAACGTCTAAAACGTAGATGTAAATTTTGTGAATTGACAACTACATCGACGTGTTCTTTTGCACAATAAGTTTCGATTGAGCTCGACACCCCGTTTAGAAGCAGGCCGAACCATTTATTCTAATCGATCTTCCGTAACGCACAGAGTGTTTGCGCACAATGCATGGAGTTACTCTTTTACATAATAAGATAAGAAATATATTGGTAAGTTTGTAGTAAAGATTGCGTATACTTATCCTATTTCAGCACGTTGTTTTTCCCTGGGATGCATAAATTTCATGGTAATTATTTCTTCCAAAATACAAAACAGTAAGAATAATATTATAGGTAAACAATAACTCTTAGAAGTAAAATTCATGCAAATCCATGCGTACACTTCCGTATATGGAACGAAACGAGGAAAATAACCTGCACAGGGGAGCGCATTATTAAATAAAATCAAAACAACAAATAATTTTTGAAATGTCATCCGCAAGGAGATCGAATAAATAATTTCTTGTATAAACAAGCGTTTTGCACGTGTTTACTATAGATAACAGAACAGAGAACAGCAAAATTGACAATAAAACTAGCATTTCCAGTGAAGAGTTCTATTCTCCAGCCAGCAAAAGCTAAATGCAAATACCTAATTTCGGAAATTTGAAACGCATATACTATGTTCCTATGTATCCCCATATGCAAATTTTTGGTGCCCGTCCGAAGCTTCCGACACCAGTTTTCATAAGATACATAGGATATGCGTATCACATGCAAAGTTCCCAAACTAGAGGCTTTAGGACTCAAGGCGAAGGCGTACGTAAAAATTATGCTGAATTGTTCTATGTTGAACTTACAGCTTACAGGTTAATCAGACGGATAAACTGACGTTTTCCTGGATTTATCGATTTTCTAATTATTTATTTATTTTCTTCGAGGTCTAGGAAGTAATCAATTACTTCCTAGACAAGCATGTCAAATAGACGGTCCTCGGCGGAACTCAGGAATGCTTGAGAACAGCGATACATTTTCCACACTCCACACCTCGGACTACCTCTCGTGCCCTCTCTCCCTGTCTATTTCTTCTCCCTTCGTCCCTCATTAACCCTTCCTTCTCTCCTCTCCTCTCACTCTCTTTCTATTTCTTCTCCCTTCCTCTCTCCTCTCCGTCTCCCTCTCCCTCTCTTTCTTCATCTTTTTTTATGTCTATTTATCTTGCCTATCCTCATACGTCAGAAAAAAAAAAGAAAAGCGAAAAAGAGTTGCCAAACCCGTCGAGATCACCCGCTTGAGAATTCTGAACAACTTACAATTAGGCAATTAGAAGATGTAAGCAAAGGAGTTCGATGTCATGAAGTCTTCTCCAAGTATAAATATTATCCTACATATTGGATAACAACATATCCCCTTAGTTTTCATTCGACATGTAAGAACGTTAGATTCCTTGCTTGCGAAAAGGCCACTGCTGATAACTAACTTATTATGAATAGTGATAATCATAATTGTTCAATTAGTGATAGCTCAACGATTCTGATTTTCTTTTGACATTTCTTGTGAATGCAGATCTTCATATGTCACACATTGGACAAAACGTTCAGTTGTCAAAGTGAACGAACATCTAGAGAGAGAAGAGAGAGAGAGAGAGCGAGCGAGCGAGAGAGAGAGAGAGATAATAAACTACTGAAGATAGTGTGAGACTATTATAGATCAGAGGTTATCGTGAAGCTCACTTATCTTCATTTGTTGCTCGAAATTGGTACTTAATCAAATATCCACAGACTCCAGTGTTATGTAAACTGCCTACTTTAGGGCTTTGGTAGAGATACAAGCGTAGTAGTATTAACGCAAAGCAATACGCAGTAAAATAAAAGTAAAGTATACTTTGAATACAATTATCGAACAACTTCAAAACATGTGTAGAGAGGGGGAGGGAGAGAGAGAAAGAGATGGGGGAGAGGGAAAGTAAAAAAGACATCAAACAAGATGGTCACACAATAACTATGCACGTGGAAATGGTCGTTTCTCAGCCATCAACAACAAGTACAATAACGTCGATATACTGTATATTATATTGTAATACATAAGTGGGAATGTAGAAGGAGAGATAGTAGAGAGCGACAGGCAGAGGGGGAAAGATAGAGGGTTTAGTTTTCCAGTAAAAAACTCTTTTTCTGAAATCCTGTGCATCTCATTCTAGTTAGGAGCACAGTTCAGCTTAAATGCACTTCAATTTGAAAAAATTATACACTAAAGCTTATTATGAAACTTGAATTGTTTCTGAATACGAAGTTAAGTGAAGAAATATCTCTCTCTCTCTGATTATCCCTGAGAAATATCCCTTTCTGATTATGCTAGCACCAGCTATAGCTCTTACCTCAATGGGTCAGGCTCACGAGAGAACTCCTATTCTACCGATTTCTCCTACTGTGCGCACGAGCTACGCGATTCCAATTATGAAAACGCCACCTCCAGATAGTCAAAGTTAAACGAGTTATTTGGCAAAAAATACCAACGGAAACTTACCGTTACCACTGTTGGGAAAAAAATTGGATTTTGGATATATGTTGCGTGCGAAACATGTCCATTTCCATACGTTCCTATGCGGCTACGGTATGTTAGCGTTTGGTAGATTTTGCCAAATAAATCACTGAATTGTACGTTTCATGCTTTGCGGCTTATGTGGTTATGTGCCCATTGTTTAGCCGCACAATCTGAGCATTTTCAAGGCACATGACGTTCTCGTGAGCCTGACCCTTCAATAAGCTTATCCGCTTCTTCATAGCCGTGGGACTCAGGAGGAGTTCATTTAGTATTCACGAGGTCCAAGTAGGTGGAAAAGGGCAAAAGTCAAATTCTTGGAAGAGAGATTCTGAGAAGTTCCTGGTTCCTCACATTCAAATGCGGTACCGTAGTGACACGACAAAATATAAATTTAAATTGACAGCACGTGTGTAAAAGTAAATGGGAATGAGGTAAACATATCCTATCTTATTGTTAGATAAGGCCGAGGGTCTTGATCTTACTTGGACGTTCATGCGTTCCATTTTTGACTGCGCGTATACAACTTTATTTTGTTTAGCCGCAGCATCAAGACAGGTAAGTTGAAACTGACCTAGTCTACGCCTACGCCTAACAAAAAGCCTAAATCCCTAAACCTTAGCCATAACTTAGTTAAAGTTAAATGAAGACATTCAGAATCGAAACAATAGGTAACAAACATAGGAACACTTCCATAGGTTACCCAACAGTGATAATTGGGCGCATTGTCATTCATAATCCTATTCTCACATTAATTTTGAAAATCTACTGAATTTTTGAGTCCTAAATTAGGAAGGCTCCCCGAAGGGTTTTTCAAAAAAAAAACTTGTTTGCCTACTACATAAATGTTCCGAGAAGTGCGTATTGTTACAGATTAAAAATTATGGCTGACTCAGGCTCATGGGATAAAATTTAATAATAACTTGCCAGATTGAAAACTAATTCCCTTTTTGATCATTAATCGTATTTACTTTTTATTTTATTAAATAAAAGCGCGGCGTTTTTGAAAAGTTCTTCGATTTCTTAAAGTATGTTCAGTCAAGAAACCCCGTAGTCCCACTAATAAACTTCATTCCCCAAGTGCACCCCTTCAGAATGCTGAGAATAACTTTAAAGGGAGGGACTCACGGTCACGGGTTCTCTCGCTCTCTTTCCTTCTTTTTTTTCCTTTCCCTCCCCATCCCTCTCCTCACTTTTTTTGAAGTTGATCATGTCAAACATGTCCAAACAAGAAAGAGACAGGTTAATTGTTAATTAAAGCAGACTCCTAATCCAGTTAATGAACAACCTTTGTTTGCATGTGTTTGTGTGCGTTTGTGTGTTTGTGTGCGTTTGTGTGTTTGTGTGCGTTTGTGTTTTTGTGTGTTTGTGTGTGTGTGTGTGTGTGTGTGTGTTTGGGTGTGTGAGTGTGTGAGTGTTTGAGTGTGTGAGTGCGTGAGTTTGTGAGTGTGTGAGTGTGTGAGTGTGTGAGTGTGTGAGTGTGTGAGTGTGTGAGTGTGTACGAGTGTGTGGTGTGTGAGTGTGTACGAGTGTGTGAGTGTGTGAGTGTGTGAGTGTGTGAGTGTTTGAGTGTGTGAGGTGTGGAGTGTGGAGTGGTGTGCGTTTGTGAGTGTGTGATGTGTGTGTACGCGCGTGTGTGTGAGTGTGTGAGTGTTTGAGTGTGTGAGTGTGTGCGTTTGTGAGTTTGTTTGCGTGTGTGAGTGTGTGCGTGTGTGAGTGTGTGAGTGTGTGCGTGTGGGAGTGTGTGTGTACTTGTGTGAATGTGTGTGTGAGTGTGTTGGAGTGTGTGAGTGTGTGAGTGTGTGTGTAGGTGTGAGTGATCTTGTGATGTGTTATGTGTCATGTGTTTGATGGTGTGAGTGGGTGAGTGTGTGATCTGAGTGTGGGCTGTTTGTGTGTGTGTGTTGTGGTGTAAGTGATGGTGAGCGTGTGGGAGTGTGTGTGAGTGTGTCAGTGTTTGAGTGTGTGAGTGTGTGAGTGTGTGAGTGTGTGAGTCTGAGTGTGTGTGTGTGTGTGTGTGTGTGTGTGTGTGTGTGTGTGTGTATTTGTGTGTACTTGTGTATGAGTATGTGTGTGTGTGTGAGTGTGCGTGTGTGAGTGTGTGAGAGTGTGAGTGTGTGAGTGTATGTATGTGTGTGTGTCTTTCGACATCGCTTCATTAAATGCATTCTATTTCGGGATGCCAATAATTGTGTGTTGGTAGAATCAGAAGCTTTTCACTTCGCGATAGGATGAAAAAAACAGCACTTTAACTCTTAATTAACAGTTAGAATGAATGTGACGACACGAATTCAACACACTCTTTGTTCTTTTACAAATATTGTCTTCTACCTTTTAGATCCCTGATTTTATAATAAAGGTTTATTGAAACCTTGTTAGAAAAGAAACAAAAATTTTACCTTGTTAGAAAAGAAACAAAAATTGAAGTTAGCAAAGACAAAGTACATGCTCTATAATGCTCTGTAAACTATCGATGCGAGGCAGCAAGACAACGTTATAGAAGAAACGAATAAAATGATGTAAACATGAGAAAATTTATTAAAATAGAATATTCTTTTCAGAAAGATTGTAATCCATATATTTGCCTAGATAGCACACAAGTGGGCTTGTGAAAACAAGTATAGTATACCTTTTCTTTAGTATTAGAAAAAAAGTGTTTTCAACATCACTATGGGAGATATGGACACCTTGGAGCCTAGGACTAAAGTCTAGGCAAGGGGATCTATTTTCTATTCGTAAACGGGGTTTCCACCATACTAATTAGCGAGGGATACTTGTTATATCTCAATGAAAAAAGTGGCGATAGTCACATGGAGGGTGGAAAGCTAAGTTATGTGAAACCTATAAACTTTTAATATAGAATATTTTTTATATCTCTATGGAAAACTAGCGACGAGGGGGGGGGGAGGGTCATAAGTAATATGCGTGTAGCTATTTATCATTAACTCATATAAAGTGATAATGCTACGGAAGAAAAGTGCCATTGTATAGCGAACAGCATTGCTCTCAAGAATGGTAAATACATGGACTTGGATGGAAAATAGGTGGAAAGTTGTGGTGAATATATTAATTCGGTTCCAACTCGCAGATGAAGTCACTTCAAAATACAGGTGTTTTTTTAATTATTCAAATTGTTTTTTTTATGCCAAAAATACACAACGTTGTATGAGAATCAACTGAGCAAAACATGCAAGTAAAACAAGAAAAAGAAATTGATTTCAAATTTTACACATATTCAAGGGTTTCAGTGGGATTAGATTTCTCTCGATGAGAGAACGATGTGTCAAGAACAGAAGCGAATCTTTATACAAGACAATTATCCTAAGAAACTACAAACTACGTGTGAGACTGAGTCACAGTAAACATGAGATCAGAGCTCAGGGCTCATTCGGTCTTTGATATCGAGGGAGGCCTGTGTTTAGGCTCTTGGGCAGGTTGAGCCCTTTGATCAGGGCCCGCCCACTGGCAGGCTCGGGGCCCCCGGTGGGTGACGTTCACCCAGAAGAGGGGCACCCCGGGAGGAGTACTCAGGGCTGACGACGTCGAGCCGGGTTCAGGCAATCTCCCTCCTCTCTCATCAATGTGCACTCTTTCTCTCTTCTCCCATGTCTCCAGCGCGGTGGATCACGTGCTCTCTCGTCTCAACGGATGATCGATAGCCTTCTGAATACGTGAGGCCGGCTCCTGTGAGACTTTTTTTTACCCCGTTCCGTTCTATATTTCCCTTTTGGCCATGTTCCTCTCTCTCTCTCTATCTCTCTCTCCTTCCCTCTCACTCTCTGAATCTTACTATCGTTCTTGTTCTTTATTCTAAAGAGGGAAAAGGAAACAGAAACATTCACGCGCTAGAAGGAGAGAAAGAGATGAAGAGAGAATAAAACTAAAAAACATCTTAGGGGGCATTTTCGGACCCATAATCAAAAAGTGTTTTCATTCGGAACGTCTATAGATATACTTGTAATATAATTAGGAATAATCATCTCTAACGCAGGATTGGTACGTCGCCCAATTTCCCCTAATATAATGTTCTCTTAAACCACAACTTACTTACGTTTCAAACGAATGAGAATCCTTGTAATGAAAATCTTACCGTTTATCTAAAAGTTATGTAGAGCAATGAATCTGTGATTGAGCAAGAAGTTTTATAAAGTATATTGCATTATTTGTCTTATATTGCATTGAAATGAAGCCGAATATTTGACAGTAAAGCGACATAACGGCCGGTTTTTGAAACGTATGGTGGACAACTTCATTCCACAATGTTGCATTCGAATGGATATAATCAGTCTGAAAATCGAGCAGTCATTCTAACATCCTAAATGGGAACACAACGTCCGACATACATTTCAAAAACCCGCTTATACGACTTATTCCGCTTTAAATGTAAAAATGGTACGACCCATTAAAAAAATATTTAACAATAATCGATAATTTGATCGCAAATAGAACACAAAGTATGCAGCTGTGGAAGCACTGAAAACCTTTCGATGGTTTGTTTGCTGAAAAGTTTTTTTTTGGAACTTCGCGTTTGAATAGCTAAGAGGAGTTGCAGATCACACTGAGAGCCGATGAGTTGCGCGCCGCAAAATTTCGGGAAACAAAATGCGCGCCGCAAAGGAATGGGAAACAAAATGCGCGCGGAATAGAAATGGCGCGCAAAGTGTTTCCCGAAAAGGTGCGGAAACGGTGCGGAAATGGTGCGGCGCGCAACTTGCGCCCCGCACCATTTCCGCACCTTTTCGGCAACGTTTTTGAAAGCGTTCGGAGGATCTGCCGTAAGTGCAGTCGTTGTACTAATATTTTTCCGCAAGCACAGATCTCACATGTGTTGTGAGGCCGAGTGGTCTAAGGCGCTGTTCAGAGAAGTTATCTAACAAGAGTGTGGGGGTTCGAATCCAACACGCTGCTTTCTTTTTGCAGTTGCTACTTATCCCGCACCGTTTCCGCACCTTTTCGGCAACGGTTTGGGGGTGTTTCCCGCACCAAAACGGCAACCAGAGTCGGTGAAAAAACTTTTGCGGCGCGCAACAAATTCTTTTGCGGGAAACACCCCCAAACTGTTGCCGCGCGCAACTCTTGAGTTTCGTTGCTTCACTGAGAGCCGATGAGTTGCGCGCCGCACCATTTCGGGAAACAAAATGCGCGCCGCAAAGGAATGGGAAACAAAATGCGCGCGGAATAGAAATGGCGCGCAAAGTGTTTCCCGAAAAGGTGCGGAAACGGTGCGGAAATGTTGCGGCGCGCAACTTGCGCCCCGCACCATTTCCGCACCTTTTCGGCAACGTTTTTGAAAGCGCTCGGAGGATCTGCCGTAAGTGCAGTTGTTGTACTAATATTTTTCCGCAAGCACAGGTCTCACATGTGTTGTGTAGCCGAGTGGTCTAAGGCGCTGTTCAGAGAAAGTAGATAACAAGAATGTAGGGTTCGAATCCAACATACTGCTTTTTTTTTGCAGTTGCTACTTTTCCCGCACCGTTTCCGCACCTTTTCGGCAACGGTTTGGGGGTGTTTCCCGCAACAGTTTGGGGGTGTTTCCCGCACCAAAACGGCAACCAGGGTCGGTGGAAAAACTTTTGCGGCGCGCATCAAATTCTTTTGCGGGAAACACCCCCAAACTGTTGCCGCGCGCAACTCTTGAGTTTCGTTGCAGGGACAGAAACCCGATTCTGACAGGATGATTAGTGCACGTGAACTTACTTATAGGCTATTGCTGTGAGGAAGTTGACATATTCAAGGGGGTATGACGTGGAGTCTGTGAGGCGGACAACGGTATTTCCATGTATCGTACGCAAATTGTGTTCCATTAATATTATACACACATTTTCATAAAACGCATGAGAATGAAGTTGTGCAAGCTATTGTCATTTCACTTTAAACTATAGCAATATTCAGGTTCAATAATATCATGATGGATAGTTTTTATTGATATTGATATTGATGAGATATCATGATGGAAAAACTGACGCAAGCAACAGTGCCCTTCATAAGTTTAAGTGCGCCCAAAAAAAGTGTTTCTAGTATGTTTTCAGGAAATCTAGCGCAACCACTAAATCGAGCATGCCAAAAAACCTGAGCAAAATCATTTTCAGCATAAAAAATGAAAAAATTATCTAATTATATTAATTTTAATGACGCCAGCACTGTAAGTCAAAAAAATGAAAACTTAATCTTATGAAAGGCACTGTAGATACTTAAAGGGATCGGCTCACCTCAAATCGTGTCTTTTTTTTCTGTTTCTTTATTTTCTATAAGGGATAATAAAAATTTGGAATACAAAAAGTAGTGTTATATTTCAATACTCACGAAGATATTAGGTGATAAAGTGGTGGATCGATCGGCCCGAAATGAAAAAGTGTTAATTGTCCCATACAAACAAGGCAGGACAATTACACTTTTTCATTTCGGGCCGATCGATCCACCACTTTATCACCTAATATCTTCGTGAGTATTGAAATAGAACACTACTTTTTGTATTCCAAATTTTTATTATCCCTTATAGAAAATAAAGAAACAAAAAAAAACAGACACGATTTGAGGTGAGCCGATCCCTTTAAGATGATGTCAGCGTCCGCCTATTTTTTTGCGTTAGCGAGGAAAACAGTCCTTTTCTTTACTAAAGCGTTTCTTTCACTTCTCTAACTTCGCGCGGCCACTTTCTTTCTTTCTTGTTAGCTTTAGTTGTATTTGATGTTTCTTTGCGCCACGTAAGTCCTATAGTCCCAGTGTCCTCGTCTTTTAGGTGAAAGATCGTTTTTGTGGGCCAATGTTCAAACAAATGTCAAGCTACAGACATCGTGGGACCCAATACATTCCTTTTCTTACAACTGTAACAGAGTTTATCAGTTGTTTTATATTTATTGAAAGAAAGACATATATACAGAGAAGCGATTTGGGGATGTTGTAAAATAACATTAAATAAGAGCTTCATTTGTTGAACTGCAAGGAATGTGATTAATTAGTCCGGAGATGTAAATTCAACTTTGAAATTGAATCTTGGTATGAATCCCTCAAAACTAAAATAAGTCACTGGTACTGTATAGTTCTCCTCTGCGAACACATTTACTAAACAATGGAAACTGCTGCGTTGCGATTGATATTTTGGACGCGTTGCGCGGACACGGTGAAAATTAGACTGCGCGAGGAAATTTGCATACAATATGAGAATCTGCGATTCTACATGTTTTTATGATGTGTATTCGTGTAAATTGTTGTGTTCTTTCTAATTTACGTGAGTTGTAGTGCTTATTTTGATTTTCAGGACACAATGATGCAATTTATGCTATTGTTCAGCCGACAGGGCAAATTACGACTGCAAAAATGGTACACTGCTTATCAAGACAAGGTAAAATGATTAGATCAGTTTTATTAAGCTGATTGATGTTTGTTTTTCGTTATTATGCTTTAAAAATGATTCCTACACAATTTTTTTTGAATAACTATTTATTTATATATTTACAATGAATATTACCACTCGTACATTAGGGTTTTGTAATTGTTTTATTTTCCAGCAAAAGAAGAAGATTTGTCGTGAGTTGATCACTCAAATTCTTGCTAGAAAGCCGAAGATGTGCGCATTTTTGGAGTACAAGGATCTGAAGATAGTCTACAAACGGTGTGGTTCAAATATTTCTTCCTGCTTTCCGTATTATTTCTCTTTTTTTAATCAGAATAAAGTATTCTATACAATATATATCACACGTCGTTGGTTTTCACGCCGAATTTTTGTTCCCAGAATTTGAAGAAAATACACTCAGAATTAGCAGAATACTTGAGAGCAAGTATTATTTTAAAGCGACTATACTCGAAAGGATCTATAGCTTGCTGGAAACGACTAACGAAACATTTAAATATGATTTTTTTTAGTTTCTGCCATTTTGTAATAATCACATTCACATAGACTTCTTTCAGTTATGCTTCTCTCTACTTCTGCTGTGCGGTTGAACAAAACGATAACGAACTGATGTGTTTGGAGGTAATCCACCGATACGTGGAGCTTTTGGATAAATACTTCGGATCAGTGAGTTTTATTAAGGATATTAATCTTAGTCTTTTTCCTATACGGAAGGGAACTTAGAACTTTAATTTTTTTTTTTCGTTTTTTTTTTAATCGAAGCTAGCTTCGCGCAGCGAGCTAGCTCTTTTTTGTTTTTGTCTCTTCCTTTATGACTTTTAGTCTCCGGGACGCAAATTTACAAGCATTTCTGTGAAGTGTATGAAGAATATTAAATATTGTGTGAGCTTCGTATTCCAAGCAAACATAACCCGTAAACTGTTAGGTTGTTGGTGTCCACCCTCTGTATTCATGCTTGTAACCCGGCCTAGTAAAGGACTTTCCCTCATTGCTTGTTCGCATGTCATTGTTGCAGGTCTGCGAGCTGGACATCATCTTCAACTTCGAAAAGGCCTACTTCATTCTCGACGAATTCATGTTGGCTGGCGAAATCCAGGTACAATTAGTTTATATACACTTTTTCAACAAATACTTTCAAAGAACTCCGCCACAAACACGACGTAATACCAAAAACGCCCTAGTTTATATTCACTTTTTCAACAGATACTTTGCAAGAACTCCGCCACAAAAACGACGTATTACCAGATACATAAAAAAACCCAAACTCATGACCATTTCATTTCCACTCGATGTTTACCTGATTATTTATGCAATTAGTATAGATAACTGCATGATTAAGATTAGCTGTTCTGAATATTTATTATACTTCACACACTTTCTGCATTAGAATAATGGCCGCCGTCGGTCTTTACTTATTATGCGTAACGCCAATTTAGTTACTTTTGTCCCTGAGATTTTACTTACAACTGTTAAACTGGTTTTCACAACTTTCTGTTATCTTTCTGGGCGAAGATCATCGTGAATTTTCCAGGAAACGAGTAAGAAGCAAGTTTTAAAGGCGATCGCGGCCCAGGATCTCATTCAGGAGGTAGGGAAAGTTTCTTGGTTCTCTTTTTGTTTTTGGTGTCCAAGTATACAAACCGATTAGAGTAAAGTTAGGGCGCATTTACGATGACCGAATGAAAGACAAGTTTTTCCCTCTTTTTTGACAATTTTGACTGGCGTCTTTCAGTTAAGTACGCCTATATGTATATGTCCGGTCGGAAACATCGCTTTTCGCCCGTCATGAACGGGAATTTCTAATTTCTTTCGGCCATCTTAAAGCGAAATGCCAGCCTCTTTGGAAAATTTGCATATGATAAGCAAATCCTATGTATACTATGCTAATTTTGCGCGATTGCCGTGGACGATCGCGCAAAATTAGCATAGGATACATAGGATTTGCTTATCATATGCAAATTTTCCAAAGGGGCTAGCATTTCGCTTTAAACTCGCCCTTAGTGTAGTCTTGTATTTATAACATTCACTGTTTTCTTCATGAATGCTGTGTATTAGACTAAGTGCCCTTGATTATGACAGTATGATAAGCACGCGACTTTTAGTTTGTGCGTTTACGCTGGGTGTTATGGGAATACCATCTGTCTGTCCGGTTGCCAAAATGTTACAGACAATATTATCTATTAACATCTGGTTATCTTTGTCTCCCCAATTTATCTGTCTCTTTTCAGGAAGAAACCCCACAAGGATTCTTTGAAGACCACGGCCTCGGCTAATATATAATTGGTTGGTGATTAGAAACATAATCTTTCACTCTTAGTTAATCATTTGGGTAATTATTTCCTTAATTAAATTATTGATCAATTGATAAACATGTTGTGGTTATATGCTTAGAAAATCACCTTTCATATTCATCTTGCTTTATTGTGCTTATTAGGGTTTATAGTGACTGTGATTAAGTTAAGTCCTTGTGTAGTTACTAAAGTTACCCATCTGTGATGTTCTGGTTGTTTTATTATGATTCCTTCTATGAGCTAAATTTTCAACATGTGTACATAAAAATAAATATTTATTTGCCGGGATTTCGAAAAAGTGATTGTGAAGTATGTGATGCAATAAGCCAGTTGGTAAGGAGCACTTATGAATAATCATATAACATATGGAGGGGTGTTTAATGGGCTAGGCTAGACAATTAACAGTTGGTAGTCTAGTAGGTTGCGTATTGTGCATAATGTCATAATGAAGCCAAGATACTGTATTTTTGGGCATCACATGGACGTTTTGAAGCTTGCAAAACTTGGAGGCTTCACTTTTCGGTATATTGGCTTTTGTAGTTGCGGAGATATGTAAGGTCTATATTTTTTAAAGAGCTAACAAGATTGATGCTGATTTAAAGCGGTATTGTACGTGGTTTGTGAAACTTAGTTGCACCCCCGGTGCGGTATGTATATGTTAGATGTGCCCTTCTATCTCAGACGAGCACATATAATCGGCATGTAATACATGGACATGGGAATGCAGTTATACGAGAATAAGCTTCAAAAACCAGTTGTTATAACGCTTTAAAACGCATGTGAAGGTCTCCAGTCGACTCCGTCGTCTAGGTTCGGCATAGTTGATCCACCACAGAAAGTCAGAGGGTTGAGAACATCGGAAGTGTCGAAGGTGAACTAAATTTTAATAGCCTCTATATTACTGTAATTTTGTATACTGCAGCGTGAATTTTCCCAATAAGACGCTATTATGGTGTAATTCCGCGGAGTTCAGCGCGAACTAGACCATGAGGCTAAGGATTAGGTTTTCGGCTGGAGAAACGGAAACCAAATACTTGCAAAAAAGTGCCTATCTCTGCCGCCAGGTAACTGTAGGTTTGTGCATTAGATCCTTTTACATATAGTAAGAGATTTTGGAAAGTAGGCGCTTTGTGTGCTATGAGCTATACCCTGGATGCGAGGTTTATGTGTGGTAACGTGGATTATTCAATGAAATTACCCCTCCGTCGAGTTTGGTTGAAGTAAAAGCTTGGGCGCATGCGGGAGGATAGTTCGAAGAGGCGTGCTGCTTCACTTCTCGCAGGGAACCGCTGGAAATAAAGTTTATAATAGTTTGTAAGTGCGTAGCGGTAACATATTGGGGTTTCTTTCAGAGGTTATCTTGTAGAGCACATCGACAAGTTCAATAATAAGGGTTTACAGTGTGAAAAATAGTAAAAAGGAACATGCAATGAACGGAAAGAAACTGATACCCATACATAGAGTGGAGAATTCAAGTCCTCACTACCTTGATGTTAAGTAGGACGAAGATACCTAAGCTGTGTGGATAATCCCCTGGCGAACCGACTCATACACATGACTCCAAGTGCGTCGGTGATGAAGAGAACTGAACAATATGTAGTTATTTGTATCTGTGAGAATTCTAACCATACGTACGTCAGAGTAGTTGCGAGATCGTTTTGTCTGGCTGTCTACATCGAAATAAAGCTGTACGGTTTTGGAAGCACATGATGGTGCACAATTTGCATACAATACACAATACATGGTAGGATGGGAGTGCAGCTGCAGCTGCTGTGCATCGTAATGGTACACATTGCAGACAATCACATTGAAATGCGGTTGTGCTGTACTGGTACTGTTAATCATACTTTTAAGCCACGTGTCATAACGCTTTATGCTTCCTACCTGCTCCTTTCTTGGTATCGGAGCGAACACGCAGAACTCCTCGAAGTTCGGAAGCCAACTGTTCAACTTCTGATAATTTGTCGTAGTGACGATTGCCGTTGACTTTCAATTGGCTGAAGGAATATATGAGTCTCAGTTAATACTTTACTTTCCTCGGTTGCGTATCACAGTAAACTCATACTTGGGCAACAAAACAGTGATAAAGTTGACATCTCTCAACGTAAGCAAGAACGGTGAGATCATATGAAGGTACGGTACATTAGTAGGGAAGAGAAGTTTGCCTCTTGTACACCCTCGCTACATCAAGCAAGGGAACATCTTGACAATATTCCACAGTATCATATTATCACGCAAAAAAACTGTATTCTGAAATACTGTACCGATATTCCATGTCAATCTTGTATCCGAGTCTTATTAGTGTTTGAGCATCGAACCAGTGTCCTGCGGAATTCTTTTCCGTAGAAAGGAGAGGCTCAACCCGGATCGTGGGGCTTGACGACTTTCTGGAGCATTATATATGAATGATTAGGTAGAACATTGATTAATTATATATGAAACGATAATTAAGAGAATATATATATATATACCCTTGACTTATCCGCGACACAAATTGTACTATAAATCTCCACCAAGACAGCGATGCTTACCCATAGTAGGATTGTATGGAACGCGCAGTCTGCAGGCATGCCAACGTAGGCGCACAATAGATTACCGAGGGAACTACCTGCTTCTCAGAACAGTGCCTAGCCAACAGTTGAGACGTGATGAGACCGAACTGAAATTAAGATATTTTAGTAGTGTTGTAAACACCATACACACGTTTATAGTAAAATCCTATAGCTACGTATGTGTTCAACGAGTTGCGTTGAGAAATTGCGCTTCACACACAGTATTCAATGGCAAGTGTCAAATGCTATACATGTTTTGTATGCAATATCGTAATATGTGCTCTTATATGTGGGGAACTGTTTTTGTTTTTTTTACATGATTCGAGATGCTCTGAGTACAGTAGTCCCCATTTTCTTTGCCTTGGAAGCTGAAAGCTTACCTCGCTCACTGGTGGATCAACAGAGTAAGATTCCTTCATATTGGCCCGTCTGGGAAGAGACCACGGGACGTTCTGCAGTAAATTATTTTATTACTTAAGATGACGACCGTCCAAAGCCTACCAAATATCAAAACTCGTATGTTTCGGGTCGAAGCGGGCTTTATATAGTCTCACAATGATCTGACTTGAAAATTTTTATATATACTTCTAAAAATTGTATATTACATCCAAAGTATGAAACGTATTGGTCCACGCAAATGAAGCTGATTTCCTTTAGTATACAGAGTATCATGCTCCAACTGTTTTAAAATAAATTATACCGTACCAAATCAAATGGATAGTAGTAATGGTCGTCCAGTCGACTTCTCTCAACCCAATCGGGGAATACATCGGCAATTGTCTCGGCGTGCCGCATGATAATTACCTCATTGCCTAAAGAATTAAAAGAGTTTCAGGCTACTATTATCTGGTCTATGGGTTCGATAGTGAAGCGGTAACGGCGTCCCAGGTTTTTCGAGAGGCTTACAGATCATAGTCAACGTGAATGTCCGAGTCTTCGCCGCTCACAAAAAGAGGGTCCACCGCAGGGGAACGGCGCACCCCCCTAGGTGCGCCTCAGCGCGCCAACTCGAATTGAACACCTGTCGCGCACCCCCGCACACGCATCCCTGTGCGGGCCATCTTCTTGCGGCACAATTTTTTTCCTCTATGCAAATCATTTGTAATGGATTCCCTACCAGTTCCAAGTTGTTCAATTCCCATACACTTATACATTCCGATAATTTTGTCCTGGGTGTAGTTGATGGAGGAAGTGGAGTTATTCAACTGCAAGTAAAAAAAAAAAAGTGTAGAAAAGAAGTTTATATTCCTTATTTCACACGATGTGCGGTGTAGCATATATTAGCTGGATCTGCACAGCAAAATATCAGGGACGCGAGTTATTTTGTTAGTTGTATATTTAGTTATAACCTGTGGAGCAGACATCTTCGCGTGGTTGGAAAGTTGAAAATGGTTTGGTATTTTGTTGTATCGAAGTACGTAATTTGCATAATTTCTGGAAAAGGAGACTCTGGCAGAAGGGTATGAATTCTGTGACAGTAGTGAAAAATGACAATTGAAATTACGTTCATTTATTCCATCAAATTTTTTTTTTTTTTTTTTTTTTTTTTTTTTTTTTTTTTTTTTTTTTTTTTTTTTTTTTTTTTTTTTTTTTTTTTTTTTTTTTTTTTTTTTTTTTTTTTTTTTTTTGATTAATTTGTAAGTTGCTAACAGTAAGCTATGTTTGCTAGAATATAGTTTCCACATTGTGACATTGTCCTTTCCGTCCAAAAATAAAGCGCTGTGACTGTCGTTTTTTCTTCCATCGAACCATCAGATGTTTGTTGAACCATCCTTATTTAGAACTGCCTCATACTCATGCAGCATGGGTGCGTGTGCACGAAGTCTTACAATGTAAACACACAGCTCCAATGGACTTAGTGAGTAAAGGCCTGTGTGAAGTTGAAGGCCCAATCCTAAACCCAATATTTTCAACTTATCTTCAGCATTTATTTTCACTTATTCTATACTTATTCAGGGTAGTAATTAAAACTAATCGGCGATACAACAATTAAAATAGGATGGGGTTCTCCGGTTGTCTTCCTATTTTCTCCTTTATTTGTCTGGCGGAAGGTTTTCCAATGAAACACGAGGAGCTCGTGAGCGCTACACTTTGTCCGGTGGAGTATGTCTACAACAACTTTACCGAGAAATGTTACAGGGTAATCTTATTTTTATTTTTATTCAATTCTCGTTTCTTTCTCAACAACCACTATCATAATTCCATCTTCCTCAGTCAGAAGTGCTGGTGGAGCTGCGATAATCATACTGTATTACTGTATCACTGTACTACTGTATAATCGTACTGCGTAAGCTTTGGTAAACGTATTGGATTAGCAAGATTTCCCTAATTTGGTCATCATTTGAAGAACCTTTGGTTCTCTCATTTCTATTTTACAGGTCGTTACGGAGCCCGCGGAACTCAAATTCGCCCGAGAGCTCTGCTCCTCCGATCACGCTTCTATCACTGAACCTGTAGATGAAATGGAGAGATTTATGATTTTGGGTGTGAAAAATCATTCCAACTCTTACAATTAGATACTCTACATATTAAATAGACAGAAGTCTTGTCACAGTTCGTAGACCGACAGTCCGTTTTCATCATGAATTTACGAACTCTTTAATGATCCCCTAAGCTTAAAGGGAATGTCAAGCCGGTTTTGCATGTTGGGCTCAAAAAAAAAACTTGCGTTTTGAAGGTAAGGAAATTGAAAATAAAAATAAACGAAAACTTTCATGTAAGAAGAAAAACAATTTCAAACCCAAACAAAAAACTCCTTCAGTATGGGATTCGAGTCGTGTGGACAGAGCTAAGCCAAATCTCTGGCCACGGGACGCTTTGAATTACCGGCTCGCCGCAACGCACCCGTTTGCGTGCGTTGCGGCGGGTTTTGTTCACGTTTATGACAAAATCTCAAATATTTTATTCTGGCGCTATTTTTATGGGTTTACTGTATTGGTCGCCTTTCGAGATTACTTAGTCTGCGTCAGGAGATTTCTGCGCATAATCCCCCTTGACATGCCCTTTAAGCCTCTCATCTTGTCTCTACACATGAATTTATTTTAAAATGTATGGTAACTTTAGCATATGCCATCGAGAAGCTACGTCCTCGCTCTGAAACCTTTTTGTGGTGGGGATACGAACCAAGGAAATGCATGGCGTTGGATGATCTTGGAAAGGTGAAATGCGTTTTTTGGAGAAAAATTGCGTTCAATACTATAATTACCGCAGTAGTATCTAATGGATACCGTTCACGTACACGAAGCGCAACCGGAAGTCCGCATCATTCTTCAAAGTTGAAGTAGGCTGTACCCTTCGTAAATATTCAGATGATAGTTGAGTACTGTGAAATCATCAAGTATTGATTACTTGCATTGACATTCAACTCACAATGCACATGTTCCAGGTCGTCTCCGTTGATTGCCACAATAAATTACCATTTATCTGTGAACTTCAGAAAGGAATGTATATCAAAGAACAGATGAGACGAGGTTGGCACTTTTTGTTCTAAAAATTGGAAATCCCCAAATTTGACATATGGACCTGGAACTTGTCTCCTAATGCTCAGGACCTCTGCGGACGTCATAAGCAAACGTTGAAACTGTATTGTACCACCGTTGAATAAAGGTGCACGCTCTTGAAAAGTAAAAGAAATTTAATAATGTCTGTTTCAAAACCGAAATTCGCCTTGTCGAGAATGTCGAGTGGCAATTCTGCAGAAGTTGCGGACCCAGTTCATAATGGCTGTGATTTTGGTTGGAGAGAGTTTACCAGGACAAAATCTTGCTACAAGGTAAGAGGCTTGGCGTGATTTACCTTATTTCTAGTTACACAGTACTTCTTCCATAATGCACCCCAGCAATGTATATTCAAAAATTAAAATTGGTTTACACTCGACCGATTGTGCACCACAAATTGGCATATTGTTTTATCGACGCTCTAATGTTATGTTGTCAGACCTTTTACCTCGAAGACCCCATCTCCTGGTCGGACGCATCAAGAATGTGCGAGAAGTTTGCCGAGGCACAGCTAGCAAGTATATCTTCGATTGCGGAGAATAACATCATAGTCGGTAAGACCCCCTCCAACTTTGTTACATTATTCGGTTCATTATTATAGAAAATAGAAAAAGAGGTTCACTCCACAACCGCGCCCAAAAAATGGAGTAGGGAGGATGCTCAGTTGTGTTTGCGCGCGCACTGTCTTTGCCATTACTGCGTGCGAAACTAACGCGGCGCGCAAATTATGGGTTCTTGGCAAAATAAACACATTTTATTTAGATCTCGTCCGTCAATCAATTCCCTTCAAGGAAATGGCATTCATTGGCTTGAGAAGGGAACGAGGGGCAAGTTTGTCAAATTATTACATTATTTGATCGTTCGTAATACAGTGATTTATGCTAGTATTGTACAATCTTTTTTTCTTACAGTACTGAAATTAAAAAGCTCATATGGTTCAAAGTTCAAGGCCTTCTAATCGTTATTTATGGGTAGTGTCGAGTCGAGACTACAAGCTTGGATAAGCGTCGAGATGTCTAACTGATTATTAGACACATCAAACTTCGTAGCCAACACGCACTAAAATACTGTAGCTATAAGCTGCAAATCATTTTTGAAATTGTTTTATTTGTCCAATATTTTTTCAGATGTGGCGTTGGAGTGATAAGAGTCCACTCAGATTTCAATACTTTGCCCGATTACGGAGGAATAACAAAAAGAAGGGAAACTGCGCAGCCGTGAGTTTCTTTCATAAACAGAAGAAAGATTCTTTACTTGATTGGGTTTCTCCTTGGGTCGGAAACACCAAATTCATCCAGGACATCATTGGAGTGTAGGAGAAAGTTTCGTGGACGCCTTTTCCCAAGTCGAGGTGGCATCTCGGCGGGATAAGTCCGCGAGTTTTGCATGATATTGAGTCTTACAGTAGTTCCTGACGATCTCTGCATCCTGCGCAAGTAAATTTACTAAATTATTCCAGTGGGTCGAACCCTTGAACTAATATTCGGTAAAAAATCTACTTTCAGATCCTATCAGTTCAATCATCCACGAGAAAACCTTTATCCGAGTTCTACAGTAAATGGTTTCCCGTTCCTTGCACCGAATCTAGGATTAAGGCATTTGTATGTGAAAAGAAATATGATTAGTTCATAAAATAGTACTCGTTTAGAAACTCTTTTAGAGACCATTGTCAATCACTGTCTTTCGAGGACTAATTTCATTGAATGCAATACATCTGTTTCTTCTTCTATCATCGTCTAAAGTGGGATCTAGTGCTGTGTTGTTGTGAATACACATATCGTGCGTTCATTTCTTGTAATGCTATCATATAGTTCTTTCTTTTCACTATACGATAAGCACAGTGATAAATTGGCATCAATTTCAATTCTTACATACACAGGAAACACAGAGGCAAAAATAAAGAAGTACAACGATGAACCCGTTTATTAAAACTATACTGGCCTTTCGAAAACAAATAGTATATTCGAGTAAACATAAAACTGTCACAACAATACATGGGCCCCATGCCATGCTGTCAATCAACAAAAATAGTTGAAGCTATATAGCTCCTTAGTGTACGGTACTAACACACGCAATACTACATATATACAATTATGGGGAATAAAAATATCACTGAGTAAAATGACATATGCTCTTGGTGTAAAATACATCAATTATTCAATTAAAAACTACACAAAAATACATCACAGCTCAAGTTAAAAACTGAGCTCAAACACATGAAACAAACGTAAAATGCTGAGAGCGGGGTTCCAAGCGAAATATTCCAGGCACGCGTATTGGGGGTTGATAACCCATGGTTATCAAAAAAAACAAAGAAAAATATAAATATACCAGTAAGTGTTCTGTAGTAAGTCTGTAGTATCACACAGGCAGTGTGTCACGTTGTCAGGAACGACGACTTTTGTTGCGTGCTTCATGGAAACTGCTTCTTGGAAGCACAATTATGCATTGTGGCAGCAAATGGTAGAATGAGTGAATATATAAGAAGAAATAAACTGAAATGCAAGAGGAGAAAGAGTAACCCGAGGAAGGAGAGTGGAAGACACATAGGCGATGAGTGAGATACAAGTGAAAAGGAGAGACGGAGAGAGCAAGAAGAAAAGGCAATAGGGAACTATGTACGAGGTTTCAAAGTCAGGAAATATGCTAATTTTTTTCAAATTTGTGTAGTGTAATATCCTAGTGAGGTATTTGAAGTGTGTACTGCTACGCTATGCGGAGTATTCGTTTTTTTCGCGAGACTAGTTTGTTCAAAAGGTGTGACACGTGGTTTTCGAAACGTTGCTGTACTACTGCATTTCCATTGTATGCAAATTTGTGTGCCCATCTACACCGGAAGGGTACATAGGTCGATATAGTACATGAGGATACAAAATAAGTTCCAAAACCACGTGTCATAATGCTTGAAACTCGTAAACATTGATGTACCTATTGTAGAGCAGCGAGGTACGAGGTACTAAAAAGTTAGAAGATTCCAAAATGTTCAAACAAGCTGCAGGAGCTTGCGCTCTCCAATTTCTGGTGCACTGCGCAAAACCGTCGGACGAATCGCATCAATTCGGGATTGCACGGTGAGCTAAATTATACAGATTTATACAAAAATACTAAACAAAATCCGTTTTTCAGTATCCACATCGTGACATATCCGAGAAATATGCCATACGTAATGTTCCATAAAACTATTGTATGGAATGCTGTTCAGAAACCGTGAAACTGCATTCAACGCTTTCCTAACTCTGAAAAATGCAAAGCAGTGTGCCTTTCGGTGAGAAAATAACAAATACATACCTGTTCGTCTGCCTCGGGCACTACACTGAGTTTCTTCTCGGATGCACGACGAGAGGAATTCAATTGGAGGTAAACGGACGAAACACCTGAAAGAAAAAAATACGCTATACGCACGAGTGTCTGTAAATCCCGCCAGTTTTCAGTATAATAATTATTAATCGTTGGCACTAAAAGCGTGGCACGAAACCATGAGGGAGTTTTTACGACGCACGTGTCCTTGATCCATTTTTTTAGGATTGTTCTCTAGATTTATTTAAATCAATGAAATGTTTTCGATATGCTGAGTGTTGAGGTTGAGGCTAAGTACCAGAATGCCACTAATTAGAGATTGTTCTGAATAATATAAATTGGCTCAATAAAAGAAATACAAATACTTACTCTTCACCATTTCGCAATCGTCTTCTGAAATCAATTCCTTTGATTCGTGATTGGAGGAATAGGCGGAGTCGGATCTGAATTGACTATCGATAAATATACAGTTCTCGGACTTGTAACTCGCAACGCAACCTGGGTATTCCACAATAATCCAGTGCTTCTAGGAGTCAGGAAGAGCAACTACAGAAAACTACAGTAATTAAACATATTAGTATAAAACAAAGGAAGGGCAACTACGGAAAACTACAGTAATAAAATATTAATATAAAATCAAGAGGAAGCATCTTACTTGGTTCCGGAAATGAGGGAGACCATCGTGTCTGGGCATGTGGCCATGGACACTAACCACGCGAAGAACATCAGACAGCATAGGACGACTATTATGATTATAGCGAGGAGTTCATTCATTTTCTGAAATGTGAAATTTTAAAAGTAATAATAATCTTTATTGACCGCTGCAGAGAATGCAAGCAATGTGAAAAGGCTTGTAAAAGACCAAAAGGAACAAGATGTCAGTGCAGTAAGAAGGAAATAGTTTTTGAAAGGTATGTTAGAGTAATGAATAAAACCCCAAGGTATGGCACATAGGCTACCGTAATAATGATCGTCGTGCACTAAAACAGCAAATTTACAAAGTGGAGAAAAACTAGATCCCTGCAATTAATAGAGTATGAAGTAAAAAGAAATACGTTTTAGCAAGACGAGTTGCTAAATGTGATTATTTGATGTATTGTTCGTGATTAACCACTAATCTCTGAATTAACAATAATAGAACGAGTTTGTAGAGAAAACCCGAAAACACACTAAACAATAGGAAATAGGAATCTAATGCAAAATTTGCAGCGGCGCGAGAATGCTATTTGCAAATGTTTGTATGTATAAGAAAGGCCGAAAATCTTGAGTGTGGCACGTCAATGGTAATTCAAACGTCAATTGCGAGAACAAGTCGTTTTTCATTTTGTATGGGGTAACTGGCTGAACTACTCCAGAATACTTTGTTACCGAACTGAAAACATATATTCATTTTCCATTACTTATTCATTTTCTATTAGCTTTACATATGTCCTCGTTGTGAAAATGCTGTTTGTTTATGTCCACTATGAGTTGTTTCGCCGTCGCTCGTTGTGGGTGAGGCGCTTTTTCAAAAATCCAAATAAGCTCTAATAAACATAAATTAAACATCGAGACTTGGAAAAATGGAGCAATCACAATGAAGGATTTTAGTCTTAGTCATCAGTTTATGGGAACTCCCCTAAGAGAAAAACTATCATCGAAATCGTTGCACAATGTTACGTATATCTATAGTCTGTTGAAGTAAACCAATTAATCAAAGATCAAGGACGAATAAAGAGATCAGAGTCCAATACACAATGCAATAAATAAACAAGTGGGGGAAAATACCGGAAAAGGAAAAACTCAAAAAAGTAATCGGAGATCATCAGAGTGTACCCACTACCCACTAGCCACAGCCAAAACAATTTTAAAGCGAATGGCACCTCTCTGCATGATGGGCACATAATGGAACATTTGAAAATAATTCATGGGAATGCAGTTCTCATTAAGCATGATATTAATGGAAACGCAGTTCTCATTGAGCACAGACGTACAACTAAACCGCTTCAATATAACTTCTATACGATACATATAAGCATGAACAAGAAATAAGTTTAGTATCTGTTGCTGATCTCAAAATAGCTTCTAAATCAATATCGTAGGGTTCTCGCGGATCATGTACTTTGTCCTAGGATAACATGAGAGATAAAAAGTGTGTATGCCCTGTGTCCCTGTTCTATGTCCTAGGTCCAAGTCCTAGGACCAAATGGCCAATTTGACCAAAGACCCGAAGAAACACTAGTTCAGTCAGCTGTTGATTGGCAAGGAAATAAGGAAATCTTGCGGCGTCACGAAAGTTATACGCTTTATTTTTAAACCAGGACAAGATAATTAGTTCTATTTAAATTGTTAAACCTGCAAATTCCTGACATTAGTTATTTTATTCTGAGCGAACCCCATGTGTGTGTGCGTATCTAATAAGATAAACCTGGCAATTAGAGGGCTAATAAGATAAACCTGGCAATTAAAGGGCACATGCATTAGGTGTAAACAAAGGGATTTCGTAAACTATAAAATCCTACTATTGGAGAGCCCACACAATTACCTTCCAAAGATATTTCGTCAATTACAAAGTCAAGAAAGGGTGGAAATACCAACTTAACAAAAAAAAATATTTCTTGATTTTTGTACACTGAAATTGTCGAAGCACTACTCCCACTCAGGCCCTTCATTTCATTGAAAGCAAGTTTGGAGATAAGAAGCAGACAACACTGGTAGAACACATGCCTAACACATTGTGTAGTATACAACTGATAAAGCTAGGAGTAGTTTTGCATATCACATCCTTTCAGCTGGTAATCAAAATCAAAATAAAGGGTCGCTTATTGAGAGTATCACAATCATTAAAAAAACATTTTCAAATATAACCACTGCTCATAAACATTGTATATAAGTAGTATAAAGGAAGGCAGCACTTCCACAAACGTTACCACAAAAATTACAAAATGTGTGTGGTTGACAGCCTAGTCAAGAAATTGTAAGTGAGATGCTGACTAGAGGATGACTAACGATAAGAAATACTCAGTGAGGATGAAAATAGACTGTTTTCCACAATAAAGAGGAGTCAAGTTTCAGGCGTCTCTTGACAAATAATCCTAGCAACCCATGTCATAGAATAGACCACAGACTCATTTGACAATGATTCAAAACTAAAATACATATATTTACGTAAGGATCCTTATATATAAGCCCCTTTGAAACGAGCTTGCGGTGAATTATCATGTTTACTTCGAACACCGCTTTATTGTTAGGTAGCTAAAGAAAGTTGACATCAAAATTCAGTAACGGATAAATTGCTCATACAGGCTGGTCAATTTACCACTCCAGCCTGTATGAGCAATTTTTACCACTGATAGTCTGGTGTTAATGAGATCACGGGTTTTTTTGTCTAAATACATAGAACAAGGAGAATTTCTTGTGTTTCATTGTGCTTTTTAGTGTTTGATCCCGTCTACAGGAGCAAGGCTATCAAACGTTCCGGGTACTTAGACTCTTAGACAACAACTGCCATTATATCATGGACTTCTTTCTCGCAAATAATTGAAAGTGGCAACGCTGAGCATATTCAAGCTATATTGATTTACCCTGACACGACTATTTTCGTAAAATGTTCCGATCCGAGAATCATAGAAAAATGCAAGAAAATAATATGTGAACTGTACGACAGGTTGGTTCCGTCAATTGCATTATAAACCCAGGCAAATTAGACTAAATATAGTTCTTTTTGAAAATAGTCACAAGGGCGAGGTTGCTTCTTATCTAAAGTCTGGTACACGGCGGATTAAAGTATTAAAGTAATAATCGCCTTCAATCGGTGTAATTTTCCGGGAAAATCTAGAATTCTGGCGTTCCTCGTGGTCAGTTGAAAATCAGAGCCCAATTTCTGCGTATGTATAAACATAAACAGGTAAATTGACCAGCCATCAGTAGTTAACTGAACCCTGTGATCCAGTGTCTAATAGACCTGTGGTAACTCGTTTTGGTTTAGGAAAATCCGTATACTTTTGATTTCGTTGAGCACTGGTGGCTCGGTCGATTACACACTATACAAGTAAAGCATCACTATTAACGGAAACATATAAGAAAAATGGTGTGTAAAAGCCTTCGTAAGCAGGAACGTGTAAGTCCACAAAATATAACTACACACAATCATGCTGGGAAGGTCAAAATCCAATTTTTTTCCCATCAGACACTAAGTGCAACAATGACCACAAAACGCAGATAAGGCTTCATTTTTTTCTTGAAATCTCGGAATTACTAGGGTTTCTTGTTTTATTGTTCCTTGATAAGAATCTTCCAAAAAATACGCTGAACACGTGACAGTTGCAAACTGACATTGATCTTAGAAATTCGCATCACGGAAGTGGTTTTAAAGCGAAATAACGGCCGGTTTTTGAAACACATCGAATTCACCAGCATTCTCATGCAGCTTATGCAAATAAACATGAATTAGAATAAAAAATCGAGTAAATTAGCATAAATACGTAAAAATCAGTTGTCCACGATACGTTTCAAAAACCGGCCGGTATCCTGAGAGTATATCTCATGCGGTGCTGGTACATAGAGTTTGGTAATTCAAAAAAATTATGGTAAATGAAGATATTATTTTTTTTACATACCAAACACAAAATGACGGAAAAATATGTTTTAAAATAAACCACAGTGACAAGATGTATGTTGCGGATGTATCAAAGTTATGTGTAAACAAATCTATAGCTTGAAAAAACACACCACACATCGAAGAAATCGTACAGCTAAACTAGGTCAACCCGCCATAAAACTAAACTTTTTCAGTTTTTTTTAATCATTAGTTTTGGCGATCACAATCTATTTATCACTGTGCTACCGAGTGGGACAGTTTTATCAAAACACTTATCATAAATGAAGAAAACACGGCCAACAACCAAAACAGTATCGCTGCACGTGCACAAACTTTTGGGGTTGACGTTTTTTACAATTAGACCAAACATGTAACCAATTGTGCGGTGGCTCCGGAATTTTAAATATTTACGAGGATTCGTTAAAGCGGTATGGCATGTGGTTTTGAAACCTTGTACAGCACATTCAAATCGGCTCCATTCTGTGTCGGAAATGCTCTCTCAGATATTTGCTAATACTTGGGAATACAAATCTTCAGCATGAGTTTAAAAACCACGTGTTATACCGCTTGACCCCTAAGGCATTCTAATAATTATGGGGATGAATTCTGGATGTGAAATATTCTCCCGATGTTTGGTGGACTAATGAAAGAAGTTAGTAAACAAAGCTTTATTCTCAGCAGAAACGATATATTTGAAATTCCAAATCTTTGCAAGGATTCAGTACAACAACCCAGGTCTTTGAAGGACAATACGGATATTTTAGAAAATAGTCTATAAAAATGAAATGATTCCCTCGATGTTTGGTTTTGCAATAATGAAAAAGTTAGTAAACAAAGCTCTGTTTTCAGCAGAAAAGGAATATTTTGACCTCGGCTCACATCTCAGATTGGGGCGGTTGATAATAATTTCGCGGCCGACTGCGGTATGCTATATGAAAAACAAGCGAGAAAACTGCCTCTTTGATAATAATCACATGAGCAGGCGTGAACCTTTCGTGGAAAAAGAGAGAAACGGCGTGAAGGAAGCGATGTATGGTTTCTATTCAAACACTGATACGGTACAAGCATACTCATAATTCAGAAAATATAAGGATCTCGAAGGTAGCATAGAGGTTCAGAAAGGGTCTAGAAATGTAGAAATCGTCATGTGCAAGTAGTTCAAGCCCAATTTAAAGCGGTATGGGACATGGATTTAGCAAGTGCGCTGGACAAATGTGCCCAAATCATCATCTTCGCGCATGTAGTACAGGCCCGGTTGCAAGGGGTATAACGCGTTCTTTTTGAAATGATCTTTGTATTCCAATTCAAGGCGAGGATAGTAGTATCAAGTTAAACAAATAAAAGCCACTAAAAACTAAAGCATATAAAAATAACAAAACAAAATGGGAATTAGTACCTAGCCCTAATGTGCGCATGACATGCCTTTCGAACAATAGTATGAGAAGAATAATTCGTAAACTTCTTTTCTGACCTTCAAAAACTCGACTTTTAAGGTGCACGATATCAGTTCCGGTTGTCGCGAGGAATTATTCTCAAATAAATTACCCAGAACCCAAAATACACTGAATCGATTACGAAAATAAACCTAAAAGCGGAAATTTGATTCCAAATGTTGACCCGCCACGGGCGTATTGGTGGAAGACTTGTGGTATTTCCTAAATGACTCTTTACCTTGAATACCCTCTGAACTGAAGTCCGCTATATCAGCAGGTCGCGTATTCCAAAAGGTGTTCATGATGAAAAACTACGACAAAGTCCTAAATTAAATGACAAACTCTTTTTCCGACGATAAACTATAGATTAGTTTAGTTCTGCAATAAGAACATGAGGTTCCACATGGGGAACATTTTCCTTTCGCCGCTGCTTTGTGTATCTTAGATTGCGATCACTTTCGTGTTGCTGTTCAACTTGAAATAACGTGTCATTAATTATACGGAGTAGATTCGGAAACTGGCTGCAGAATTAATAGTTCCACAGCGATTTCACGCTTGTATAGGACAGAAATACAGAAAAATGCCTAAGGAGAGAGATGGAGAATAGGCGGAGATAGAAAGAGGGAGAGAGAGAGAGAGAGATAGAGAGAGAGAGAGGGAGAGAGAGAGGGAGAGAGAAAGAAACGTATCGGTAACCAAAGCCACTTTCAACGGAAACAGCCGACATAAAAAGTATCGTGAAAAAACTTGAACGCGAAAGGTCCACAATGCTGAAAAGCTAACTCTGCACATAAACAAGGCACGTGCATTTGACCAATAGGCCAAAGTGCCAGGCATGTGCGTTTATTTACGACGATTTCATAAACAAAAGTTATCACTCACTTTGTCGACCTGTGATCGATATGAGACGCAGTTGACCCAAGGTTAAGTTGGTGTACCTATAGCTAAAGAATTGGTAACGATCACTTTGGGAAACTGTTTGATTACATCGATAGCGATGGCTGCTACGGGCGCTACGGCACATCAGTAGATATTGAATTCGTTCGGTAACGCTGATATGGATACACTACCGGAGACGAAGTTCGATTTTTTTCTACCGCATAATTTTAATATGGTTTCAGTGAATCAATAAATATTGTGAATATTTATAAGTAAAGGTTTTTTTTCACTCGGGTTTTTCTGTATTTCCTTCCAATCCATGCTCGATTTTTCTTTTTCTTTCCATATTTTAGTCGGAAAGCTTTCAAAACAACATTGAATGTAATTGAAAGTGACAAGTTAGAACGCAATTGTGAGCTGTGCGAATTAAATTAGAACTTGTTCCAAGACCAATTGTGATAGAATCAACAAACAGTAAAGCAAACAGCAAACTTTAATAGAACGAGAATCGAAGTACTCTGTACATAAGTTTTTTATGGAATATCTTCTGACACATCATAAGTTATGCATGCATAATAATACTGATCATGCTATGCATTTCTACAAGTCACCGACAGATCTTTGAAAAAAATTTGAAATAAACATATCATGTGAATTACGAGGTAGGGTATTTTTGGAAAGTTTTGTTATGATGATATCCTGCTATATTCGAAGATCTTTCGTTTCAAAGCACGAAAATAAACGAAAATTTGAGAAAAAAATGTGAAATTGATAAATCTTTGGACAGGAAACGAACGCGGGACGTGTTTACAAGCGGAAGCGACACAAATAGCACAGACTCATGTCGTTGACGATGGCGTAAGAAATGTACGCAGATTATAAGTCTGTGTGACATAATGAGTACGTTGCCTTTCAATCAATCAAATATTTTCCTAATTTCCTAATTACCGTGTACACTTATCAGTTGACAAACATGGTTCATTCTCCTGATGTTCTGATATACACAGTAACGTTGGGCCGGTAATACTAATATGCCTGGCAAGTAAAATTAATGAGGCAAACTAAAACCAACGCTTAACTAAGCTGCCCACCAGCCACGTGCACGTCATGTGTTCATTCTTATCCAAACTTTGTACACGCAAAGAAAATGAATGTATCCGAGTTCCAAATGTTGGAAAAATGACTTCTACCTTATGTCATTAATCATTAAGAGAATGACATTCCTGCAAAGAGCTCAAAAAAATGCTCTACCAAGCTCTGAGCCGAGGGTACAGACCCCAGACGAGTTCATCTAGAGTTCGTAGTCAGTTCGTTGAGTGCAGCACTAGATTAGATCTTGGTGAAACAATTTGCGATCCATACTTTTCAGTGGGAGAAACATTTGTGTGTCCGTTATTGGCATATTGTATGTCAATTTGAACCAAATGGTTTTGAAACCGATGCACGATGCCGAACACTTAGTAGTTAGTAGTATATAAACAAATGTTCCATTGTGTGCTAAAAATGCCAAGACGAGCACAGAAATTTGCATAGAATACACATGTTATCAATTGTTGGCGAGAGGAACGTACAACGTACAAGCGAATATATTTAGCATTAGCAATTAGTGAGCTTATCTCTAACAATACGATATTCATTGTTCGTGGTATTATTTGCTTCATTATCCGGAAATCCCAACAATAAATGGGGGGAGAATAGGAAAGCTGTACAAACAAAACCCAAAATAATTGCCAACACGATACGATACGTCCGTACTTACACTACATTCATTATATTTCACGGATTACATGCAATAAATCTTCGTAATTATGCTGATTGTTTTATTTCTTATTATTATTATTATTATTATTATTATTATTATTTTATTATTATTATCATAGGGAAAAATTTCCATAAAAAATATTCCCGAAAGTAAATTAAGAAAACCTTGGGCAGCTTGAATAAAATTGAAAGTTTTGTAAAATATCTGGTGGTTTGAGGTTTGAACCGAACAATACTCCTCACAAATGCGAATGACAAAAAACGCGTGTTAGAAGGCATGTAAAGTATATAATTCTAAACTCGGAAAATATTTTACCCAAAAAAAACTCATATTGTTTCTTGTTTATCAGTTCATCATGCATAAAATACACACTATTATATTGTAAGCAAAGACACCGAACTATGTTTTTTTTTGTCTTCTTGACGTAATTCAGGACATAAAATTCCCCCAAATTACTACGGAACAAATCGCCACATTTTATTTGATGGGGGAAAAAAGAACGGTTATCACTACGCAAGAACTGAAAAGAAGAAAATATAAATCTTGGATACATATTTGGAAAATGAATGTATAAATTAAAACACTCGTTTTGAGAAGCATGTGCATGGGATGGCCATATGAAGCCATGGAGATAGCATATTTAACTATTGGAAAACTTCTAAAATACCACCGACAAAATAAGCTTTCCAGTGTTATAATAAAACAATAAAAAGCCATAAGACCGGAAGTAATAAGGCCTTGAAGGATGAGTCTTTGGCTAGTTGTGGGTGGTTAGAGAATGGGTGTTTCCCTTGGTGTCTTGCTTGAGGTAGAGCGGATCGATTGGGAAAAAGAAGCAAGGCCAGTTTGAGAGGGAAAGCCCCACACTCTCGAAGAATGACCACAGTAGCCAGGCATTCCCAGGCAATATTTTCCCACTTAGCTTTACCCAAAGGTTTATGTACAGCAGGGAACTTACACTAGTAACAGTCTCCCAAAACTTGAGCTTGAGCTACTCAAAAAAGAACAACAAAGAGACACAACGGCACAAATTCCGACTTGTGATTTTACGTCTAGCTGAACACCAAATTAGCAGGACTTTCGCGTAACCAAACTAATGAGTCGCACACGTTGCTGTTTATGTTAGAAAGTAAACAGTATCAATGTATTCATTGTATACCTACATACTATAACCTTAGTAAAACTGTTGGAATAAAGAGTTTTACCGTCAAGGAAAAAAACGACATCAAAAGCAAAAACACAGTCAGCCGCCTCTATCGTCTCTAATCACTTTCGCAAACAAAAGCTTCTTCTAATGCGCAAGTTATTCGATTCACGTGAATTCTGTCCATTAGCAAATATTTGCTCGGAGATCTGTAGACGTGCCGGCACCTTTAGTCGCGTCGATGGGAAATAGTATGATTCAACGCGGAAACCAACCTAAAACGGTATAACAGCCGGTTTTCAAAAATGTACTATGTACTCCCATGTAATGTATGAGTCCGTCATAGTTTTCAAGGTCCGTCCGTTCTATCGCTTTAACTTAATTGCTAGTTACAATTTACGAGATCCTATTCGAAAGACCAATACAGTATATATTACTATGTTATTAGTTAACGTCCAATTAAAGTCAGTAACGCAGTCGAATTATACTATTGAACATCGATGCAACTGCTAGAGTACGGACGGACTGGCAGTTTTCAAACAGGCTATGCAGCAAAGATGGCACACCATTGGCGTGTTTTTGGAAGGATGCACCACGTTTGCGCCACCTGTGCGCCGAAAGTGCGCCAGACAATACACTTAGCGCACCACGGTAAGGCAAGAAATTGCATCCGCACCCTTTGCAAACTATCTTCTTTTTTTTACCTTTTTTGAAGAAATTGCAGTAATTATGCAGAAAATAAGAAAGAAAAATAAACGCGAGCTTAGATAGGAGCGAAATATATTCGACATACTGTTGTTCCGAGCGTTTTTCTCGTCATCGCTCAAACACTGAGGGGAATCGAACCCGCGAGGCCTTAGACGCACACAGCGCTTTCACAATAAACCACAAAGGCTGGCAGGGCCCTAACGACCCGCGGGACAGGGCCCTAACGTGTTCTCATCGGAGTGCTAGCTATCCAAAATTAACGTGAGTATAGTTGAGAAGATTGAATTGTAATAATGTTTATTGTAATTCATAGATGGTTCTTGTTTATTATAAACAAGAAACATATATTCGTTAAACATCCTTGGAATTACTTCTTCACAGCGTCTTTTTTCACATCAGTCTGCTGGAATTAAAAATGATTAGTATTAATTATATAAAATGGTAGATAATTCGGTACGTAAACTACATATATTCATCGTTGTATTGGGTGTATCGGAATCGGGCTTTATGGTTTTTATTTAATAAGTTGAGCAACAGCTGTTTTTTGACACATATGCTGGAAGCTGGATTTTCAGATAGTGTATGTAAATAACTGCGGGATACTGCGCGATTTTTTATTCTAATTTTATTCATTTGCATACATCATATGGGAATGCAGTTGTCCAACATAAGTCTCAAAAACCGGCAGTTATATCGCTTTAAGCTTTAAATTTGAACCTATCCTCACCACTTCGTCGTCATCTGCCATGAGTTCTACATCGAGTGGTGGCTGACCACTTTGGGCACGCTTGAATATATCACCTTCCAGCTAAATGATATTTGTACACATTAGTACCAATACACTGATGAAACGCCATTGCGACGCCGCACACTTATGGCGGTCAAAGTCTTTCGTCTCGGCGCACCTCCTTGGGTCCGCCGCGCCAACATGGCTGACCCCCGGTTTGCGCCGTGCACCGAATAAGGGATGCGCGTCCCGACTATCTTTATCCCTTTGTTAATTTAATTGTAAATAGAGCAGTCAAAATTACCTTGTCTCTGAGGTCAGCAAACTTCTTCTTCTCCTCTGGTGTCCGTACAGGAAGTGGTTCTTCGGAAACTTCGAATTTCACATTTCCCGTACCTTTTTGTTCTTTCACGGCGGAAACCGCAGTCTAAATCGTTGTCGAGGTATTCGCAGAAAGGAAACTTATGTTTTTATAAAGCTTGCATTGGTACTTTGAATATGGATCTCAGTGAAGTTCTTGGTTCTTGTGGATGGTCTGGTGATGTGAAGAGCTAATTTGAGGTTAAAGTGTATTGAAGTGTTAGTCTAATTAGGTGAGTCACATGTTTTACTAACAATAAATTCCAAAAATCCACACCCTCAGCGACGTCTCCGACTTGACCTTCGGGCACTGATGAGTTGAAGAAGCACATTTTGCAGTAGAAACATTGGAATCGGATTTGGTGACGACTTGACGGACTGAGATCAGTTCAGCTGAAACATAGGCCAGAAACTGCAAAAAAAAAGAAGAAAGAAACAATAAACTAAACGGCAGCGTCGATGTGTGCGCAAGCGTTGCACCACACAACTGCGAGAGGCGTAAGTTGATCGTAACACACCCCCTCGCACATTAGGAAAGCGACCGTCACACCGGTGCGATGTAATCTTCTTTTACGCGACGACTGCGTAAGGTCTATCAATGGATAGAAGAGGGACGAAAGCAAACCTTTACCCGGAATAACGATATTCCTGTCCGAATTGTTCGTCGGTTGCTGTACGGCTGGATCCGAAGATACTTTTTCTAAATTTTTCTGATTTTTCTCGTGACTTTAGATGTATTTTTTGATGGTTGGGACACAAGGAAACGAAAAAATCTTACCTGGATCATCGCAGTGACATGTGCACTTCGGAACGTATGTAGGAGGCTGGGGCTCACGGACAATACCGAGGTCGCAAGTGGCGTACTGAAGCAACACATAAGATAAAAACATGCTCAAAGAAAGATGTTTAACATTGCGTGTTTCAACTTAGCAGAGGATCAAATCTTAAATCGCGAAGTTGTTGGTGAGCGAATTATCCTCATAAACACTGAAAGCAGATAGTTCAACGGTATCACGGTATCTTCCTGGCATTTGTAAAAAAGCAAAGAGTGACTGTTGTACCTACCTCGTAAGTGAAGAACAGTGACAGAAGACCGGCCGAAAGTTGTACAACCTTGATGAATCCATGGGAATTCGAAATCAAACAGTCCGTCAGTACACAGAATATGAAGAGACCTAAATTATTATATTGGAGAGTCGTGTATTAGAATATAGGGCTAAAGTTGGATTTAGACAGTCAACCCCGATTGTCGATTTTATGGTGTTAATAGAATCAGTTTTTCATGCTGAGGAAGATAAAAGCAAAGTTAAGCGTCGGTCACTAAAAATAAAAAAGTTATGATATGGTGAAATTGTTCAAATTTAGCTCTGGAAAATGAAAAATAAGGGGGCGGGGCCAAGGATTGCATTAAAATCACGTCCAAATAAGCAAATGGCAAAAAATATTGATATATTCGCATGCATATTAGAATATTCGAATTTACATATTCAGTCGCCTACTTAAATACACGTCTGGAATGGAAACGCTCGTGTGTTTGTTTTGTTTTGGCATTGCTTGTATTATTATAGGGACCATTGCAAGCGCCCGCACACACGCTGCGCGGCGGGGCCGGGCCCCGCCGCGCAGCGTGTGTGTGCGGGCGCTGCCCTTCGGGCATCGCAATGTCAGCACACTCTCTCTATCATTAGTAGCGCCCGCACACACGCTGCGCGGTGGGGCCCGGCCCCGCCGCGCATCGTGTGTGCGGGCGCTGCCCTTCGGGCAGCGCGTGTACACTTTTTTATACCAGTTGCAGCGTCCACACACACACTGCGAGGAGCCGCGCAGCGTGGGTGCGGGCGCTGACAGTTGGACAGCGCGTGTGTTGCACTCTTCTTCTATCATTAGTAGCGCAGCGGGCCTTTTCTATCTGATTGACCTAATGTCTCCTATGTTTGCGTGCAATCTCGTTTCAGTTCACTAATATGTGTAATTTACCAGTATGAAAATAGCTTTCAGATTCCCCGACAGGCGCGGACTTATCATCATGACCAAATGAAACTTCTTGACCAAGTGGGGTTCCATCAGTTCCATTCTTGACCAAGTGGGGTTCCATCAGTTCCATGTATGCCAAAAACCGTGCGTTTGCCTTCCAAGTATCAATTGCAAATTGTCTCGTGGCTGCTTGCCACGGGACAATGTTTTCGCGTGTCTGTAGATATTCTCGTGTAGTGTCAAAATACGCTAGTTTTTTCTACACTTGGAAGGAAAATCCGCCATATATGGAAACCCCATTCCATTCTTCTGACTTTGCACAGTACGAGGATCCAATAGCGAAATTTGGAGTGATTTTAATTCAATCTTAGTCCCGCCCATTTTCTACAGATTTAAAAAATTTCACTTTGTCATAACTTTTTTATTTTTAGTGACCGACGCTTCATTTTGCTTTTATCTTGCTCAGCATGAAAAACTGATTCGATTAACACCATAAAATCGACAATCGGGGTTGACTGTCTAAATCCAAATTTTTCCGAATATAGGTTTTGTGAAACTATGCGAATGTGGTCCGTTTGTAATAAATATAAAGATGGCATACATATAAAGCTGGCACTCTTCACCGCGATAGTACAGAATACCATTGTCGGTAACATAGACTTATTTTGGAATATTCCTATGAGTCCAACATCACAAAACTTTCTCATGATTGCAAAACCATAAATCCGTATAAATCTAACTGACCAATAGCTATTTTTCCCTTCATTGAGCGATTAATGTTTTCAGGAAATGGAACGCTGGAACAATTTAATTGTAATACAACGAAGGGTAAACTTCGGTTTTTACTTGTCAAACAAATGTTGGATTCTATGACCTTATGCTAATTTGAATTTGACTCTAATTCGGCTCATATTTTCCAGTAAACCTAGAAAAAATGCAATCTTCAAATCCACCTAACTTTTTTTCTATCTGTTTCCGACATTTTATTTTGTTATAACTCGAAGCAGCATGGAATTCAGATTCGAATGATGTCTTTGAATTTTGAATCGAAAAACAAACTAACAAGTAAAAACCGAAATAATTCCACAACGAATTACTAGGTATTTTCACTTTTAATTTCAACTAACTAAGAGTGACAACATCTTTTTTAGCGTTTTTTACGCTGCACAACTGCATTTTCCTGGTGCCCATCTCTACCTCTCACGCACAAAATGGGACAGACTTTGAATAAAAATATATATGATTTTCGTTTTCCAGCATACATTTCGAAACCACGCACAATACCGCCCTAATGTGCCAGAAAAAAATTTACAGTGGCGGCGGAACATTCTCCGGTGGTTCTTGATTCATGTTACACATCTGAAATGAGCATATTTCTGAACCTTGACGATTATGTTTAGTTTCTTATAATCTTACTTTCCTAACGAAGATTTATGATTCTTATAGGTATGCTATACGTTTATCTTAATTAAGTGTCTCATGTACAAACGTTACAGTTCGTTCCACAACGTACTTCAATTCGTAAGACTTAGATGTTTTCTGTATACGGTCTTTGATCAAAGCTTTTATACCCCAACTTTTTCTAATGACGGTGGGCTTGATTTGCAAGCGGCGTGAAAACCGCAGACATAACTTATAAAGCACGCATGCCTACTTTTACTTTGATCGTAATTGTCTAATTCAACTGATCGTAATTTTTCAAAAAAAAAACGGTATAAACGTCACGTTTAGTTTTATACGAGTCGAGTAGAAAGTATGAAAGTGACGATCTTTGATATTTTTGTGTTTTATACCATTTTAAAACCAATTTAGCATAGAATAATCTGATCACGACTTCACTACGTTTCATATCATAGGTATAAGTCAAGTCTCAAATATTGATCTAATCGACAGATGTCCCAAGCGCAAGAACAAATTTGAAAACAAACCAAAGAGTGCATATAACAATATCACAAGCAAACGATGGTGTCTCATTACCAATAAATGAAATATAAGTGTATGTATATTGCTCTATTGTCTGAAATTGTGCTCCCTTACCAGATACGTAGCTTCTTCGTAGTTCTATAATTAGTACCGACCTAAAAACATCCTCAAACCAAAAGTGAACTAGTACCGTGACATATATTGTCACAAATGGAAAAGCGTTTTACAAATCCTTTATTGAAGGGATCAATAATTCAATAAACCGTTGTATAAGATACCTGAGAAATACGTAAATAAAGTTAAGTAGGAAATACGTGAAATAATAACGCTACTAGCGAAGAGTGGTAAATGCGAATGGTTACTAATATATCTTTAAAATTTAATTGTGGGGCAGTGTACAATTCCACACATCTAAGTGGAAGGCTATAACTTCTACTTTTAAAGAATAGGCAAAAGGTCCTGCGCGCGAAATCAGAAGATTTATCGCTTCCTTCCGGTGTAAATGTAGTATGTGTATGGGTAGGATGAAGATGATCCAGTATTGTAACTGTAGGTGTTTGTGTACCCGTTGTCTAAATAAAATTATATTTAGTAAGTTCATAGGCCTCCTAGAATCCAAACTCAACATGTGAAGGCTGTTTAAAGTGAAAACCGGTATACATATGCGCCAACAGCAGAGCGACATGAAAACCCATCTTGTACTGTTTATAGTCTCCGAGAGTCCATCTCGTGCCACAGAATGGCAGTTCAGTGGTTGTCGCCCTCGAATATGTCATTATGTGTTGTTTTAGGGAGGTAAACTCACTATTAGTATAGCCATTGTTGTTCGATGGATAATAGTAATAAGTTGTTCCAGAAGTACCACAGTTTGTGCATCCGTTGCTATTGTAAGAAGGCGTGTAGTAGTAAGTCGTTGCTGGAACAAAGATTTGAAACTTTCAAAGTTTCGTCTTCAGCTGCAGTCTGGTTATCAACACGGTAATTATTTTATTGATTATTATAAATTAGTATGAATTATGAACACTTGTTTCGTGCCCTAGCCCTAAGCCCTAAGCTTCGGCTCACCGGCTTTTTAGCTTCCATGTTTGCGAAAAATAAGGATTGCGGGATTGCGTTGCGCTGTGAATACGTTTATGTAAAATCATCACCTGTATTCGATGTTCCGCAATTGGTGCACCCGTTCGAGTTCGAGTAGCTGTTCGTGTTGGGATAATAGTAATAATAAGTCTGAAAAGGAAAGAAAAATGTTACCGCAACAAACTTGATTAGTAAGCATAAATCAGTAAGCCGTTACTCGGCTCCATTGATCGATTGTATTGTATTGCATAGAACCATAAAATAACTCACGACGTAAGTGTGCGCTACGCCCACGAGTGCGAGAAGGAGTAGTGACCTAAAACGAAGAGTGTAACCATGAAAATGGCTAGAACCAAAAGCCATTGTGTATTGCATTACTGTTTACAAATCACAAAGTACTCTGTACTTACAATTAAATTAGCTGTGGTAAGTAGTGGAGTAAATGTTTAGGTAATATTTTTAGTATCTGAAGTTAATAGGTTACGAAACATACCTCAGCGCGAGCATTCTGTTCTCGTAAAACTGACCGCTCCAGCTAGTGAATCCTTCTTAACTTGATCCACTATTTAAGCCAACGTAGGTAAATAGATAAATAGATAAACAATTATGCGCACAAACAAGAAATAAGTGGACTTGCTTCTGCCTCTGCGTCTCTACTTACCGTACCTGTTATAGTGCCTTTCTAGTCTGAATCTCGCCTCTACAGTATACACTTTGGGTCAATTTTCGACCATTTTCTTCAACTAGACGACTATATATGAGAGGACATAAAATCTTTATCTCTTGGTCTCACAAATTCCCTTAGAATCTTTTAATATCCAAACACATCATCTATGCCTAAGTCTCTCAAACTTTCCTTAGTGTAGTTTAGTCTCTGAACATATAATCCATGTCTATGTCTCAAGTTACCGTAGTGTCTTCCAAACCTTGACGCTGAAGTACGCGTCATCAAGATAGGCAAGGTAAGGCGTGGGCCAACGCTGTTGAAATTCCAACCCCACACACTTGTGAACGTAAACCAAAGATTGTGGGCAAGGAAACCCGTTGGATTTTGGGGTTTCATTTGCTGTTATTGATTGGAGCATGATTTAATGGTAAGTTACGAAACGAAAAGTATGATCTTAAATGTTGCCCATATTGTGTTGTTCTTTTCAAAAAGGCTAAGATTTTTCTAAGCTAATCTAAATGAGTCATTCGATGTTCGCGACCGAGTAGGTCCCTTGAAACTTGTTGTCCATTCTATTCGGAATCCTTGACTTGAAGACATCCTTGATTTCACATAAGTAAACCATGAAACCATCAACAGGCAAGGAAATTATGGATCAACACTACTATCTAATATCCCCAGCCTGAAGACGTCGAACAGTTCGACATGTGTATTTTATAACACAAACTGCACGTCACATTGCTTTCTTTGATTGTCTTTGTGCGAAATAAATTATATCTGAAAGTTGCAGGCTGTTCTGTTCGGTCGTCTGTGAATAAATCATAATCCTTGATGTGAAGAAATCACTAAAATCTTGGGTGCTAAAAGATGAAAAGAAATTAAATGTGAGTCATTTATGTGATGGGTTTTGTTTATGTTTGCCTACCTACGTGCTTCAAAAGAAAGTAGTTGCGTACCCGGGTAAATCCTCCCAGAGCCACTTTTTCTATTTATTCAACAAATAATGTGGTGCTTTAAGTGCACGACAAACAAGAAACAAACCACAAAGTTGCCACTAGCCATGTCCGATTTGATATAAACACCTCGTCTCGGGCAGAGATCAGATAGATATAAAATTTTACTTTCGAGATCAAATAAGTTATACAACGATGAAAAATCAATGTAATAAAGAAAGTGGTCCCAAGTAAAAGTATGGTGTATCCAATGATGTCCTAAAAGGAATATTTCCAAAATCTTTAAAATTATTTTTTGAAGGATTTTAAATTTTTCACACTTTGGCGGTTCCTTTCTCAAATCAACGACCATTGAAAATTGAGCATAGAAAGGCTTGTCAACTCTCAACAGCCTATTTATAATGTGAATCAGTTGTTGGAATAAAAAGGGCGACGAGTGGTGGAAGGATCACTTCTATTCCATTGTGTAGAGCACTTCCTTCCGGACGGCTACGCGATCAGGGGGACTTGAATTGGAGTTTGAGATGACGACTATTTTACATTTTGCTTTTTTACTGAAATTTTCTCACAGTAGGCACTTGGATGTTTTACAATCAGTTGCTGATTCTGAAATTTTATCTTATTTGATTAGTAATGGTCAGTTATTTCTTGTAATTATTAGTAGTAAAACAGTTTGTCGAATTTTCAGAAAACTAATAATACTTTAACATACACATTTAGTTCGCAATGTATTACTTTCAACATGTAGTGATATATTTAGTGGCATAAATATCATAATTAAATGTTCGGCTCCTAATACGGGGCAGATTTTTTTCGACTCCTAAGCCTAAGCGCTAACAAAAAGATAAAGAAAAATATAAATTGCACCTCGTTTATGGACCGAAAACTGCAGAAACTTTGCAGGGGGTCTTGCAGAGCAAAACATCATGGCCAACTTGAAGCCCCCTGTTAGCCAATCTGCTCGGGAAGCCGACTCATGTAACTATACCAACGTATCTTATCTCCCCTTTATTCCTCTTTCCGGTTCATCGGGCACATTTCACAATTGGTGGGAGTGTTTGTGGGAAGATCTTCTCGCAATCAGTGCCTCCTTGGCCCCTACCGTCTTGGGTCCTAATTTGATAGAGACAATAGAAGCGGGCCCTAACGGCCTCTAAACGGGGCCGCAGAGTTACAGAGCCCCTAATCGCCTTGTTTGGCGATACTTCCGACGGTCCTCACAACGCTCTCACACTCCAGTAATATCCTTTAGGACGACCACGTTTGTGGATACGGTAGCTTGGGTATATCTTAGAATAACTTGCGCATTTTAGAAATTTAGGCGTACACTAGGTTCTGGCTGAGACTTCAGCCTAGGCTTAGACATTTATATCACTAACTGAAATTTAGTGACGTTAGGTTAGTTGTAGGTGTGGGAATAAATTGTGCTTCTTTCGGGATACGCTAATTACGCATTTTCATTTTGAACCGCACCTCGGCGCACCGTTTCTGCGGATTCGGTTGGTATAACCCGGTGTTCTTTCAATCTTAATTACGCGTCATCAATAAACTTTTATAAATTGCGGCTCCTAATATGAACTAGTTCCTATGAGTATTCCGTACTCGGACATTACCCTGAGGATGCACATAAGAATAGCATACATATCTCAGGATCTTACAGCATAAAAGAATAGAGTTTGTTTATTTGTTTGGTTGCAGATACGCGTTACGTAACTTCAGTTAGGTCTTAGTGGGTAAATGCTTGCGGTCCCCGGGTCCTTTCTCGCCTCACTTTGGGTCACTTGCAAGGAGCTCTTCAGTGGTTTCTGAAGAGCACGATTATTGGTACTTCTGACATCTTGACGTCTCTTCGTGAGTACATCAAGAGTGAATGGATCCTCCTTCACACTTCAAGTGTTATCCATCAGATCAGATCAGCCAAAGCATACCCAGACAATTATTTTCAATGCGAAGCACCCGTTTTCTATCAGACACCTTTATTTTTTAAACTTGTGGATTTTCAATTTGACTTATTTTGCCCTACTTGTTTTGATTTGACTCTAAAGCGTTTTATTACTGGATCTTGCTACTATACAGTCGTACTATTATCTTGCATATTATGGATACGGTAGCTTATGTATATCTTAGAATAACTTGAGCATTTTAGAAAACAGATTTAGGCCTTTTAATTCTTTTTGTTCTCGCCAATATATTTTTACTCACGCCATACACAATTTTTTCTCCACAGACAATGTATCCCCCTCCGAACAGCTGAAAACAGCTAAAACCTTACGTTTATACATTGGTAAGGATCCGGGTAAGTATAAATGCGCTAGAAAGTGGAAGCCGACCACAGTTCGTTTTTTACTCACAATGAGTATGAGTAGTGCTTGCCCTTGCGGAATGGTACATATAGAAACACCGCTAACTATAAGCAAGCTCGTACCGCAATAACGACTACTTTCCTCCTTTCTGAAAGGATGTAAAGCCACTTCTTTCTATATTATTTTAATTTTATGTTGCTGCCTAACATACCGTATCCTTCATAGATTCACAAATCTCCTGGGATTCCGTTGTAGGACCTTCGAAACTCTCAATCAAAAAGCTCTTGAAGTCCCAAGCATACTTGACCTCATGTCTTGATATTTTGAATTTTCTGCAAAGTTATATTTTCTACGTTTGCAACAATCACTTACTTCCTTCTAGTGAAAACAAGTCGCGATTCATGTACTCTGTATTTGGTGTAACATTGCAAAAAGCGTAACGTAGTATATCTTGTCTTATGGATTATTTATACCATAATCTTGTTGTTAGGATTATTAAACTTTCTAAGTTGTTTGAGTTTAAAGCTAATAAGTTAATAGTTCGTATGAAACGCACGTATGTTTAAAGCGAAATACCGGCCGGTTTTTGAAACACATCGAGTACCCAGCATTCTTATGCAGCTTATGCAAATGAACATAAATTAGAATAAAAATCGAGCTAAATTCGAGAAAATTAGCATAAATACGTAAGAATTCAGTTATGGGTTCCGAAAACCGGCTGGTATTTCGCTTTAAGTGACGACCACCTTCATTATTTCATTATCTTCTTTTTAGCCCAAATAATTCAGTATTCAAAAGCTTTCTCCTAAACCCCGCCCCAAATCCTATATCCACCAATCGCTGCATGGGGGCGGGGCTACATTGCTAGCTTCTTTGAATAAACGCAGACGCAGTATTTACTAAAATAACTAACAAAAGAAATTCACAATTAGCGATCCGGAATTGAAGGCTACTTACCAAGATGAAGTAAATAAAGGACTACAGCATTGTGAAGCATATGCAGGAAAATCGCATTTCCATGTTACATATGCGCACTCGTTCTGGTGGTTCCTGAATATGCATATAATACAAAGAAATACTGAACCTCAGCATACGTTTCACAAAGCAAGTTTTGATGTGGGGCTTGTTAATTGGCAAAAGTGCCGATATGCAGCGCACCATCTGTGCGGTCTGTGCCCACTTGAAATATCTCACCAAGTATAAGAGGAACAATTAGCGCTAAATAGAGGACGTTTATGATACGTCCGGAAAGGCATATTCAAGTTTGAGGGACTTTTACTTTCATTAAAGCGGTATAACAGCCGGTTCTTGAAACGTACACCAGTAATTTGGCCAACATTTGAAATAATTTCTAATAAATTTGTGAATCACTCTGCGTAATCCATATCCTCCTGACAGTTCCAGCACAATATGGAACTCAATTTGCATATAATACAAGGGATTACTGAACTCATACGCAAGATAATTTTCTTTTGCCTTCCGCGGGAGGTAGTTGAAGGCTTCGTGCATCATATTATGGTCAATGTCAGTAACCAAAACTTGCTTTAATTTTTTTTCAGAAAATGCATTCTGACGACGAGGGAAACGCTTCTTGTGCCTCGGATGAAGTTGTTGTAGACGATGATGATGTAAGCATTATTTTTGTTTCTTTAATGTTTTATTACAAAAGTCATGAACGAATAATTAGACCGTTTTAAGTAACTTAGCTAAAACAAGAAGTTCACACAATCGGTGGACATTATGTACATGCTTTGAGTCGGACATTTAGTCACTAATATAAGTAAAATAATCTTCTTGAATTTAAAGAAGGAGGAAAAAATCCACGCTTTACGTAAAAAAGGATATTTTTACAGCGAAACAACAGCAGTTTTTTGGAAAACGTGTCAAACAACTGCCTTCTCATGCATCATATGCCATATGCAAAATGAATGCAGTTACGCATCATACGTTTCAAAAACCGGCCATTATGTTGCTTTAACAATTACATTCAGATGGACGCCGACGACGAAATATGTGGAAAAGCGAGTTCATCAATCCCCAACTCAAATAGGATCGGATTTTCAGTCAAAGATCTCTTATCGCCATTTGATAGCTTGGGTAAGACAGAACTAAATATGTATTCACAGTTGACATTCATAGTCGTTGACACATCTTCATATAAAGTAGGCGAATCTCTGAGGCTTCGTCTACTCTATTCCTGAAGATCGCAGCCTTATGAGAAATTGTAAATAGTCTCGTTCAGAGATACTCATGAAGGCTTTTTTGACTAGTACTACAAAACAGCTGAGTGCTTGAAATGCACATCATAAGAATTCAAAGCTGCATGTACGTATTTTAACCATATACTACTCTACTACATTACCATGTGTTACGTACAAATTTCTGTTCCAGACTAAACAGAAAACAGAATTTTCTAAACATAACAGGCTAAACAGAATTTGCATATGCTACATGACGAGGGGCAGGGGCAAGGTTCGAAAGAAAAATTCCATCAAGTATCGCTGCCAAAAGATTTGGACTACGGTAGCCATGTCGTGCAATATGTTGTGCGTGTATTCCGGCCTTTCCTTTCTGCGTGTGAAATTGGGACCTCTCAAGTGGGCGTTGTAAGTGGTTTCCCGGAATGAATTGTTCTATGAAGAAGCACCGGGCCATTTTAAATGCTTTTCGAGTAGCTTCTCGCAGGTACTTCAGTCCCCGAGGATGAGCCCTAGCACCTCATCATGAGCCTCTAGGGTCCGCCCTCAGAGGTCTGGAGGGCCATATACGGTCCTCACTTGGCCCTTAGCTTGGCCCTTACCGGCCCTTTTACACCATCTTAACGTTTATGTTGATAGCACTCTATATCCAACTAGCACCTGTATTTGAGCACTTCTTTTGCTGAAGAGTTTTTAAAGTATTCGAATGTTTGTTGAATGGTTCAGAGTAAAGAAGTTCCGTGCACGCACAGAATAGATCTTGGTATGTGGATTAGACGACACGAAATTGAAAGTCAAAAATGGGGTAAAAGTAAGATCCAACACGTGGAACATCGAATCGATTACATTTTAAAGGGATGGGGTCACTTACGTTCATTCTGACACTGACATGAATTTTCCATTCAACAATGGTTACTAACCTATAGCGTGGGGATAAATTTATCTCCTTTGTTTTCCGAACTGACTATAAGGCTAATGAACTATTCGCCTCCAAATGGTCAACAGTTTATTTGTCTTTGGATGTCCATCCATTTTTTGAGCCTTGTGCTAAACGTGAACAACCTTTACAGTGAACTAAACGGAGTCCCTAATCAATATCAATATTCGCCTTTAGCTCGAGTCCAACAGCAGTTATTGAAGATGACCTCTTCTCCACTTGGGGAGCAAGCCCTTGGATTTGCAGGTAGGTGGCATCTTTATTAGTAAAAAGAATAAATTATAAATCCAGGATGGAATCAGTAAACAATAAATTATTCTAAAAAAATTAACGGGTCCTTGAGTTCTTGATCCAAGTTTGTTGAATATGACATTGCTAGTGTATACGTAGTTTATTGAGCACATTGTATAAAAACAGAAACGTCTTCGAAAAATTGTAGGTAATTCACCACATAGGCACCTCCTAATGGGGCATATAAAAGTTTACTCATTTGCAGTATCTGGATACCGGGCCGCAGCAGCAAATGGAGCTTTATCCGCTGCTTCTCCCTACTTTGGAGCAGCCGCGTTTCCTTCGGCATATCAATCCGATTTCTCAACGTGAGTGAAAAGTATAGCTTATGGATCTAGAACGTGAACTTCTAGTTCGTCTCAATGCCATACAAGAAAAACAATAATCGTTTACGGTTGAAGAGCGTGCTCCTTTATTAATGTGGTTCAATAAATTTGTTTAAAGCGATGTAACGACATGTTTTTGAAACGTATTTTTACAACTGCATTGCTATGTATTCATGCTAAGTGAGCTCGAAATGAGATCGATTTTGTATTCTAATCATACTCCCTTGCATAAGATGCATGGTAATAATTTTATCCAAAATCTGTTTCAAAAACCGCCTGTTATTCCGCTTTAAAGCTTGTGACTGTTATCTGAGACCCTGTGTATGTAGACGATTAGCTCCAGATGGTAATTCGATCGAGGTTTTTAGGCAAGTGATCATCAATGGAGAACCTTGCAAGCAGCTAACCGATTTTAATACTAAAACTTTTAGATACATGGCTCAGCAAAGCAATGCATGGTACGGCGGCGGAGAACACCGATTTGCACGTAAGACATACACTTTATCGTTTGTGGTTATTGTAGGGGAATTATGCGCCCTTCCCGCACAAATGGGCACATAGGCATGCTAGTCAAAACCACGTGGCATACCTCTTTAAGGGGTCAGACCCATTTCAAATGACCCCTATTTTTGATGATTCCATCTGATTATTTATGTCAAATATAGCAGATATTTTTCTAATTTTCAAGCGCAAAATTCACGCAATATTCAGCAATTCGCGCTAATTGGTCAATATGCTCTATTGGGCGTGGCAATTGCGATAATCAAATCATCAAAAAATAGGGGTCATTTGAAATGGGCCTGACCCTTTAAACTCCAATTTCAGTTGGTCTACCGTGTGGGATAGATCCGTCAAGAGCTGCCGTCCATGGAATTCAACTTCCAATGTCACAGAGGAGGAAACGACGCGTGTTATTCAGTCAAGCACAGGTACCATAAATAAAAATTGCCGTTGTTTGTAAGCTATGTGAAACTATGGCATCGTAACATAATACAGCACAACTTTGGCTGTCGTTTTTTTCAATGCCTCTCTTGACTTGTGTCGATCCGCTCTTGCATAGAAACGAGAACGACCTCACCGTCAACCTAAGAAACAGCCTAAGGAAAGCCCTAGATGGTTATTATTAAAATATTTAATTTATTCGTAACATTCAGGTCTATGAATTAGAACGGCGCTTCAAGCAAGCCAAATACCTGACGGCTCCTGAACGAGAACAATTGGCCAACAGTATTCACTTGACCCCAACACAAGTAGGTTTCAAATCAACAGTTGCAAATCTCAAACTCTTGTTTAATTACGCAATTTTGAGGTTAGCATTAATAACGAGACATCCGTGTCTACGTTGTTTGATATATTTAGGACACTTCCAAGGTCTATTTGTATGTAATCATAAAATCAAAATATAACCCCAGAATGTTTAGGTGAAGATCTGGTTTCAAAATCATCGTTACAAATGTAAACGACAAGAGAAAGAGAAGGCAATGACTGAAGGAAGACCTCCTAGGGAACAGACAGCCACGCCACAGAGTCCGCCGCCCGGTGATGAGTGGTGAGGGTTTTTTAAGTGGTATGACACGTGCTTTTGAGACGTATGCTGGGCCACGGTAACTGTGTTTCCACGCAACGAATTTTTTGCAAAAGACAAACGAACCAGTACCTGATGCGCAATCAAACAGCACATGATGTGTCCTCTCATATAATGTAAAACCTTGTAAATAAATAGTATTGGTGTTAGTATGTGGAGTATAATTACAGTTGCCAAAGCTGTACATATAGCAGCCGGGGGGTTTGAAACGTTTTTGGATCTCTTAATTTCGATTAGGCCAATGAGTTTTATTAGAACAAATATCGGAATGCAGCTGTCCGCCACACGTTTCAACAAGCGGCCGCTATGTTGCTTTGGACAATTATATTTTATTCAGCAAGCCATCCATCTCCACGTCGAAGGAAGATTTACTTTGTGAAGTTTCATCACACTCGGAGCCACTTCCCGACATTAAACCACATTTATATTCCGTATGTTTCACTGTTACAATAAGAGAGTCATGCACCAATCTGGCATCGATTCATAGAGGTGCTTTCATAGATTAGCCCAGTATTTGACAATTTTCCTCGTTAAAATATTACACATAATATTGATTTATGGCCGGCATATTCTTTTTTTAGCATAGTTAAATTCACTACTGTGTTGTACAACATATGGTTTGTGTTTTTATAAGGGTCGCAGTCACTGCTAAATTCGTAATTTTTACCTCGACCATAACTGAATGTTGAATGACTGAATCATAGTATTATCTGGAAACTTTTTTCTAAAATTCAGTGAATTCCATGTTTTCTGTGAAGAAAATCGGCACAGGTAAAACATAAACTCGTTCGCCAATTACGTAAACATCCCAAATGCTTATATGGAAAAATGGCTTTCTTCCCTCTTGTCAACTCGTCGTGTTTTGTTGTTGCATTTTTCGAACAATCACGTGCCATACCGCTTTAATGTAACGTGAACTGTAAATAATCAATCGAATTTCAGGCAAATAACGCAAGCAGTGCCATGTATGGACAACCGGCATTTCCGTTCGCTTTTCCCTCACAAGCTTATGCAACTTCGGCCGCTGCACAAAATGCATATTACAATCAAATGAGACAAGTGGGCTGGTGAAATGTAACATGAATATGTAATTCCTATAACTATCGCTTTTTTTTGTGTGAATGAGCTAAGTCATGACCCTGAAGCTTATCCACTAAAATTTGGTGCGCAGCCAAAGCATTCCCCGAAAAAATTTATATTGAGCTATTTAAAGAAATACATTTATAAAATATGTAAATATTTATAAATTTAACAAATGTGCATTTAGAAGTCTTGTGACCTGTATTTATTGTTTGCATTGCTTCTTAGTTCCATTTTATATTGATGAAGAAACATTTGTCTTTCTAACAAGCTTTGAAATAAGCACTAAATAATTGTTGCCTGTGAAATTCCTCCGAAAGTAACAAAATAAGCAAAATAAAATAAAGAGTTTTATTTTTATTTAGCAGATCATATTGTTAATATATAATAACTAAATATTTATATCCCTGCTGTGATCAGTTTGCTTCCAATTTTGGTGTTTTCATGCATAAAAATGTCGAAATTAAGGATGGAAGTTGTTATTGCTGGTATAAATGGAACTTACAAAAGGATCCTACAACATACAAAGATACACAAACAAACGTACATACAGGCAAACATTCATTCATATTTACAAACAACATGGATGTAAAACAGATACTGACTAATGCTTTAGATTAACGCTTCACAACGATGATAGGGAATAACATGTAACTAATCCTCGTCTGTTTTTAAGGCTTCAGTGAAATTTAAGAAAAGTGTAAGGCGGGAGTTGGAAGCGGAACTCGCTTGGCAATGTATGTACAAGTATAAATGAAATACTTGAGAAATACAGGATGATAGTCAAAACGTCTAACGTAACTAGGATGCTGACATTTTGCGCTGATCTCCCATTCTTGTATATCCTCAAAACTGACAAATTCACACAACTCTCTTTCCACTCATATATACTGGGAAAAACGAGGAGATTTTCTCGGATGGGGACACTTATTTGAATAATTCATAGATGAAAACGAGAGAAGAACGGCTCACCAACAACAATTATATGTATCCTAAAACACAACCATTTTTTACTAGACATTTATTCAGACAAGATTCTACAACATTACGAAGTAAAAGTACTGACAAAACTTTAGTGGTTCGCGGCGCATCCCTGGCGCGAAAATTTCGCGCGGCGAAAGTAGGCGCCAGATTGTAAGTAAAGTAAATGCTATAATTTACTAAAGTGTGCGCGGCGACTTCGCCCATTCATCGCACGCCTTAGCGAAAGGGTGCTTATAGCTCGTAAGATTCCGGCAAGTGTCTGGCGTGAGTCTGGTGAAGATTTGGCGAAGTGCGCTTTGAGCTTCGAGATGTAGCCTCACCTGATTTGTTTTCGCCGCGCGTATCAGATTTTCCGTTTCTTTACGTCAATTTAGAAGCCTGTTCATTCGCTTGTTGGAGCAAAAACGTGAATAAAACACAGCCTTTTTTTACTAGACATTGATTCCGGCAAGGTCCTCAGTCCTCAGTGTCTAAAATCCGTTTTCAAGAAGAGGATGTTACTTCGCTCTAAATTTCACTTTTATATATGGTCATTCCCAAATAAAAACATGAATACGTTGTTTGTTCTGTAATATCATTTTACAGCATTTGTTATTGTTGTTGAGCGGTCATATGCATTTCTGTCTGTTGTACATTGTAACACCATATATCATATGCATTGTAAATAGTCATTCCATCATCATAAGATGTCCATAATAATTTATCCAATGTCATGATGTATATTTTTAAAGAACAAACTATCAGAAATCCTTGAAAAATTTTAATTTCAGCAAATTTACAGCGCAAATGAGGGTGTTGTTTTTCCTACTAACGAATACGTTTGCATGTTCAAAATACAATCAAAGCTAGATCTTTTACCGAGATCTTTGATCGTTCTTTGATTTCATAAAATATTAGTTTGCTATTTAAAATCCGAAAAATTATATGTTGAATGGCCTCTAATTGGTGTTTGGGAATTTTGCCCCGTACAATGTTTGAAATTAAATAATTAAAGGGTTCATGTGGTTCATTGTTAAAGATTATTCTGTATTTAGGGCCTAGAAACGCCAGATGTTTGGTGGTCCACTTAAAACCTGACGATAAATGCTCTTGACATTTTTATTTGCTGAGTTTATGTTTATGTTAATTAGGCCTTTTAGAAAGACCGCAACAAGGTAAGAGACAATTTAATTCCATTTATTCTCGCGCTAATCTTGTTGGACAATGTTTTGATCTAGACATGAGGTTTCAATTGTACTATGAGGTTTCGATTGGAAAAACCGAGGAACTATTTTTCTTATTAAACCAACTAATACATAAATATGTTGGTATTGAACATATTTTTATTCGTTGTCTTAATACTTAATAGTTACCATAGTCTTCTGCGCGAACATAGATATTGGCTTTAGCTTACTTTCAAAAGTGTATGGTCAATAGACTTCAGTTCTAGAAACTTGAACATCTTTCAACTGTCGAAGTCTAGATTAACACTACGTAGATCGTTGTGGTATGATCATAAATATAGTCCATTTGTGTGGTTCAGTCTCCGTCTACGCATTCCACTAAGAAAGGACAGAATCTGATTAACCGCATTCTCGCGACATTCCCTCCTTGACGTCAGCTATGTATTGTAAAACACCCCTTTTGTTTTTCTTATACGTTGAGAGTTTCTTTTTCAGTTTAATAGTATAGTTATATTGTTTCACAAAATCTTACCCAGATATTAATAGTACTAGTTGTGCAATATAGTACACATTTGTACCGTGTTTCTTATTCTTGGCTAGAGTCCAAAAAAATATTAAAATATTTTGAAATTTTAACCTATAGTAGTACGGAATTAACTGTATTAAAAATTTATTAGATGAGAAACAAATTGAGCGTTTTAAGGCTTCTTTAAACTTCTCGTGGTTACGTAGCTGACAAAGCATACATATTTCATTTAAATTCAGTTTATTTACGAAAATTTACGAAAAAAGCTGACTTTCGGTCACATAAACCAACATCTGTCCGTCTTTCTGCAAATCACAAAAAAAAAAGAACAAACATACACGAAAAAGAACTTCTGCGAATAAATTGTTTATTCCGTTCGAAATGTTTCCTTTCGTTCCGGAATTGCTAAGGAGTTCAATGTCTGCATCAGAATATTTTTATTATCAAAGAAGTACGCACATATTTGATGAAAGGTATGCTGAACAAGTGCATGTACATGTATTGTATTCAAATTTCTGTGTCCTGGAAATTGCGGCAAAGAATTAAACTCAATTTGTTTCGGATATGCAGAAATATAGCATACGCTTTACAAACCGCGTGCTATACTCCTTGCAGACATATAGCATTTCATTAGATGTGCGCTATTTGCAACAAGATCTTTAACAACTAGCAGCAGATCAGCATGATAATAATAAAACATTCAAACCAAAACAATCAGAAGCCAGTTTGAAACTAATGGAACTATGACTAATACAGTAACTATTGATAATCCACTAACTTGCAAAAAAAAAATAATGAATAACTAGAAGTTTTACAAAAAGAACTGAGGATGAGTCAACTAAAAGAATAATTGTTGCCACAAATTGGATTAATCTTTGGAAGTTGAACGTATACTTCTTCGCGCTTTATCTCATCCAAAGGGTATAATCCTTTTGTTTTGTTGGGTCTATACTTTACATAGAAACCGACAATTTTCAAGTCCTGTTGGTTTTCTGAATTAGTAGTTTTCTTTTTGCATACTGCAATTCCACAACGCGATTCTCTGCCAATGCGTCTATTTCGTTCCCAATGCTCGCAAAATATTCGCCAGGTTCTTGTCAAGCACAAATTTTTACTTGACCGCTTGAGCCATATCCTTGCCGCGCACCCACCGAGTTTCCGCATTGCTTTCTTTCCCTCTTATTTTGGCAATATACATTAAACCAAAAATTATAATCTCTTGCAGTTTCGGCTCATTAAATTTACAATGAGATGCTTTCGATGGACAAATTTCCCCGAATTTAACATTTGCTAACCACGCGTGTGAAAAGAAAGTACATTCACAGATGCATACATGATATATAAATAGCACAAATAACTGCCACGCCAGAGTTATGTTTTCGTAGAAATAATATCTCTAAACGGCAATAAGAGTGACGTTCCTCGTAAATAAACATTGTATTATATAAAATGTTTGTTCTTTTTGTGCGCATCTTCTTGATCTTGATGTACGAAATTATCATAACATTAAAGCTTAGTTCAAAATTAGCCAGTCGAACCTAACAACTGAACTAAAACAAAACATAGTTTAGAGTTTATGACACCTAGTCTGATTACTTACCTTATAAACTAGCATCAGCAGTATTATAGCTGGCACTCAGTTCAAAGCAATATGTAACCCTAACCCGTATTTCCCTTTTCCGCTTCACTATGATGTTTGGTTTGGGTATCATATTTTATGTAAACGACGTAGAGTGAAATTGGACGGAACACCTAGTATGACCAATGGACTATGCAGATTACAAACCAGTGGTTTGTGTGGAATATTTTGAGTTTTTATTTATAAGCGATAGTTATTGTCTAGTACTATTTTTTTGCCTTGTAACGTTTTGAATACTTTTCCTTTCGTTTATTTGCTTTGCAGTGCGCTATTATTTTCTGTTTTTATTATTAAATTTGAACTTTTAGATGCATCGCAATGATTTGGCTTCACAACAAGAAGAGTCCGTGTTTGTGCAATTTTTCCATGTGATCGCAGCAATTTGTAACAGGTCAGAATTTAGTATGACTGTGAAATAAACACACTAAATTGTACATCGTATCGTGGAAGATATTCTTATAATAGGGATTACCCGGACTATTTACAGATTCCATTATTAGACCAAAAACAATGGGCAAATGTCAAATATTTCGCGGGAAGAAAATGTCACTATCAACATTGCATTGCGATTCTATTGAATACATCCAGAAATACATAATTGAAGCTGTTTCAATGTTTTAATTAGCTTATTTAAATCAAACTGTTTCAGTGCCGGCGGTCCCGTAGTCGTGATATTAACCCTTGGAGCAATTACAATAATAATTTATGCGGCGATTTCATTATACAAGTGAGTTTCATAACACACAGCAAGCTCCGAAATGAAAACATCAAGCTCCAAAACATTATTTCTGATCACGATCACAAAACAAAATGCAGTGATATACATAATTGTGACTTCGATATTATTGAGAATGTTATGGCATACAACTATTGAAAATGTGTGAATACCACTTTATTCAGACATGCAATCATCACACATAGACTTAAGCATGTAGAATCCAGGGTCCCGTTTGCTCTCGAAGTCGGGGATCTTCATTTTTAGCTCCAATCCAAGGCGGTGTCTCTTAGCCGATGTGTCCCATAGAGTGAAGTAGACGGTAGAAGACGGCACAGAAGATAATACAGAGCGAAAGGTCCGTCCTAAGGCTAGGCAAGGGGAGCGCCTTAACTTTATTCCCGACGCCGTGGCATGTTTGCAAGATGGTAGCACTGGGCGGGATTCGAACCCGGGTCGTATGGGTGAGAGACGAGAACTTTGCCAGTGAGCCACGACGCTATTGATACACTCACTTTATAACTTTTAACCTATTAATTTATATTTATTTTAGAATGTGCCGACTGGAGTTTGAATCGCCCTCTTTAGATAAGGACACGGAAGCCTGTTGTGAGTTATTTCTTACAAAATACAAAATACTGAATGGAGCGTAAAAGTAAGAATTGTAAACCATTGTTACTGACATCTATGATTGCTTGTTGCAAAGGAAAATGAAGAATTATTTGATGGCTAATATCATGGTACACAGGATAATTCAGCATGGAACACACGTGAAAACGTAATAGTTTTTGCTAACCAAGTTCCGCACCGCTTGCGCGCTGTAACTTCCCTATATTGACTCCAAGTTTCGCGTTGACTTTGCGTTGTCCGAACACGTAGTAGTTATCAATGCATTTCATTTTAATGTGTAAACACCTTAATCCTCTTTTGAGAGAGCCTATTTTCATACATAGTGATTAAAATTAAATACATTGATAACTACTCCGTGTTCTGACAACGCAAAGTCAACGCGAAACTTGGAGTCAATATGGAAAAGTTACAGCGCGCAAGCGGTGCAAAACTTTGTTCGCCAAAACTAATGCTCTTAAAACACATATTTTAAGGTCACCAGAAGACGAACAATTGTGTTGCACTTCCTAAACGAGTTTACGAAATTCAAGAAGAAGAAGGAGTACGAATGGTTCCAAAAGAAGAAAATTTACAGAAAAATTCCCTTCCCAAACAAACTGCGGAATGTAATGGTACGCTTACATATTGGTGTACTATCCATATAATAACTGTTTATTTCCAAGACGTTTCATAAGAAACCCAAACTAACTACTTTTGTTTTACGTACGTTACAAATTTATTGGTATATGACGACCGAAGTACGTACGCCATTAGAGGGAAGAAATCTGGGAACGTACTTCTAGACGACTGGAAACGTATAGTATTTTCGAAATGCCATACAGTGTCGTTGATGTGAGCTGTATGCTATGCGGAATGCCGCATCCAAATCTTTCATGGCTTTTGTTTTGTTGAACAATTGAAGCATGAAGATTTTCATGAATCACAGCATGGCATGGACACTTGTCTTTCTGTGAGCAACATACAATAAAAATAAACATAGGTATGGTAAGGTAATGTAGGCACAGAATTGAAGCTCTGCGTGGGTCCTTACCTAAAATGCAGTTTTTCTAATTTGCAAATTTTAGGACCATCTTGTGGAAAATTCAATAGAAGATCAGAAAAGATCACTCTTCCGACTTCACGACTTCTCTCTCGACTACCAAGACAACAGACTCTTTCATAAATATACGGATTACTTTAAAACTGTATGGCATGTGATTGTGAAACGCTGGATAACAACATTTCCATGTTATGAAAATGTATTTATGTATTTGCTCTTCTGGGTAGTTCCGTCACCAAATTAAACAGTACACAAAATCAAGTATCTTACCGCTTTAAAACTAACAAACTCGAAGGAAATGACACAACAATTTGGTTCAAAGTATTTACGGCGATTGTGCGTTCAGATCGTCTTTAATCATTATGAATGAACAACGTCTTTTTTATTTGAATGTCCCATATTTGGTGAAATAATAATACTCAATTTGCCTCCCTAAGTCTATGTATATAGCATTTGATCTGCAATTGTACCACATTTTACGTTAGGTAGCCAACAACTTTCTATTGATGGGGTTTACACCATGCTTAAAATTTACCGTATTTTGGAACTACACATGTTTGGTGCAAAAATACGGTAGTAACAGAAACACGCACGTTTTTAGGGGATACTTTGAAACAACATTATCATTGACGAGCAATACTCTACCATATAGTTTATTGTCTTCCCAAATACCGGTAACAATAATATATCTCAATTTTCAACCTTGCATTTAGATTGATCATGTCATCGTAATGATTTAAGAATAAACTGACATTGATTTTTGTGTACTTTTATAATTTCCGCCACAATGTAGGTTCAGTACACGATAAATTGATGATTTTTGACTTTCGAATAAGGTCACCAATCAATCGAAGGAAAGTTACAGACCATACATGATAAACAGTACTGTTGTGTACGAAAAGCCTTATCAGAATTGATCATTTCTTTATCAGCTGGTCCAAATGCTCTTTTTCTCTGGTCAACACAGACAGACTCGCCGCTAAGAAAATAAATAAATAACGGCTTATGGTCAAAAGTGTTTGTCGCAATTCCTAGGACCTAACGTTTGTACGTTTATTGTAACAAGCAATTTGTTCGCTAATAGTGCTGGCCTAAACAAGATTGAAGTTACCGTAGTACCCACGTCTCTACCGAAAAGAACACAGAGTCAGACAAATAAAATGTTTATACTCGATTTTCAATAAATTATTTTCTTTTGTGGTATTGAATTTTTTCAGTTTGAAGCGTGTGGCTTTTTTATTGTTTGTTGGATGTTATTCAGTGTGGTTGTGGCCCTTTTTGTGACAAACCGACCTAATAATTTTTACTTTAGAGACAATGTCGCTTAGCGCGCCAATTTTTATTCTCGTTGTCTTATTCGGGTCGAGTGCATGGATGGGAACGAATGGAGTTTGGATGGAATTACCTTTAATAACCTCCGTACTTCCCGAAGGATGGGGTCTTCCTTCTTATCTAGCTGCAGTTGTCCAGGTATTTCACAAGTTCCCTTCTTTAACAAGCTGAACAGTACTTAGAGAGCCAAGAACTTCACATATATATATATATATATATATATATATATATATATATATATATATATATATGAAAATATATATGTGAAGTTCTTGGCTCTCTAAGTGCTCTCTAAGTAGAGTATCGCAGTCAGTATTTTGCATCATATGTTTGGATAAATACGTGATACGCTCTTTTTCAGATCGCTTGTATTGGACCACTGGTATACGGAGTTTGGCACAAATGCCTCTGTAATCTTCACACTCCAACATTAATTGTCTGTGCTCTGGTCCTACTCTCAACATGTTGCCTTGGATTGGCGGCATTCTGGGATGTTACAGTTGATTTATTCGGTCAACAGTACTCACTTGCCCTATATGCTCTACTGTTTGGAGTGGCTCTGGTGAGTATGCATTACTTCCTCATATCATCTTTTTGTATTGCCTAGGCTTTCTGAAGGTGAACTTTTTTCAACTACGCAAATATTTTAGGTTAATTCAACGTCAAACGTTCTCTTCATGCCTTTCATGTCACAGTTCCATCCGGCTTATTTGAATGCCTATTTTGGTGGAATGGGATTAAGTTCACTTGTTCCCAGCCTTGTGTCGCTTATTCAAGGTAAATCATGTTCTTTTTAGCTTCGTATCGTTCTGTGTAAAACAGAAACGATTTATAAATGAGTTGATTCTGGTAAACTAAGAATAGGAATTAAACTACATTCTAGTTTATGGAAGTTCAGTGCAATATATGTTAAGCCGTATCGTTGGACTTTATCGTTTAAGCCATATCGTTGGATTATGTGCGAGTGCGGATGCACGAAGGATATTAATCGTGAATGCTCGATGCCAGGTTTCGGTGCCGGTGCTCATAACTCATTTACTTTGTTGGTTTCAGGCTCCAGCAAGTATGAGTGTCTCGGCAATGGAACTTCAAAAACACCCTTATACGCTCCTCCAAGATTCGGCGTATCAATATTCTTTCTCGTCGTGTTTCTCTGGTCGATTATCGCATTTATTTCGTTCCTGGTTATTCTCTACAACGACCATCACAATGAACACAGGTACCTTGTTACGTTTATTAACCATTAATAAATATGTGCTTCGTAGTTCCTAGTTTCTCGTGCACACCGTTCGTTGAGCATTCGTAAAGTGTGGTCTTGGGCCAGTATGTTCTAAATAAATACATCTTTACACTCCAAAGGCGTGCTGCTCCTTTATTCAAGGGTGGTTCAATACAGGTTACAGGGTTTCAAAGTTTATGACTTGTTCCGCAGAGGTCCTGGTACTGAGAATTCGGCGACGAGGTTCAGTCTGTGTTGCAATATGTTGCAATATAGTTATCTTATCGGTATAGTGTTGATTTGAAGCTTATATCAGGTAGTAATGAAACTCTTGTTTTCCAGTCGAAGAACGGAGAAAATAGAGGAAGATACATCAAAGGAAGACCCACATGAAGGCACCCCACTAACTGGCGTTGTTGATGCGCAAGCGAAAGCAACGGGATCAGGAACGCTGTCGTCGTCTAGGGTAATATTTTGCGAATATATATTCGATTCATTAGTATGGTGATAGTGACTCTTTCTTCACAAAATAAAAGGACGAGTGTCTTGGTAATGTTTGCCACTTTGTGTCTGGTAATGTTTACTACTTGCCTTACACGTTGGCCTGCCTATTTTTGTCTTTTCTCATATATACCATACCTTAGGTATAATCTGGAATGGTGACACCTGTTTCTATTCCAGCACGAGGTGGAACAATCACCTCTTTCCAACCTCACCCTGACGTGGATTCTTCTGCTGACTGCCGTTGTGAATGCTCAAATGAATGGAGTTATTCCCAGCATACACAGTTATGCAGCATTGCCTTACTCACAGGTCTGTTTTTTTTTATGTATTACTCTACGTTTGGTCCTTTCGTAGCGTCATAGCATCATTATTTCTGATTTGCTTTGGATAAAGACAACGCCGGACTTCCACGTGGGAATACACTTTGTTGGATCGTTCTTCGTCTCTATCTGGTTAGATCTTGATTCTGTACTGTATAAAATATAACCAACTATTTCAGACGGTATATCATCTTGGCGTCACTTTGTCAAACATTGTGTCACCACTATCGTCATTTTTGCCATTTTTCTTGCAGATAAGGTAAGCGTGATTGGTAGCTGTGAAAAGTAGAACTATGTTTGATTAGCTGAACACTGAACCTGAACAGAACAGTACATCAACTAACAAAGATGTGGATTGGGGATATGGTAATTCGTCTAACAATGTGGGGGTTAGCGTTCAGCGCACGTACTGTAGACATTATTCTCGCGGCTCCGGATTGCCTGTAAATTAGTTGCGGGAAGAATACGAGAGCAACCAGTCTTATCACTTCATTTTTCTTTTCAGATCCACAACTCTTCTGACGATTATGTCCTTTTCGTCGACGGCTGCAACTGCATTCATCGTCTATATGGCATCTAGAAGTCCGGAGTATCTTTTCGGAGACTTCACCGCGGGATCCACACTTGCTGTTGGTTTTTTTTGTATTCTGCTTTATATTAGTTCGTTATGCACTAGCATTAGAAAGACTGTCAGGTAACAGTAGGTAACCAATAAGCGAGAATTATTAGTCCGTCTGAAACATCATACTACTATACTCAAGGTACCAGTAGGTTACCAATAAGCGAGAAATTGGCGGTTTTATGTAGCAAGGGTTTATTATATTTTGCTTATGTGGATCAGTGCTACTAGCTACTACATTTGTTGATTATTCCCGGGTTTATGTATTGTTAGAGTATCAAATAATGCCAGAAACATAGAAACACTACATGTGGATAGTGGATATTCGACATTCGGTGTTTATATAATATAATATGTATTGCACACCGGGCACACACAGAAAATATATAACGCACAGTTTGTCATTGAACAGTTTCTACATTCGTTCGGTATGAAAAGGAAGGTTTTTTGTCGATTAGTCGATTATATATTGTTTTCAGATCGTCGCTCCAATGGTCGCCGCCGGATTGCACTCGTATCTGCGTACGATATTCGCCTCGCTACTCCGTGAGGGAAGTCACGGAAGTGAGAAGAGACTATTCTGGTGCGGAGTCTTCATTCAGGTAATTGCTAATTGCTTGGTTTTTGGCCTTCGTAGTGTAATTGACATATTTTGCTTTTGAAGTTAGCGTGTGTTGGCTGGCTGGTTGGGTCCTGCCCGCCCGTTTTGTACTTGTCTTGGCTTTACGATAGACATTGCGACTTATTTATAATATTTCATGTAAATCTATTTTGCCTACTGATTTACGTATCCTAACGGATTGAGTAAAGTCTAACTATTCTAACTAACGCAAAATATGTAACCAATAGAAGCCAAAATCAGTTTAGGTTTAGTATCATAGAGTTCACAAAGTTCACATGCTTTATTCCCTCTGGCAATGGGAACAGTCTTATTGCTTATTAGGATTGGTGATATAGATACTTATATTTTAGATTGGCTCTTTTGTTGGTTCCGCTGTGATGTTCCCTCTTGTGAATATGGCGCATCTATTCAAATCAGCACCTCCTTGTCGATAAAATGCCCTATTTGGTTGGTTTTTCTTTAGTATTTTGAAATTTGTATATTTGTAAGATCTTTCATTTTTTGCATTCCTTTTTTCAGTTTTTCCTACTGTGCTAAAGAATGGTTTAAACCTGCTTTAGCACTTTAGCGAGTGATTTAGGACTCTATAGTACTTATTGTTAGCCCTACGCTACGCTATACCCTATACCTCAAATTCAGCTTGGACTTTTCATACTTTCATCTCATCATTCTCTCGTGCGTCTAGTTTGTTCTTGTGTGTTATTGGTATCCCTTGCTTGATTTAATAGTGCTAGGTTCGTTGTTTTCTCATTAATTAGAAAACTACAGTATTTTTCGATATTCTGTTGTCACTTTTAAAATATATGTGAACCTTGTGGTTAGATTAAGGCCTATCTTGCCACTGCTAAATAATGAATCCACAAATAGCAGTCTTGGTTGTGCGCTTGTCCGTTTGTATTGTAGCTCTTGCCTAGATAATGCCTACTTGTAAGGTGACAACTAGTTTCCGTTAGTTGGTGAAGTGAGGGCTTACGAATCACGAGTTATTAATAAGAAATTATATTTTTACTCCAATAATGTGCATATCAACTAGTTCTCTCACTTTCATTCCAGGGTCTTCCTTGATTTTTGCTCATCTTAGATTTAGCTTGTGCCTTTTCCCTGTGCCATTATCCCAATATTTCCTTTCCCATATTTTCAAATTTCCCAGTTGAATTATTTCTGAATGATATTAGCCCACGTAAAATGTTTCTCGCAACTAAAGTTCGGAATTTACAAGAGAATGAAAAAGGTGATGTTTGATGCTTGTAAACTGTAACCTATATCCTATCCTAGTGATAACACAATGTTTAGAGTTTATTTGTTTTTGCGAGTAATTATTTTGCTTCTTCTTCTTTGCCCGTGATGTTGCTGACTTTGTTAGATGAGCACTGAGCAGTAATGTACATTTATTTATTTATCTATAATTGTTACATATTATATTTTAATAATTTAATAACTCCGTCCTTTCTCCTTGTTGATTTTCGGTGATCTATCGGAAGATTTCGGTTGTCTGTAAAATAATTGTTACGTTAATAAATGCATATACACCGTAGTTAGTCTTTTTGGTCGTTAGTTAGTTATCACTACACAAAAAACGCATTACACAGTTTCAGTTTTTAGCTGGGCATATCCCTCTAACCGAATTATGAAGTTTTGCGTTACGGTATTACCTGAAAGAATCGAACCATGTCTTCTTTTTGCACAATGCCATCTCTGTTTTGGTCCAGTTCCTGAAATAACAGACAATTCCGTTTTAAATTTTCTTTCATTTTGTACGATAATGTCTTTTCATACCGTATTTTTGGAGACTCACTATAGTGGTAAGGGATATGTATTGACCCAAGACCCAAGTCAACCAGGTAGGGACTAGGGCTAGGGACTATCCTTATTCAGTACTCATTACTTACTGCATTTATAAGTTTATATAGTATGTAGTCGGTGGTTCTGTCTGTGGATGTGAGAGTAGTATTCGTAAAAATTAAGATGATATTCTACTTTTCTCTAAATAAATAACGGCAACATTATATAAGTTTTGAAAGCCGTACATGGAAGATAGCAGCAGCCCTTTGGTAGACAGTTTCTCGAGTATTGCATTCATCTACCAAACTTGATTTTCCTTCTTGAAGAGCGAATACTGACTTGGCGAATTGGAGAAATTCCTGATGGAAGATAATGAATAAATTATTAATTTTTATGAAAATTTAGAATGCTTCTTATCTTGCGGAAGTGGTCACAACCAATCGGGAGACTGTTAGTGTGTTAAATTGTTACAGATGCACCCGTAGTTCTAACCACATATTACATTACCAATATGGTTTTTGTAAAGTAAGTCATTTCTTGTGAGCTTAAAGCGAATGTCAAGCCTGATTCACAGATATTCTATAACACGCTGTCACAGCTACCGTAGTTTACACAATTTCTCTCGCGCTCTCCTCTTTTTCTTTGCTGACTTAAACAAATTTCTCTCGCGCCCTCCTCTTTTTCTTTGCTGTCTAACAGCAAACTGTCCTGCGGCAGAGAATAGTTCTGATTTTGTCCACACGACTCGAATCCCATACTGAAGGAGTTTTTTGGAGGGGTTTGAAATTGTTTTTCTTCTTACATGAAAGTTTTTGTTTATTTTTATTTTCACTTTCCTTACCTTCAAAACGCAAGCTTTTTTTTTGAGCCCAACATGCAAAACCGGCTTGACATTCCCTTTAACGTATCTCACGGCCGGCGATTTTTAGTGTCTAGTCTAATGTATATATATGCCGTATGATGTATGATCGGATTATTGCTGGAAGCTTACCGAAAAATTGAATTGTGTATCCTCTCTTCCTGTAATTATCTTAATTGTCCATCGCGCGTTTACCTCTGGTGTGTGCGGGCATAGAAATGCGAGACAGTCGAGAAGACTCTGTAAGGACAGGATTTGAGTTCCTGCTTCGTTTAAAGCGGCATGATGCGCGGCTTTTGAAATGCATTCCAGATAACTTAATTCCTGTGTATTATTATATTATATGCCAATTTCGGCGTCCTTCTGCGCCTTTCCCGTTTTGACTGGCACAATGCACTTCGCGTTTCCTAGTTGTAAGTACGTTCTTCATTAAATAATTAATTACTGACTTAATGTTCTGTGATAGTGAACCAAGTTTACGTGCATTTTTTAAAGTGGTTGAACAGTTTCTGAAACGTATGTTGGACGCTGTCTTCGCATGTAGGGTATGCAAATAACTGCGCGCTTTTTCCGTTTAAGTACATTCATTTGAATACAATACATATGAATTCAGTTGTCCACGATACGTTTCAGAACCTGATGTTAGCTTTAAGTCTTTAAATGAAGAGGAATAACTTATAACCGAATAGCCTGTTACCGTAATCCCATACCCCGCACTCACCTGAAATGTGACCGTAGTACTGTCGTTGGTTGCGGCGAAGGCATGAAATAGCCTAGTGAGATATTGATCCGACGATCGTTCTGGAGCTATTATACAGGATAGAAGACGCTTGAATTCGGGTTCGTGCATTCGGCCAGTTGGACATTCCTGAAGGGAAACTGTAGTTTTGACAATGACACTTGCAATTACGGACGAAAAAAGTGAAATAACTTGGATATCGCGCACAATCGCACTTTTGAGAACGGTCTCCGAGATGCCGCCGTACGCGCCCGTACATTGTTTCTCTTGGAAGAAACTCGTATGTTTACGGACATATTTTTTAGCTTATGGTCATAGGAATCAGGGAGCAAAGCTTGTATAAAGAAAAATATAATTAGAAGACATGAATGAAATTATGTAATATGTTCTACAAACATTAACGATATATTTTACAAACATTAACAAAGTAAACCATAAACAGTATAACTTACAGTTTTAAATTTAGAATACATGTACTTGATCCATTTCTTGTCGAATCCGGTGGTCCTCGATAGTTGTTCAATGGGAGGTGGCTTAATTGCCACCTCCCACTTTAAATCAGACAAGTCTTCGTCGTCCAGTTCTAAAAGAAAAGATGTGAAACTCCTCACAGAATCTGACTATCGTCTATCGCATACATCTCATGTGTCAGTTCAATGGAGAGTTCAGTTTGCCGCAACAATGTTCAATCCGAAACTTCGCTCAAGATTTTTAATCTGCGTGGCGCAAAAAGAAGATATCCCTCTTTTTTCAAGTTACCAGCTTTTTTCAAGTTACCAGCCAGCTAAAGATTATGATTGTGTTCGAGATGTGTGATGCTAAAATATTGTTGCTTACCTGCGTTTTCATAAAATATGTGGTACTGAAGCGAGCGAAGCGCCCAGTAGAATCGCACAAATAAAGGGTACTTCTGGAGAAATGGTGGTTCTGTGTAGAATCGATGAACTGCTCGTTCAAACTCCAAAAATAAAATATTGTATTTATAGATATATATTTTAAGTTAATTTTTTTGTGTGGGATTGTAGATATTAGCCAACAAAAACTTATATATGATAATATTAATAATATTAATAATATAATAATAATAATAATAATAATAATAAGAAGAAGAAGTAAGAAATAATAAGAAGAAGAAGGAAGAATAAGAAAGAGAAGAATGAAGAAGAAGAAGAAGAAGAAGAATAAGAAGAATAAGAAGAAGAAGAAGAAGAAGAATAATAATAAGAAGAAGAAGAATAGAAGAAGAAGAAGAAGAATCAAGAAGAAGAAGAAGAAGAAGAAGAAGAAGAAGAAGAAGAAGAAGAAGAAGAATAAAAGAAGAAGAAGAAGAAAGAAGAAGAAGAAGAAGAAGAATAAGAAAGAAGAAGAAGAAGAAGAAGCAGAAGAAGAAGAAGAAGAAGAAGAAGAAGAATAAGAAAGAAGAAGAAGAAGAAGAAGAAGAGAAGAAGAAGAAATGAAGAAGAAGAAGAATAAGAATGAAGAAGAAGAAGAAGAAGAAGAAGAAGAAGAAGAAGAAGAATAAAAGAAAATAAGAATAAGAAGAAGAAGAAAAATAAGAGAATAGAATAAGAAGAAGAATAAGAATAAGAATAAGAATAAGAAGAAGAAGAAGAATAAGAAATAAGAAGAATAAGAAGAAGAATAAGAAGAAGAAGAAGAAGATAAGAAATAATAATAATAATAATAATAAAATAATAATAATAATAATAATAATAATAATAATAAAATAATAATAATAATAATAAGAATAATAATAATAATAATAAGAATAATACATAATAATAATAATAATAATAATAATAATAATAATAATAATACAGAATAATAATAATAATAATAATAGAATAATAATAATAAAGTAAAATCAAAGGAGGTTCAATCGTTTCTTGAATTCTCATTTCTCTTCTTATTCTGTGTGGAAACCAATCAAAGGGGAATTGTTATGCCGAAAGGGCGTAAAATTGGGCATTGGTCCATGGCAATTCGCCCATTTTTAGAGTCAAATTTTTGCGAAATTGATTTTCTTGAGGGAAATTATATAGTATCGTAACATGAATATTCGCTTCGGTTTTAGCAGTATTTAGATTTTAAGAAAAAAGTTCATGCGCAGTGGTAGTGACGGGTACCGAGTCGCAATAAGTTTCTGGTCAGGTCAGATTATGCGAATTTTTACAAATAGAAAAATGTACAAATAAAAAAAATGACAACAGAACAGAGAAAATTTTACACATAACACATATTGTATCTGCAAACAAAAATATAAATGCATTGACATTGACCGTGGAAATGGGACGTTATTTTAGTTCCTGGTTGAATTCGCATAATAAGCCATACATTACAATTTGAACGGGTTGTCAACATATTATGGGAACAAATTGCTTTGGCTTTAGACGATTAGACTTTGTGAACTATAAGACTAACAAATAAATATGTGACATCTGGACAACGAGGGAATATGCTCAAGAAACAAAATGAATTACAGCCATATTACTTTACAGTGGAACACGTTACATTATGAGATGCTTTTCTTGCAAAAGCGTGAGTAATTTCATAGAAAAATGTTACGAAATGCGTCAAATATTTTTTTTTATACGGAGCATGTTTTTTTCATGAAAGATCGGCACATACGTAAGTTATAGTGCTATATTCAAACGAAAACTGGCATTGGCAAACAATCACATGGTTTCTTCGTTTTATAAGGAAAAAGGTTTTATGGCTAAGAGGGCGAAAATTCGGTAATTCAATACTGGCTTCGCCGTTGGAAATAAGTAAAGAAAAGAGCAAAGTGCACAGATCGCCGATATTTGAGGGAAATGATGTCATTTTCATATTAGGGTGTACTTTTTTTAGAATGCATTGTTTTCGATGCGAATAGATAATTAACAATTTAAATGATTAACGTCAACGTCTAAACCGAAAATTTGACATATTTAGAGGGAAATTGCAATATTAAAGGAAAATCCTTCCGAAGTAATCTATGTAAAGAAACCTTGGAGGAGTGATTTTCGGTTCAAATCTACTAAATGTCATGTATCTAAGTTGAGCTGATTTTCTTCGAAGCTAGTACGTAATACTGTTGGTGATGATATTTGGGGAATAAAATCTACAATTATGCCTAGAACAATAGCGAGCTTCTCATTGTCAACCTCACTCAGTTTCATTGTAATATCATGATGTACTCAAATAACCCTAAGAGTTTTGCAGTTTTGCTAAGTGCAGTTTGCCGTGTCTGTTGAGGCTATGCGGTAGTAAAATCAGAGAAAGAAAAAAAAACATTTCATGGGGTCTTAAACTACTAAATGGATGTTGATGAAAGTGTCTGTTCTCCCGTGAACCAGTGAGATCAATTGAATTTCAGTGAATTCTAGCATTATTTTATTCTTATTAGTAAAACTGATGTCTATGGGCACCTTAATTTCATAAGTAAACGAACACAGAACTGAGAATAAAGGAAAGTATATCAAAATGTGACGAGTATAAAGCAAACGAAGTGCGCGAAACCTGATACCCTTTGGCTTTGGAGTAAAGGGCCCGGCCGTGCTGCCATGGACACATAGACATTGGAATTTAGGTCGAAGGTCGACGATTGTTGGAAATTACAAAGGGATTTTTGCTGTATTATTCCATTCGTAGAAGTTTGGAAGTATGTGGTCGAAAGTTATTTGGATTTTGTGATCGGAATAAAACATGAAAATGAAAAGAACATGAACTAGAAAACTAGAACAATTTGTTTTACCAATCTGTTCACAAAGACCTGATTCTGGAAAATTTAGGGAATGGAGTGAAAGAGCTTGGAAGAAAAGAGGGTTCCAAATGCTGACAAAGAGTAATTTCTAATGAACTACACTTAGTTCAGAAACACAAGGGGTTGAGGGCGGCCGCCCAAGGCTTTCTGTCGCGTGTCATTACTTCATCTTGCCGCAATTAGCGTTTATGACAAAATTTCTGAGAAAACACATTAGTTTGAATGACGTTAGGAATATTCGAATAAGCGGGAGAAGGAGTTTTTTTATAGGAAAATATAATTACTGTGCATGACAGAGGCACTGACGAACTTTAGACGTTTTACAGATGCTATTAAAGTATTTAGTACAACAAAGTGAATTCTCAAGAGAATGCACTTTATGGACTACAATCTACAATCAACGCTATACATACATACCAATAGAGAAGGTTTACCTGAGGAAGAACTAATTAACGGTTATTCCCAGTGAATTAACATAACATTATTACTGTATAGTGTACTTTGATCCCGAAATTTGTTAAAGCGAAATGCTAGCCCCTTTGGAAAATTTGCATATGATAAGCAAACCCTATGTATCCTATGCTAATTTTGTACGATTGCCGTGGACGATCGTACAAAATTAGCATAGGATACATGGGATTTGCTTATCATATGCAAATTTTCCAAAGAGGCTAGCATTTCGCTTTAAAATAATTAGTATAACAATAAATCAATGGGTACAACATATTACAAACCTGACTGTGACGTCGGCCTTGCCGTTTTGACGCAGAAACGCTGATGATTGCATTTTTACCCGCGAACATCGCTTCTGAAATTGAACACGGGAATTGTTGGCTTCTTAATTCCGAGCTTTAGTCTCTTGAAAATACTCAAACATTATAATTGATCATTATATTTATAATTCTCCGTTATTATCTATAATTTAGTATTATTAACTGGTTGCCCAAAAAAGGTACGCACCAGCAACTCCTCTACAACAAAGAAAATACCGAAATACATTGTGAATGTGAATGTCACTTAGTGTACAATTGTACTTTGAAACAGTACAACAGCCGATTTTTGAAGCGTATTTTGGATACCTACAGTTCCATACGTCATATGCTCATATGCAAATGAGTACGATTTGAATAAAAAAAAACTAGCACACTTAGCATAAATATATATAAATGCACTTGTCCATATCATACTTTTCAAAAAGCGTCCGTATGCTTGAAATTAAAGAAAAAATTCAGTGTTTAATAGGAAGGGGGCTCTGGAAGAAATTTTTCAGATAGACCTATACATTTCGAGCACGACGATGACCGGACATTATCTATGCTAATTCTTCTTCTCTGTTTTCATGAGAAAAGGAAGAGCAACCGGAGACCAATTTGTGGAAGCACAATTCTACATTTTCAGGCGATTTCAAATTCGTTTACGGAATAATATAAAACGTCTAAAATAAAATTCGATGGAAGCATATGTTCCTATGTAGCAAACTAACAACAGCGTTCACTCATAATCATTCATGAATTTATACCGACATCGCTGAAAACGAAATGTTGAAAGGGAAACGGTGCGTGAACTTATGCAAAAAAAATCATAGTATGACGGGATGAGCTATGAAATTATCCACTCTAATGTACATAATAGAAGTAAAAATATTGCAGTTAATTTGCACACACTTCTTCGGTTAGTGCACCATATTTAAGTTTTCAGAAAATTTGGTCTTCAGAATAAAGCTCTCGGATTGCAGTCACCTCCTCACACATCGAAAGTCCTCTTATTTTAGTTGTCGAAGAAAAAAAAGAAATAGAAAAAAGATTGCTCCCGACCACTTCAAGCGGCACGTATTGAATGACAATTCGGAGAAATTTAATGTAGATTGGATATTTCCCCTTTTGGATAACAAACATTAGATAACGGGAGTCGCGCGTTCGAAGCTATATCTTCGGCAAAGAAACTTGAAATAACAAACTTTTCGAGAAGCGAGCAGCGCGAAATTGCTTCGGTTCCGCCGCGGGGGTGCGGTGGCAAAAAAGTGCGGGCCAATGCAGAGCCAGACTAGTGCCAATGCAGAGCCGATTTTCTTTTCCCTACTAAATCAGTGCGACATCGGAGCTTTGCTCAAAATTTTGTAGATTGTAGGCCGAACCAGTTTATGCATTTTTTTTGTCCTTACTAGTCGGGCATGCTTACTGAATTTGTTAATTTTAGTTCCGGTTGTCTTGTATCATATTTCTTCAATAAACCTTATTTTTGTGAAGTTATTTTACAACTCTGTTGCAGCGCAACATTTATAAGCACACTTAATTCACCTGTTTCATCTCCACCTCCGGAGTAGACTCTTGAATGAAATGCGTACGACATAACCTAAATACGAATATCTATAAAGTACAACTTCCACGGAGAAAAAAAAAGAATTCGAAAGAACATAACAATTAATGAAAGTTATAAAAACGACCATGCTGCGTTTGGCATCTATCAGGTCCTGTAACCAATGGGAACGCGCTATTTGCACGGAAATAAATTGTTAAAATCGACAGCTGAAAAGGGAGCCATAGATATTTTAAATGTACTAACATACACGAATAACATAGACAAGTTTTTATATTATAAAAAAATCTAGCCAACTACGAATTACCGCAGAGTAAAGCGGACACGTCCTTAACTTCGAATTATAACCAAGGCACAGGTATGATGGGTAATGCTGCTAATAGTAATCAAATTGGACTGTACGATGCGCACAAAACATCATTATGTTATTAATCCTTCAAGTTCCATCATATAATTCCATATTTTTTTGGAGGAGATACCATAGAATAGAGACTGCTCCGCAAAGACTTACAAAAGCTTGACTCGTCCACCGCGAATCTAACCTTGAGATCAAGCCCGTGGGAGATAGTCCGCTGTCTTCGCAGAACTCCGTGCGGGTCCAGGCCCTGAAATACACGCTCTCTGGGTTTTTGGTTTCAGTTAGTTCACTTCATGGCCAAGTATAGCGATTGAGCACCTTTTTCCTCCGCAACCGAGACAGCGACTTAGGCACCGCCCTGCGTTTATTAGTTATCGTCCCCAACATATGTTTATTAGTTAACGTCCCCAAAAATTGAGAAAACGTGATTTCTTTGACCTTTTTGCTTTTTTCGCGATCTTTTCAATTAAATGCAAACGATTCAATAAAATCCTCCTATTGTTTGCCCTCGTCTGGTGCATGAGCGCAGGAAAGAAATACTAAAAGAATCAAAATGAGATCGCAGCGACTTATCTCGATTTGAGCTTGAATTTGAAACTCTTGTTCTGCAAAACTTTGCCGGCAAAGTATTGGGAATATGTCCCTTTCCTTTTTGTTATCCTAGCGTTTAAGCCAAACTTTATTAGTACACTTGCGAATCTGCTCGATACCATTTTGTTGCGGCTAGAAGAATTTTTTTTTAAAAAGACGGAATTTTTTTTTGAATATTTATCTGTGAATTAATATGGGATAAACATACTAAACGTTCTTATGCATTTCTACAATGAACTTCTGATCGTTGACTGTCTAAATTTGCCCTAAACTGCCTTCATTGTTCATTGTTTTATAGAATCAACTATATGTGGATATGTTTCTGACTAACTGGATCGAGAGAAATAGTACTAAAGAAGGAGACGACAATGAGATTTCTCTTCGTATTACTGTGGCACTTATTTATTCGCTGGCGGCTCTAATTCTATTCATTTCGAATTATTTACTATTGGTTGTGCTTCGACAGGTTGTCATTAGGGAAGGGGAATATAATATGGAGGAACATAATGTGTATCAGTGTTTAGACAGCGACAATCCATACTTCGTGTCAGGCCATTGTGGCACATTAGGGTACACAAATTTGCATATAATATATGGGAATGAGGTTACCAGGCGTGTGTTTCGCCATATCACTCTCGAAAACTAAATATCTGAAGGATCTGAAGGATAACGAAATTGTCTGGAATTTTTTGTGAATTGAAGTAATGATATTAATATATTTTCGGAATGTCGCCAGCTACCGTCCTTCCTTCCATTTTCTCACTGTGAACCTCGTGATTTGTTCTTTCATCCAAGGATTTATCCAGACATTTGTAGCAATTCCTGTCACAACCCTGGGAAGAAATGTAGGTTATTTTCTTCTTAGTTCATACTCTATAATGTATCCGCCCGTTGACATGAAAAGAGATGTGATCTCTCTTCGTAGTGTTTTGTGTCAGTATCACGTAGCGATCAAGCGCAACGCGAACGGATTTGTCAGTGCATGGTGGCGGCTAGGGTCCCGAAGCGAAGGTTCTAGTTCAACGAGAAAATTGGCATGCACACGGCAACGTTCCGGAGTGCATGTGGCATGGAAAAAGTGACACGCCGTTGGGTTCTGGCGTGCATGTTGCCCGCCGAAACCACGCCGCTTGCTCGCCGTAAAGTTGCCACTTGCGCGACGTACTCATGCCATTTCGCCTCATGCTTTTCGCGTGCACGCAGCGTGAGATCGGCGGGCAAATTGCACGCCATTCTCATTCCGCATTTTCAGATTTACAATGGCACGGACTTTTACCAAGTGTACAATATTTCCTGCTTCCTGGAATATGTCTGCTATCGAATGGATGTATTTATCATATTGATTATGACTATACAAAGAGCGGCAATATTTCTCGCACCAAAGTTCAATGACTTTTTATTCCAAGGCAAATGGATCAAGATGTGAGTTTACGTTTATGTTTGCTTGTTGGGCTCACAATCAGAAAACTAATTGATTTCTCTCTCTGATTATGCAACGGGCAGCTAATAAGGAAGCATGAAGAAGTGGTTTTCACCACTATGATATACAGCGCTTTTTTCATGGTTGTGCCCCTTGAGCCTTGAGCTCCGCAATACATTTCTGTAATTTACATTTCTTCTTTGGGTTGTAAACGATGTCCTCGCTCGGCTTTCCTGTCCATTGAATGTCCATTGAACCTATCATAAGCTTTCTAACGTTTCAGCACACTCATGTTCTTCTGGAGCGCAGCTATAGCAGAAAGTGCTCTCCACAACATGTCACACTGCTATAAGGAGTTTTCAACGACAAGTTCGTTTTATATCCAGTTAAATATGGGCACATAAGGGCCCAGGCCCCTTTGGTATGAACATTTATATACATATTGCGCTGCACTCTGTAATTTAAAATAAGCATAAACAAAGAATTGGGTTATAGTTTTTCTCCATATTTTTAGTGTGGGCCTTCTTTTGGAAATGTCCCAATCATCGTGGTAATTTGATCACATTTTATGAGGTAAGTTGATTTTATGGTTTCACTAACAGACGGGCATGAAGATCCATATAGCCCCCAAAAATTATTTGAAAGGCCTGATCTGCTTTCTACGATGCCCTTTGGAATATGGTGAAGCATATTTTCAAACTGTTTAGTGTTCGCAAAAATAAGCGCATATTAAATATTTTATTCGTCTGGTTTTGGTATGGACATCCTCAGGAACCACAAAGGAATCGAACAACCAGTATTGAAAATATAATTCAATTGGTGGGAAAAAGTAGGGAAATCTGTGGGAAACGGTGGACTTTGCTTTGCACTGCCGTTTACAGCCAATTTCAGCTAGTATTTTCAGGTGGCAAAATTTGAAACAGTCACCGTGCCCTTGGTATTAATTGTTTTCAAACTCATTTTGTACATCTACATTAGAAGAGTTTCGAATCGACGATCGCTTGGTAAACGCTATGTACCGCGACGTCGGGAAATTACATTACTGTATCAGGTTCGTCTGGTATGGGGGGACCACTTTTGCGACTAATTTTTTCTCAAAAATTGTCAGAAAAGGGACGCCAAATTCTCTGCATCACTCTTGTGTGGTGTGACTTGTGTAAAATAAATAAATAAAATTATGATACCTCTACGCCTCTACAAGTTCCTGCAAATTACCAGATTACCAAATTACCAAATATTAAATAAACTTCTAGGGGCTCTCGCTGTGTTGTATTTTGGAAATCCATTCACTTTTATTTAATTTCTTTGGTCCAGATAATATGGGACACTGGAGATATCCGAGAATATTTGCCATTGTACAGGTGTGTGATAATATTCAGTAGGCATACAGTGATACTACACCTACACCGCGCCATCGCCGTCCACAAAAAAGGGGATCACTTCCTCCGGTGTGAGCTCCAAAGCGGGCGATGGCGCGGAGTTTGACGTTTTAGACAACCTTCATTGGGATCTCGGTAGTCCTGGTCCTGAACCATTCACTCGTGCTTATTGTTCTTCCCAAGTGTAGATATGAAAATCCCAAGTGTAGAGGTGTAGCTAGATCTAGATGTCAATGTTTGTTCCCAAAATAAGACTTCGGCAGTTCGAGTCTAGTGCATGGTTTAGTTTAAGGCGACATACAAAGTCTAAAAATTAAAACATAGCAGTTTTGTGATAGATGAGTGGGCTTTTGAAGCAGATTGGCGACCGCAGTGCTTGCCCGCTTTACGAGCGGTTCGCCGATTCAGTAATATAGTAATGTGTTACCTTTATACCTAATATCGTCAGTCCCCCAATTTTCTGTCATTTCAGTACTTACAATAGTAACCCGAATTCCGTTCCAGAACCTTCTCTCCGTGTTTTTCTCAATTGCCGTTCCTGGTGTCTACATCTCTCTCAATTATAAAATACGCAAACGTTCCATATCGATTATCCGTCAGATACTGTCGAGAAAGGAGTCCGAAGAATTGAGTATTGTCTACTCGACCAATCAGCAATCGAGGAGAGATTCAAATCACAGATTGTCGGCCAATCAGCGATCAGTTTTACAGAAGACCGTTCGCAAACAAAGAATTCTACAAAGTGAATCAACCATTGATGATACGAGTATCTCAACTGGACTACAATGTAATGAAGCTTGCTAGAAGAAGAAAAATTTGAATTGTGTATATTAAAAAAATTAAACCCCACGAATTTACGTGTTATATAGTACAAAAACAAAGTAATGAATCTCGATAGCGGAAACTGTTATATATTGAGAACTATCCCAATACAGTTTTCTCTTTGTCTATGTGAGATGTTTTCTTATAGTTTTGGAATATCCTTTTCACTCTTATTGTTCTTTAGAAAAATGTGAGATGTTTTCTTATAGAGATGTTTTCAAAAATCAAAACAAAGCAATCCCCGACCTAATCTTTATTATATACATCTAGTAAATATAAATTCGTTCTTTTTTTTCGTTCTTTTCTTTTTCATATCGTCAACACTGCAACAGTTAATAAAACTTTAGAATGTTGCCTGCTGAGTTAGTATTCTAAACATCTAATGAGACGTACGTTAGTATATATTAGTGGAATAATATGCGCAGCAAAAAAATACAGCAGCGGCAGTAATTGGTAAACTCCACGGAGACGTCAAGTTTCTTTTAGATTTTTTCTCGCGTAGGCGAATAATGCATAGTTAGGTTTGGGCTTTTTGAAACTACGAACTGTTATGTAATTACCGTCAATAACACAACAATTAGCCTGGAATATCCTCAATGTTTTTGAACTTTTTTCTTCAAAATTTACAAAACCAATGCCCGCCGTTACCGCACTATTCCGTTGTGTAGTGGTCTTACCACTATAGCCTGTTAGCAAATTATGTTAGACATGAATATGTTAGACATATATAAACAAAATTCCAAACGCGTACAATTTATAAAGTGTTAAACACGGAAACAAACAAACACAACAATTAAGGGAAAATATGGGTTAAAAATAAACATAAAATAAAAACTCATTGAGCGATGGCTAGTTGAGCCTGTGACCCGATATTACATACATAGACAACAAGAAAATACTCAACATAAATAATATAATGTCTACCATGCTAAATTTTGGGGAACGTATGTGATGTTGGCCAGCTTCTAATTGTGATTACAGAAAAATTAGAGACAATTAAGGCTCAAATAGCTAGTCAATACTGCACTAACAATGAAACCGAGGGCAGTCGCCACGTTTGACCAACACCACAAACTATGTAAAAGCAAAAAGGAGGAAATAAAAAAAGTTGATCACAATTTCACAGAAAATAGGCGTATGAGTGAATGTTTTTGAAAGAGAGATTCGATTAATGGAGTCATTTTGGGGAAACAGAATCAAGTGCCAACACAATGAGAACAAAACACTAACGATCAGGCGGGGAAAAAAGGATCCTTGCTTGCGAAGTGGCGCGCGGCGTGATTCTGGCGCCGTTTTGGCTCAAATTATGACGCGGCGCAGATTTGGCGCTCGTTTGCTCAAGTTCTTACGTCGCGTACGTCTGGCGCTTTTTTAACGCAATGAAGTCAATTTTGCTTATGAAGTCAATTTACGCAGTGAAGTAAGAACTTGAGCCAAACGAGTGCCAAGTCTCAACGATAAGCATCGTTCATGTAATTTCTTTTCAAGCAAGGAACCCGGGTTAATAAGTGAAAAATTTGTAGAGGAAGCTTCAATAAACTCTTTAGGAAAAGTTCCCGCTTATAAAAGGGGTATAGGGCACGCACACAAACACAAGTGATATGCTCAGAAAAGACAAATCAAGCTAAAATTTTGAGCATACTACTTCTACGTAAAATATAGGGGAAAATAACACAAGAATAAAAAAATTGAGATCATTAAATTTGCAAAACCGAGAGACACAATAAGCAAAAAGGATCTGCAGGGGCGAAATTTTCAAATCAATGGAATAATAAGTGGGCGAAATAAAATAAAGGAATCTATCGGAAACGCTAACTATAAACTACGATGAAACTACCAAGTTCATTGAAAATGATACAAGAATATCCACACTTAGAAACACGCTCATTATAGATATGTATAGAAAATACAGAAATTCATTCTCACAAAAATATGAATACAAAAATTGGCACAAAAACCTGTAAGTTATTAAAGCACCATTACTCAATGTACGTTTATTTGTCAAGGATAAATCTTTTAAGTCGAAGATGTTATCTGGAAAATGATTGTGTTCATCAAAGAAGTGTGTTTGCATGGTTTTCAGGAAGGGTCAACATTTTTTAACAATCGATTACACTTAGCGCAGACATCTAGCCTGCGAATTCTGCTAACTGTCTTGTCGTAGTTTTCAATTTAAGCTCCCTTCCTGCCTTCATGCCGCTATAGATATGATTTTAAGTAATAAGAGACAACTTGTAGTTTGTACGGTAATCAGAGTTTGCGAATCAATTTCGATCGGTCAATCATTTTGCCAAGGGACCTTTCGGAGACAGACTCTGACCTTCCTTCCGTGCCCCTTAGCATCGTTTCGCTGTCGTCCCCTCCTAATCGGAGGCGTGGTTCGATCGATCGGCCACTAATCGATATCACCCCTAAGGGAAATTATCGATCCGTTTATTATAATTGTGTCGTGTTCGTTCGCTTGTCGTTCACGCCAACACCATGTTCGGAAGTTCGACATTCCGACACTCACAACTCTTCACCTGAAGGAATTGAAGCGATTACATATTACATCCATAAAAGAGGCATGACACGTAGTTATTAAATGACATCCATACAGAATGATCGTATAAAGCGGCATGTCACGTGGTTTTGAAATGTAAGGTGTGCGCCCATCTTAATAATCATAATAATTTATTACGCACACATACAATTCATGAGAAAAATATATGCAACATACAGTACTAATGATAAATTGTACTAATGATAAATTTGTTCCATCATGTGCCGGGAATGCCGAGAAGGGCACCAAAATTTGCATAGAATACATGGAGATTCAGTTTCCAGAATACATATCACAGCCCTGTGCATGTTGGTTTGATGTAAAAATTTATGGGGATGTTTACGATACAAGCGAAAGTCACAAAATCATTTCTGTAAGGAACCGAACAAACATCAATAGGGCACTCCGTAAAATAAAATAGAAAGTGCTCACCACCATGACACTTTTAGTGATCTGCGCCGGCTCCATACCAGGACAATCCAGCGTTACCGTGACGGCATCATAGTCACGCGGCGCACATGCAGCGCACGACTGGAACACGGCCTGTAACGGCTGCGATACCATGAGTACACACTTTAGAGGGAGACTACCAATTGAAAAAACGACGTCTTAAATATGGTGTATATATCTGGAAGCTGTAACGTGAATCACGCTCTATTGTTTTCCATGACACACTGCGCTAGATCGCGAAGAAAATGATATATCGTAAAAACGTGAATGGAATGAATCAGTAGCATATAAACTAATATTGAATGGTATCTTTAAGTTATCAATTTGGCTAACATGTTACTTTTCTCTGAAAAAACACCCCGTTGCACCGTTTCCGCGGATTCGGTTGATATAACGGGGTGAACTTTAAAGTCTTAAAGTCTTTAGCCTTATCTTTATCTTTCAAATCATTGGTCATTTACCTTCAGCTTCTTCGATTTCATGCGTGGAATAAAGAATGAGGAGCATGCGCCGTGACACAACCTAAAATCAGGACATAATAAGAACGAGACATTATAAAATGATATTTTAATATGTGCACTCTTCGATTAGAAATAGTCAATACTGATGCACTATGATTACTATTAGGGTTTCTAGAATAAACTATGGTTAATACGGACGAAAACCCCAACGTGGCAAATCCTCGGAAAGAGCATGGAGCGAAGCTGGTGTCATGCTCGCATGGTTTTTTTTAGTTTATGTATTTTTTTTTTCTTTGCTTGTTAACTTCTTATATGAAATGACATACCTATTGACAACGACCTTTGTCAGACATCCCGGATGCTTGACACGCTGTTTGAACTTCTGACTCGAGCAGACTTGAGACTTGAATACGGCGAGAATTTAGCATGGTAAGAAAACTTTAGGGTATTTCTTCTTCCACTCCCTCACTCCACCTCCCTCTACTTCTCATTTCCTCTGTCTTACTAGGTTCTCACTCTCTCCTCCTCACAAACTCTGCAACTACAACTCTGCTAGCATTCAAACTTACTTTGTGTCCATTAGCAATGTTATACAATGCATCTCGTCTGCCTTCTAACGGTTTATCATTGTCCAATGATAGACGAACGTGCTGTTCCTTGTCTTTACGACGGCCTGTAAAAAAAGAAAACTACTTTTATTTTAATTTAAAAATGTTTTTATTTTTGCCAACTTGGGTGTACAGGTTCACAAGGGGCTTACAAGATTGATAGCATCAAATATAGAAATTCCCTGACAATGACAGTATTTAGTGGTAATCTGCAGTTGAGCAGGTTTTGTAGAACACCGTTCTAGACTTTACCCTATGGAAAACAATTTCTAAGAACAGTTACTGACGCAGCCCGATTAACTTGTTGGCTTTCTTCAATTTAGTCCTTAGCCTAACAATAACGCGCCAATGACGTAGTTTTATCATTTTCTCTGAACAAGGGCCCAACGTTGTCACTTTTGCAACAGCATATGACGATTGAACTGACAATAATCAATCAATCATTATCTTTTTTTCTGACATATTTCATTGCCGGAAACGTGCAAAAAGTAAGCATCGGATTATGAGAACGGTCAGAAATAGACGGTAAAGTGCGTGAGTGTTTTATCCATACAATAGAAAACTATACGTGCAGCGTAAAGCTTGGCGAGCGAGCAGCTTGGGATCAGCGCGCAAAATTGCAAGCCAAAGATATGCCGCGTTGCTGAATGATCTTGCGCGTGTTTTCAACGTCGCTGACTTTCAAAGGTTCTAAGGCCATGAAGATTCTCCATGGACCCTAAACATGCTCACAAAGCAGTATCCACTGGACATTTGACTATGAGACTATGAGACTATGACTTCGAGCTTAATGCATATGATGTATAAATTACACAGTCACAGAACATCTTCCTTCCATAATCACGTAATCATGTCGCTTTTTCCAACACTCCCAGGACATGTTGAACTCGAGAAAGGTGAAAAAGAGGCCCAAATAATCTCCAACACCCTCACTTCTTTTCTAACGGTTGTCAACCCGGACAGAGGGTGGATTTACAAGAGAACATATCAAATAACCAAGGGGACATTTACTTGGACAAGCTCCCCCTTTTCCTATTCTACCCAAGTTTGAGGTATTGCTCTGATGATGGAGGCGAAAAGAACAATCAACTATATCAGATACTTTGTCATACTGGTTGGGATTCATGACAAGATCTGAACTCCGGAGGCTACTAACTAACATAACAAGGAAAGTGCCAGAGAAAAACTTTCCCTATTCTTCTTTCAAATGTACCTAATTAATTTTTTTTTTGAATCTGGAGTCGTTCACCACCACACTAACATGTTTACCACGGTCAGAAGCAGTTCAGTCTATGTACCAGCTTTTATTTCTAAAACGAGGAGGAGAGTAGGAAGGGAAGAGGGAGAGAGGGAGGGAAAGAGGTAAGCTGGGGGAGGTACTTAGAGAGGGAGGAAGTCAGGGAGGGAAATAGAGAGAGAGATTCTGTTATCAACGGGCGGCCCCAATATCACCCACTATCAATATTTACAGTGTGGCGGCATCTAGCGCTAAAAATTCAGACTTGGTGATCGATATAGATATAACTGGCGCCGGTCGGGCGGTAATCTTCCTCGTTAATAAAACTTGTGCATTAAAGTGGCATGGCACGGAGTTTGTGGTCTATAATGTGATCAATTAATAAACGCATTTGCATATAATAAATGGGAATGCAGATGATCAACATGCGTTTCACAAACCCAGTGACATATCGCTTTCTCTCAGATGACTCTCGAAGGGCGGCCGAAATCAGATCTTTAGCAAAAAGAGCCATTCCAAATAATACAAAGTCAATTTATGGTGTTTTATGGGGTCGTTAGGGTAGCACATCGTAAGGGCGGGAATATGGCCCAGTATATTACAGAACAAAAAGAGGTTACGGAAAGATGGGTGTGGGAACTTGGGGAACACATATGGTAAATGGGGCTCTAAAGCAGCAGAGCAGAGACTCGGGAAAAGACGATTAACTGGCATAAATACAACACCCAACTAATGGTTAGAAACAATAGAATGTAAGAAATAGCTGACAGTGATGTAAGAAATAGCTGACAGTGATGTTAGGTGGTAAAAGTATCTTGCGTCTTGACATGAGGCAAGACAACCTTTCAAGTGCTATTTCAAAAAAAAACGGAAGTGAACGAGCTCATTCTCATACAGAAAGAGAGTATTCGAAATCCACTTAATAGCCCGTATTCTCGCGCCACTTTGGGAAAGGCATTTTGGTAGGCCATTTCCAGTCTCCTCTGGTAGGCCTACCAGATTGGAAATGGGAGAGGTCTACCAGTGGTAGGCTCTGGTAGTGGTAATCTCCTCTGGTAGGCCTAATGCATGCAATATCCCTCCCAATCCGCTACCAATTGGGAAACCGCGACACGCGACGCGCCTCCTACCAGTACACCAGAATTAGCGCTTTTTCTCCCAATGGTAGGTCATTCCCAATTGGGAGGCCTACCAGTGACGCGAGAATACGGGCTATTGTCTGTGCATGAGATTTGAGATGTGAGATTCATGTCAGAAACACGGAACTAGATAGAAGCTGAAAACGCTTGCGATTAACGTTTCACATTCTATCAGGAGAATACGTCACGTACATTCCAGACTGAACTATTTCGAGTAAAGTATACCACCATTTAGTTGCAAATCTACGATTGGTTAGTAGGAACACCGTTCGCTAACTACTCAGAAATTACCTAACGGAAACCACAACTTCCAGAAATACTCTTGTCGACCCTTTGTTTAATCACTTAGACATTTTCCAAATTTAGTCACAAAGCTGTTATGGTTGCTATGGTCACACCCTATAGGGTTCTGATATCGGAATTTTAGTCTAGTCCTGTAACGCCCTTCCTTACCGAGTATCCGGGTTAGTTTATGGAATGTGCTAGATTATATGACGCACAGACAGAAGCAGACAAAAAAACCACCCTTAGATTATGTCATGGAATTGCAAGCAACAGAGAGTTCTAGCAATCCATTCAGTGAATGATTCAGTACATTATCTTTCATAAACAAAACGTAACACTTTACTCAAGAGGCTAGACGTGCAAATGTGCCCGAGGACGGAAAATGTAACGCCCACGCATTTACACCCATTACTGTCCTCATCAGGGTGAGTGGGTGAGGTCCCCGCAAGAAAGAGGTCACTAATTTTTTGTGAGAAAACTACAGGATAGGGCAATCATTACTTCCCGCCTTTACTTGGTCTTGTGATTTTAATTCCCTGCTAAAATTTGCATATTTTCCATTCCGTCTCCGAAAATAATTCCTTTACCAGTATACCAAGCCATGCAGAAAACTTTCGACTTGAAATGTAATCTAGAACGCCGAAGCGATAAAATATTACAGAGGTTGTAAATGCATGGACACAGGAATGATAGGACCGCCAATTTTAGAGTTCTTCATTGAAAAGCGAAAATAATTGCCTGGTTTTTAGGGAACTATAGAGACTGGGGCACGTTATATTGTCTTTTAGATGAACGTTGTTTCTTTTATAACGTGCAATTAACTGTAAGCTAATAAAAGATTGGATATGATGATGCATTGGAAAAAGATCACAACAATGAAATTGTTAAATTGTAGTTTCGTGAGGATAGTGATTGAGTATAGAGAAGGTATAAAGTGGTAAACGAGGATGATAGGGAATCAAATCAAGAGGAGAAAACACCGTGTAAAAACATCAGAAGATCTTAGTGTAGATAAAAGTTGATGGACCAGCACCGGAAAACATATATTATGTTTGTGGAAACGTGTAATTAATTATTAGTAAATACTTACCCGGCTTCTTCTTCCTGTTCTTAGAGCGTGGGCGGGTTTCCGGGAGCATATTTTTCTTCGAATCCTTGACTCCGTCAGGAACCAGACTCTCAAAAGCGAGTCTCGCTCTCTCCTTCAGCTCTGTCGAATTATTGACTGTATATCTGTAATTGCCCTCTTTTGTGGACATTAATTGCCTTTCCGTTGGCTCCTTCTGTACGAGCTCGGCATCCTCGGAAGTTCCGTCATCTCCGTCGTGAAGTACGTTTTGCAATAAAACGTCGTCGTTAATTTTGAGTCGTTCTGGAATGGGAGGATCGATTTCTATCACTTCTTGATTCCTCACTTCGAGTTCAATATCTCGCGTGTCTCGTTCGTACTTGGGGAAGTTGGACATTCCCGGAAGGAGTAAAGATTCCATAAACGAGAGTTCTGGTTCAGAGTCCAGGGAATTCTGATCGTCGTCAGTGACTGGTCGTGACTGTACTATGGCAGCCAAGTACAGTAAGATTAAGAGTCGCATTTTCGTTGTCGTTGTCGTATTGATTAGTCGATATTGTGGGTCGCGACGTGGCGACATCGCTTCGTGTTTGTCGTTCAAAAAATGACAATTCGACAGCCGCTGACCCTTCGTAGAAAGAGGCGGAGTCAAAATTGTCAACGGAGAACTCGCAGGCAAGTTGCCAATCACCCGCCGGGCACAATTAGCGTGTGGGGGGTGATATTTCAGATCGATTTTTTAACGTGTCTGCGGTCACCGATCCAGACAATTCATGAGCGGAACTCCAGAACTATCAATGATACGGAAGTTTCTCGCGATTTGGGTTCTGCGTCGTGCAGAGCCGACTTATGCTGAATAAGAAGAATAGCAAGTGCCAACTAGGCGTCTTTGAGTGAATTGGACGCGGTCTTCGTCTTCGTGTTTGTAGCCAAAATACACAGATTCTCTCCTTTTGGCTTATCAGTGTGATACCCACGGCGGGAGAGTGGCGTCTCCTAGGCGCCAAACAACTATTTGCCCATTCAAGGACACCGCAGCACACGGAATGGAGAGGGCTAGAGTTTGCAGAATGATGTCGGTGGGAGTTGTTGGGTACAAGTTCTAATTAGGGGATCAGGTCACCCGCTCCCGCCTCCGAGTAATTAACTTACAATTAGTGAACATTCTGGGAAATGGCGTCACTCAAAATTCCGCCTCGACATTTAGTTTGGAAGCCGATATAGCATACATCATACATGTTGACCGTAACTTCATAAATGATATGTAATGTGTTGTTTTGCATAGAATATTAGTCTGCAGTGCAAGTTGTCTGGCAATGAAGCTTGTCGTGTACAATACCCTTTATTATTTTTGAAAATAGTGGTGTTTCCTGTGAATTCTTTCTCATGCACTTCGAGAGACAAATAATAAACCTTTTGTTCAGCGACAAAAAAGGCTATGTAAAATAGGCATGAAAATCGGAAATCTTGTGATACTTGGCTTCACTAGATAGTGATAAGGAAAGGAAATAGAAACGACTAAACAGTGCATGGTTTCGGTTTTTAAAAGCTATTTGATTACTAAAAGTGGGGACAAAAAATACGAACGAGCCAAGAACATGCATGACCTTGCAGATCGCCAATAACTAAATGGTTTTATTGTTTTGTTGAACTTATTTATGTTCATCTTGGATCTTGTACGATGGAACTTCAGAGGAAGGGCTTTTCTACGGACGTCTACGGTGCAACGAGTTCCAAGGATAACCTTAAATGCTGAGTTTTTGGGCAGGTATAGGTGCTGTCAAATATTCGTATGTGGGTTTGTATTTGTGTTTTATTACTACTACCAGGATTCGAACCCCGGTCGTGAGCATGAGAGTACTTTCCCTGGTACACAGCCTCAGCTCCTCTTTATTTATTCAAATGATAGTTCTGTGTTGTGCATATTATCGAATAGCTGTTAATTTAGCTCACCACAAAAGTCGATTAGGGATTAGGGGTATATTATGCGAGTCTCACGCACATACGTTTCGAGGACTAAAATTAAAATGTCACTTACTCAAATAATCCAAGACACCTTCACATCAGTAACTACATTCTGAGTATTTCTAGCGGAAGGATAAAGTTTTCCTTGTTCTTCCGGCCCCATCGAGTCGCAAACAAGCATTATCCCTGCATTATAGCGCTTTAATTCTGACGCCTCTATACGAAAAACGGGGAAATATATTCCCATAACTGATAAGGTAAAATTGTACAGAATAATGTGTGGGAAGAGATGTTTTCAGGGGACAACTAGATGAAAAAATGCATAAAAATGAAAACAGAATACTTGCCGAGACCACAGAGAGACTGTCGGTGGCCTGCCACCAAATAGTTTTCACCGAAAAAAAGGAGACTGGTTAGTGACCGGTTGACTACCATGTGGTGACCAGTTGACGACGGTTTTCAAGGAAAATCATTCCCGACAAAGTCACCAGTGGCCACCAAATAGGTTGGTCCTCGAAAAAAAAGGTTTTTTTTTTCTGTCAGATGGTTTGTCTATTTCCTATGTACTTGAATAGCAGTCGCACTTCGCATGCGGCCGTTGTTTATGCTATGTTGAACGCTAAAGGGAAGGTAGTTTTTATTTCCTAAATTGAATGTTACTATGTGTTTGAAACAGTTTGCATATAATTATCAGATTATATCTCATCACAGTATTTTCTAAGAAAATGGTCTGAAGAGATTTTTACAGGATCGCGTCACAATTTCCAATCAGAGACGACGTTCGTGCGATTTTAAATGTGAATGATAAAATATCACCTGAAAGTTACGTGACGTAATTTACTACCAGAAAAGTTGTGTTATGATATGCTTTTGTTAGGTTATAATTTTTCACATTAAAAGTTCGTGATTCAAATTTAAGTTGTGAATTAAAATTTTGTGAATCAAAGAGAGATTGATTTATGAAGAAAAGATTTATGTTTAAAGCGCAATACCGTCCGGTTTTTGAAACGTATCGTGGACAACTGAATTCGTACGTAGTTATGCTGCTATAGAACTTATTGTTAGCTAGATTTTTATTCTAATTCATCTTCATTTGCATAAGCTGTATAAGAATTCTAGTGTACTCGATGTGTTCCAAAAACCGGCCGGTATTCAAAAACCGGCTCCCATGTATTTGAAAACAAAAGCTAGATACAATCTTTCTTTAATAACGTATTGTTGGACCATCTACTGGAATTATCGGGAAAATCGTACTGCCACAAAAATTGTACAGTACTGAAATAAGACTGTGCAAATTGCATCATTTTCACTCCTTGTATAATAAAGATTTATTGATTATATTCAAAGTACATAATCAAAAGGCAACCCTAAGACGGCAATGCATATAAAAACATCCCATACTGACAAGGGGCCCAACTGTATGTTTCATATTTCTAGTAGCAAGTAAGCAAATAAATACTACAATAAAATAAATATATTGCAGAAGTAAGTTTCAAAAGGTATTATTGACCTTTGCTTTGAACACTAGCAAATGTCGCGCTCTATTATTCAATTAGCTCAATAAATGTATTAGTTAGATTAATTATCTATTGTCTAACCTGTAGTTTTCCAAGTTGCCATCCCTAAGTCTCGCAATCGATCTAGCCTATAGCCTACGGTACATTTTGCATATTTTCTGTAATTGTGCGCTCTGATACGCACTACAACAGAGATGCGTGCGTTTCTTACAAAAATGAATTGTGCGTTGAATTTTTTTTGTTTACCGGATCCGTTGCATGCACTTGCTGTTATTCGCTTGTGGCCTTTGCTTTGTATTTGTTCTTTTTTGTTTATTGCGCTCGTTCTTTTCACATTTATTTTCTTACGTATCGCGCATCTCGTCCTTTCTGGCTGCTATATTCTTTCAAACTGCCTGCCTTTCGTTCTGTCAACGTTTTAACTTTTATTTCCTGCTGCGCTTTTCTAAAAGTTTTCAACTTTACCTGTTTTGTTTTTCTCTGTAAGTTAGCGGGCAGTAACGACTAACGGGATAACCCTAATGTGCTTGGATTGCCGGCCCTTGGATTGCCGGACGGGGGAAAGATAGTCGTCGCATGTCGCAATGACATTTAAATGCATGCTGCGGCTGCCATATCATTTATTCAATTGTAGTTATTATAGTATGACTTGCTTGTCTCTTGGGCACAATATCATGTACTGCTGACAAAACTCACTGACGACAACGATTTCCCGTTGAGCATGCGGGCGTATACGTGAGAAGAGAGAAAGAAAATGAGTGAGCAGGTTTATTTGACATGGAGACGCAGGATAGAGAATGGATAGTGATGGTGTTTGCTTTAAGTCAGAGAGTTGGGACAACTAATGAAATAATGAGGATTTTTTCTGCCTTTTTTCAAGTGGGGATGTGAAGTGTGAATCATTGTTTCACTAGTAGTTTCACTTGTACTCTAATTGTAAGTGTTCGTAGTCGTTACAGTTAAAGGTCCCCTTGTTAGTGTTTTGTTTTAGTTTTGTTACTTTGTTGTTTTGTTGTTTATCAATTCAATTCTGTCGTCTGTCGGTCTTTTCATATTTTTCAACGGAACGACGAAACCTACTATGAATTCCTTTATTTTGTTTGCTTTTACTTTGCTAACCTTATACCGTATGCTCCTAATGTTAACGCATTTTCAGATAAAATGGTATCTTCGAAGACTGTGAAGGAATGGGGAGTTTTTGCAGCTTTGATTGCAAGTGGGTTGTCAGTTATTTTAATTCAGACTATATCTTTTTAATGTTTTCATCAGAGGCCGTTTTCACCAACATTTACTTCTGTCATACATTTTTGACTATCAAAAAGGTATCAAAATTTATGACTGAAGTACGCTGCAACACGCTTTTTGATGGATTTCACCAACATTTACTTTTTTGGAAGAAAACGTTGGATAACAGTTAGATTGCTTTTTAAAACGAATATGATATACTTCTAAGTAAGCACTAAAAGTTATTTACCATGTAAACAAGAAATAGCTAAATAATCAAGTATGTAATCACTTTTTTAATATGTGAAATGTGATTCAAAAACTGAAATTATTGCTATCTAATGTTTACATACAAGGCCTTTTTACCATAAAAACAATACAATTATTAAACAGTTGAGTTAATCAGCTCTCATAATGGAGAAAAAACCTAAGTACCTTTTTGACAGAAGTAAATGTTGGTGAAACCGGAAGTACCGCGCGCTTTTGACTGAAGTACCCTTTTTGACAGAAGTAAATGTTGGTGAAAACGGACGCAGTTCATAATAGGATTGGTGAATAGATATAACATATAACAATATTTTATAGCTATTATAAGATCTTATAATGTACAGTCGTACAGTCAGGGGTACAGGTCGGTGCGTGAAAACACGCACGAACCAACTCCGGATTGATTCTGACCACCTCCAGAAGCAATTCCAAATTAATATATTTGACCGAAACATGGTGTTTTATTAAAACG